>JAPFBL010000288.1:0-470836 GCA_026182355.1 Hermatobates lingyangjiaoensis | reverse complement strand
TATAGCTGTTAAATATATTCCATATTAATACTTTCTTAAGAACAGTGAATTTAAGAATAACGCTATACTAATTATCATCTTTACATATACGAGTATAACAAACATGAAAAACATGATTGACACTCACCCGTGTCAATCACTCTCCCTCTCTCACTCTCTCTCTCCCTTTCTCTCTTTCTCCTTCTGTATTTGTGTGTATCTGTGTGTGTGTGTCGGTATGTCTGTGAGACTTTGTATGAATGTGCATGGTTCACGTGCTCGCATAAAAGTTTTATACTAAATGTATATAAATATAAATATGGGTCCTAGTCTTCAATTTTCATTCGTGTTGATAAATAAATATACATTGATATTGATTCTCAACTACTGATTTTTTAAATACTATTTCATTATTTTATAATGAAATAGTATTTTCTTTATTTTATTATTTCTATTATTTTATATCTACTGTCTCTTCATATTTCCATATCAGACATAATACTGATATCGATCTTAAGAAAGGTCCATGAACTTTATATCAGTGCAAGACTTTATTCATACATCTTGCAAAATGATATTTTTATGTGACCCTGTTGTTAAGTATTATATCAAGGAATGTAACATGGGTTGCTAAAGTATTAGTTAGTGATCCATGAAATCAAGAGTGGCAAGTTTGAAAGATCCCTCATCGATTAGTATTCGGACAATCATTTCCGGATTTATATAAAGTTCTGAAGCCGCCAAACCAGCGAGATACACGATGAAGTATAAAAAATATTAAAAGATCAGTTTAATATTATTCAAAATATTAAAATACCATACAATAGCGTGACTGAATTCACAGCAGCTGTAACAATATCGAAACTAGCACAGAATATAGATTTTAGTGACAACATTGTGAATTCACTTGAATAAAACAACAAAACAGACTTGTCTCCTGCATTTCCGGAAGAACATTCCTCTGTGTATGAATAGTCTCTACCTCATTCAAAAACCTACAGCAAAGCTAATATATTGTTAACAACTTATTTTAAGCAATGTCCAGAAATAGTATTTCAGTATTTTTCTGTAAATAATATTACATTAATATTAACATAACGGGTATTTACAAAAGAGTAAAATTATGAAAAATGCATATCAATATCAAGAACAGATGAATTATATTTACATTTATTTCATTTTTCCATGATTATTTTTTGATATACAATTATATATAGAAGCTGTACTGAGCTAGTTAGCCTGGTTTCAGTTTTACTGTATTTGCAATGATTTCTTCTTCGTTCAACAGAAAACTCTTTCAATGGTCAATCATATTCCAAGAAAGAATTAATTTATCAGGAAAAACCATTTCGGTTCACATTAAAGAATATATTGTGTTTAAAAAACCATATCATATTACAGTATAGTATATTAATTATTTTTTCCCGGTTATACTTTCAATAATATGAAAATAAAAAAAAATTGTTTGTCATGCATAAACAAACAGAATCAACTAACAAATCTTATGGTAAAATAAGATTGTCTAAAGTCATAAACGAAAAAAACATGATAAAATCTATATATATATATTTATAAGGTTTAGAGGGAGTTCTTCGTATACATTCATTTCATTAAATTATTGACCATATTTTATTAAAGTCATAAAAATAATGTCAGTGAATTATAGTCAATTATTTAATGAAACAAAATATATATTCAAAACTATCGCAATAACGCTTGATATAAATATTCAAGTAACTCACCTCAAAGAATAGAGGATTAACCTTCTGATGACAAAAAACCATCAGAGCGTTAATACTTTGAATAATTTACTTGAATATTGGATCGTTGGAAATACGATCCAAAACGGACAAATATAGTTCGATATAGAAATAGAAACATAGAGAAATCAAAAGAACACACTTACAGTCTCTAATTTTTGGTTTGAACCGTCTTCAGGAGAAATAAGAGACTGTAAGTGTGTTAAAGATTTTGCATAAACACGTGAAATAACAATCAATGATCAAACCACAATAAGAAAATGGGAAAACAAGACTAAGATCTTTCAACCGTAACAAGCAGTCTTCGTCAGAGTCAAAAACCCAACAGTTGGGTTTTTGAGTCTGACGAAGACCGCTTGTTACGGTTGAAAGATTTTAGTCTTGTTTTCCCATGTTCTTATTGTGGTTTGATTATTGATATATATATATATATATATATAATATATATATATCTTGTTAAATGCCTTGCTTATTTCTAGCCTTGTATGTCTTCTACATATTTTCTCTAATTGTCTTATATGAGTACCATTTCATTGGTAACATGTAAACCAGTTCACAAATAATTTATTTTTGATATTTACAAAGGATCTAACGTTTTGGCTTACATAGACAATTATTAAGGAAAAACATAAACTAACTTAATTGACACTAACATTAACTAATAACCATTATTGAAATAAATAGAACACTCTAAAGTTTACATCAAAACTAAACATAACTTTTTATCAACAGGTTATTATTTAATGTAATAACTTTATATTATAATGGATGAAATAAGGCTTTAAAAGTAGTATGAATTACTTTTCTATTACATATGTAATCAAGACGGTAAATGCAATTTCTTAAGGTAATAGATGTTCCTTTATATTTCTTTCACATAAAACAGCTACATAAATATACCAGTTTACGAAAACAAATGTGATATTAAATTTATGAGAACCTTAGTCAAAGTATTGCATTGGAAATACAGCTAAACGGAATCGGGCTGCCGACAAATTCGAGCCGCCCTGTTGGGGTCAATAGCTTTTTTATGTTTTCACTTATAGGGGAAAGAGGGCAATTCCGCAGGGCGCCGTACTTTATCACCACTTTTCTATCATCCATTGCACATTCTCACACTAACGAAATTTTACAACCGTTCTGGTTTACCGATTTCAATGTGTTTCTTAATGTATTGCTGCAAGCGAGAATTCTCTTTTATCAATTTTTTTTAATCTGTTAAATCATAAAATACCTAATTTCTTTTGTAGTACTGATTAATTACTTGTTTGAATTTATAACTGTTCACCTGAGTGTATTTCTTAGCAGAATGTGTATTTATTCAATATTAGTTTTCCCACTAGAAGTTTCACGGGTTTTCATGATTTCCTTGGGTTTCCTTTCTATCTTAACGTATTATTTGACCAAGAAAGGGTCGGAACAAACCAGAGTCAAATCTACCTCATTTGATTATATTTTATCCACAACAGGACAAAAGGACGAGGAGTGCTCCTAATCTTGGTACTCTAATCCAATTAAATACACCTTTACACTGTAGACATTTCACTTTAATAACTCTTTCCAAATATTATTCAAATTTCTAATCGCATAAAAACTTTTTTGCTTTTAAATTATATATATATATATATATTAGTTATATAATAGATTCTATCCATAAAAATGCTAATAATTTTGATTATAAAATCAAAAAAGGATCATAATGTAATCTTTAAAGTACTTGTTAAATTTACAGTGACATTTTCATGTCATATTCAGTAAAGGTTAATGCTTGGAGGGGCTGCTATTAAAATAGAATATTCATCAAACACATGCAGTTCTGAGCAGTAATCAAAAATCACTCAAACAGACTATCTCATTAACGTAATTCTTGAGGGCGATACCCAGCTGAACTTAATAGACGTCATCCTTACCCAGGTCGATTATGCTTTGTTGAAGTGCTATTACTATAGATCTCTGCTTATCATAAGATGAACTTGATTTTAATCATTCTTTTTATTTATCTATATTCTGATAAAAAGATTTCACATAATCACGTGAAATAACAATCAATGATCAAACTACAATAAGAAAATAGGAAAACAAGACTCAGACAAGACAAACTGACTCAGAGTCAGTTGGGTTTTTAACTCTGACGAAGACCGCTTGTTACGGTTGAAAGATATTAGTCTTTCCCATTTCCCATTTTCTTATTGTGGTTTGATGATATATTCTGATAGTATGAACAATAGAGTAATACTTTAGATTAACGAACTGAATCGTTCCAAGTGTTTGTTCATTGTGTAGGAGTTCGGCTAAATGAGAGACTAATTGACATTGTAGTAATGAAAAAATCGGAGGTGCCGTTCCTACTGATAACATCACTCGACTTACTACCAATGAAGACAACAAACTATCTACTCATCCAAACCTCCTTGTACAAACTCTAAATCCTTTCGCCAACCTTCCTCAACCTCACTGAATAATTACTTCATCCAGTGACTATCTGACTACCTTTCCAGTTCATGACTAAAAGCATTGAAAACTATGACTAACAAGACCACATGACCGCGAATACGACATCATTACTGTACAGACTAACTTAATATCCGACATGAATTACTGACACTCCATGTTATAGTAGCACAGTAATCAAGCAGTATAAGGCCTCTGGTCTGGAACTGCTAGTTACGACGTGCATATAGTGCGCGGTTATATTCGTTGGTCGTTGGTCGTTTGTCTACTGATAAAATATGTAAAAAATGTTTGTAAATATTAAATAATGGTAACAAATAATTATTTTGACTAGCAAAATTATTTAACATATTACTTATAGAAATAACACAGAATTATCAAAGAAATTAAAAAATATTTTAATAAAAATTATTTGTTTTTTTTTTTAACACGACTGCTTTCGACGCCTTTAAGTTGACACAGTTAAAGGTAAATAATTTTTCTTCACAGAAAAATGTGGTCAGAGTTAGTTGTATAAGCGATTTTTTTTTCATTTCATTTATAAATTTTTTGATAACGATTGATTTGTTCAAGTCATTTATCACTTTTTACTCGTTTCAAAATTTCAGCTGTGAGATTCAAAAAACTCGCATGCATTTATGCTTGCAAATGCTTCTTTAGGTCATTTGAGAGTAAAAACAGGTGTTTCTTCAAGGGAAGTCTCCTTTTTCTTCTTCTTTATTTTCTTGATGTTCTTTCATTTTAATGAGGTCTTCATTTGTGAGCCCTCGATTATGCTTCTGAGGAGGTTCGGTTACATCGTCTGTTGAAATATCAAACTCCAATTTCTTTGCAATTTACAGGTTAGTTTCGGTTTTCTGATTCTTCAAAGCCCAGAAGAATCTCCTTTTAATTCAGGGCATATTTTGTGCAAATACTTTTATTGTCTTTTCAAAAATGCTGGTCTTATATTTTATTTTTCTTTTTTGTTGGTACATAATACAAATTTACACATATATTAGAAGGTCAGGTTAGTTCAGTGGTTAACGTACTCGCCTCTGAACTGGTAGGTCCAGGGTTCGATACCCAACTGGCCTTCGATATATTCAGGCATGAGGTGAATAAATCCGAGTACATCGTCCCAAGGATAGGACTTTAAGCCGTCGGTCCCAGCCCTGTACAATGTCAGATGCTCGTTAAAGATTCTTACTCTAAATACAAAGAGTTAGGTAAAATTTAGGACTCCTAATGCAGAATCACCGATGAAACAAATATTTCTTTCAAGTCCTGGAAGGGATTAAATTTCTTTACATTATTATCTTTAAGGGAAACACTGGTTTCGGAACCTGTACAAATACAGATTTTGAAGGGTCATCTGGAACGTATTAAGTTCGAGAACAGAGATATGACTGTACAGAACGATCTAAAGGGCCAAATATCTTAAACAAAAAGTAAATAAACTTATGCAGTTTTCCATTAATGCATCAGTAGATAATTATATATTTAATTGCACGTTTGTATGTAATTAATGTAAGGACACTGTCATTTACTAAAAATTGAAATGTTATTATGGCAGTTGAATCACAATCTGAACTTAACACAACACACTATTTCGTTGTAGGAGGCTATTAGTTTAAATACAGAAAAAAACGATATAGTTATGATATAATCTGCTTAACAGGTTTGTTTATTACATGTTAATAATTGTAAATTACAAACATTAATTATTGTCGTAAAATGACAAAATTAATTCATTCATTCAAATTGGCTAGAATATTATTACAGGAGAGATTATTGTTCAAGTTGAAAGATGACAGTCTGAAGAAGGCTTTGTTTCTTCATTTCCTTTGAGAACAACTGCGAACGTATTTGGCGCCAGTAAATCAAAACGTTACTCTTGTCTCCTTGACACTGCATCTTCCAGTCACGTTTCAGTCCCTTCTTGCCTCCCAACTTAGCCCACCGCTGGACTATATTTCATTTCTTGAAAAACTCTCTGCTCAATACAGAAGTCACTCCTTACAACACCCCGCCTGTTATTATCATAACAAAAAATTCGGACTTATCCTATATCAGACTGGAGATCGTGTTTTATGGATAGTCTATTATATATATATATATATATATGTAAACTTGATTCAAAAACGAGCAGGCATAAAAAAAATGACAAAAACTCATTACTATATTAAATTGCTTCTTCATTTACAGTAACCTCCTAGATCTATTAGTCGACTGTTAAATACATAGTACAGACAATGTATGTTCATAGTCAGAGCTTCTTCACTATTCTGTTCTGAGAGTCACACAAACATAAAGTTGGTTGCCAAATCGTAGTTTTTTAAATATTAAGTCATGAGAAAATATATTCACACATAAAAAAATCATAATAGCTGTTTTGCAATATACTTTATAAATTCGTTAGGACAGTAATTTTTGCTAGTACCATATTAATTAAAATAAATACATTATATATTTCATAATAATGTTTGAAGCTTTATTAGCTATTGGACTTAAATGAATTAATCGTTTCATATAATAATCAAAAAATGCTGGTAAATCCATATTAAATTGACTCTCATCAGGAAGATAGTGTGAGTCGCTCAAAGACATGTATTGACCGAGGCTGGTTTCCTTGAAGAGTCACTCAATCATTATAGCCAACTTACGAGAGGGATAAAAGGTCAGATGATGTAAACAATAACAAGAACAAAATAAATGAATGACAGTTTCCATGTGCAGGTTCTTAGGCAGATTAATGAAACCAATTCCATAGTCACTCTGAGAGCTAAAGAAGCACTAATTAGGTAGATCTTTTCTTGGGTTTAACCTCAATCATTAATTGTTCTTTTGATTTATTTTCGTTCCTCAATAATCTTTTGTTACGTACTTACATGTATTTAAATTTTTTTTTTACAAATTGATTATGGCCTTTATTTAAATGTTTTCATTAATCTATTAATAATTTTTATTATTTACATCATCTATCCCTCCCTCCCTCAGATTGAGTGCCTCTTTAAGAAAATAAGTCTGGGTCTATACCTATTGGAGGCAACCTGATGTCAAGGCAATCGAAATATAGTAAATATCTGGAATTTCTTTTATATGTGTTATTTTTGTGAATCTACTTTATTTATTTCATGAAACGTTTCATTTAATTAGTATATATATAGGTTAATTAAGTAATTGAGATTCGGTCAATTTTCTAGGTTAAAAATGAAACTCTTGTTGCCGAAGTTTTGATTTTACTCTGATCGAAGGTTTTGACCAGTTTAAATTGTTTGTTCATTTAAATAATATAAATTTAATTTTCTTATTCATAAAGCTCTTATTTCTGTTGTTGAATAAGATAAACCTAAACATCAGCAACAAGAGTGATTTTGAGCCTAGAAAATTGACGGAATCTAGATGACATAATACAACTGCTCTATCAAACGGCTAATATATTTTAACTATATATATAAAACAACTCTTTTTATCTATAAGTAGTAAAATCAGGACAACTTATGAAATTATTAAGAAAAAGGAACACCCAGAAAAATCAATGAAATTTACTTTAATATTACTATATCATCATCATCAGGAGAAGAGTTTTGAAGTTTAGTGAAATTTTCAGAAGTAAATATGAGTATAGTTCTTGTTTCTTCCTGTTTCATAAAACGAAGAACATGAGAAATGAATATCTACAATTAGATTTTATATTTCATTCATTTTTAACCCTCTTTTATCCATAATAAATAAAAGGCAAACATGTAGTTGAAATTATTACTTATAAGCATTGAAATAGTTTAATTATTTTTCTGCACTCTTATTAATTTTTAGCTTAATAATGAATGGGTATCCTACAAGGCCTTGGCACTCTCATTAAGAGGATTATCCATGCTTGAATAGTACTGAATCAAAAACGAACTAGAACTTTTGACATAACATAAGGGAAAGCGTTGGAAGAAGCAAAACTTATTTCCAGTTTATAAATGTTGATCATTTAGATGAAAAAATCTGACAAGTCAAGAGTAATTATTTTTAGGATAATATATATTGTAGCAGTAATCAAAACTTCATAGTAATTAATTACTTTATTGCAATAGAGTAATCTACACATATTCCTATTGATTCATATTTATGAATAACTAATAAATAATAAGACTAAAGAAACTACTGGACGAACTTTACAATGATAATGTAACTTATAAAAAATACCAATTAGATAATAAATAAAAACAAACCTGAATTAATAATAGCAAATTTACACATATATTAGAAGGTCAGGTTAGTTCAGTGATTAACGTACTCGCCTCTGAACTGGTAGGTCCAGGGTTCGATACCCAACTGGCCTTCGATATACTCGTACGTTTACATACGTTTACGTTTTACATACCTCGTACGAGGTATTCAGGCATGAGGTGAATAAATCCGAGTACATCGTCCCAAGGATAGGACGTTAAGCCGTCGATCCCGGCCCTGTACAATGTCAGATACTCGTTAAAGAATCTTACTCTAAATACAAAGAGTTAGGTAAAATTTAGGACTCCTAAATACATTAATATATGAATTTATATTCATAATAAGTTATTACTGTCATATACACTCATTAAAACAGTACGAATCAAAAATGTTCAGATAACTAACAACCAAAAATACGGAATAAATAGTACCCTTCTTTATATAAACTGTCAAATATAAATTGTAAAATAATGACAAGTGCATTGTAGATTGTTTATGTCACAATGATAAAAAAGACATGTCAAACATAAGATAGTACTGTGACTTCAAATTTTGAGTATAATCTACTACACCTAGCCCGAAAATATCCAAACTCCTCAAGGAAAATAAACCTGAGTGGTCTGAAGTTTATAGATACTTTAGAAACTCAAAATACACTTTTCTACGGTGACCATACGTCATTTATAAGAAAAAACTACAATTACTTACACTATCCTGTGCACATGTTATATAAGTTTGCAGATGACATGCAAAATCTAAAAAAAAATATGTCCGAGAAATACAGCAAAGAGATTTATTATGGTAAAATTTCAATACGCTTAAAATATTGCACAGAAATTGTATAATCTGTTACATAATAGGAAATATTAGAAAAGAATATCATAGTTTCATATTCGTCTAATAAAATTTATCAATTTTTTCAAATAATTTATTGACTTTTGACGAAACGAAGTATAGCAACAGACAGTTTACTGAGTTGTTAAAAAAATCAGTGAGGTGAATTATACGTATGCTAAGCAAAGTTGAAGATAGAGTTTGATTTCATACCCAATCCCAGTTTATGGAAATTTAGAATCTGCTTGGAGAGATCGGATAGATACGATTTGTTATGGAAAAGGATTGATCAATATTAATAATTTAACAGGTAAGGCAATATCGTCAGTTACAGTGTTTTATACCTTAGTAGTTCCTTCTTAGTCTTGAATTCCATACAATAAAGTGAAATAAAGTTTCTGAAATTGAGAGGGTGTCTAAAAAAAAGAAGGTGAGGAAATTGTTAAACAACAATGAAAGTGGAGGGTCGAGAAACAGGAGAGTGAAAAGTTCTTCGATAAGTGACTTTTACTTATAACTCTGAGAAGCGTGGAGTTAGAAAGTAGTCGGTTAAAACAAGTGTTCAATGTGGCAAGGGCTACTGAAAGAAATTAGCTGTTTATTAAAAACATTAAAAAGAAATGTTGTAATGAATAAAATTTGTTTCTAAGCATCGTAAACATTTCTGCTCTGTTTTGTAAATAAGGTCGCAAACAATAATGATGAGTATAGATGGTGGTTATTGTATTTAGAGATAAAGAAAGCCCCTTTTATGATACCCTAGAGCTATACGAAGGCGTGACTTACTTTTGATTCAACTGATTTTAAATGATAGTAAATAATCTATCAGTGATAGATATCCTGATATAAAAGATTGGAATAATAATCAGAACGAAACTAATGTAAAAGCATAAAGATGAAAACTTTGATAAAATTTTATACGGAACAATTGTTTTAAAGACAAATAAACAAATAATATATTACATAATTCAAGTGTAGAATTAAACGGTTGAGTGTTAAAGGTAGTAAATTCCGTTTTTGACGATGTGTGGACCAATGTATGGAGTACTTATGTTTTACTACTAAGTACTACTTATGTTTTGTACTTAAGTTTAAATTATTAAATTAACTTTCAAATATTTAACATAATTCATTAAAGCAATCAGAGTTAGGACTAGAATAAAATCAGTGAATGAGGAGGCTATCAAGCAGTAACTGTTAGCCCCTAAAGCCTCGTTATTATCAATTTGAGAGGGATTCCAGGGTCACTATGACTAGTAAATAGTCCAGTGTCATAGACTGAGAAAGCAGATAAAATGTTAGCAATAAATAAAAGAAAATTTTTCAAAAAAAAAAAAAGAATCTTCAGTACTATGAATACAAATGGGATATGATGAATAATTAAAATCTTCTTAATATATATTATATATATATCTACATATTAATGATCAAACCACAATACGAAATGGGGAAACGTAAGACTAACTAAAACTAATAAACTAACTAAAATATGTTGCGTTTTTGACTCTGACGAAGACCGCTTGTTATTGTTGAAAGGTCTTAGTTTTTTTCACATTTCATATTGATTATTACTTTATTCATTGTTATTTCATTGATTGTTACATCACGTGTTTATATGAAATCTTGTATGTATACATCTATATATACCGATTTTCTCAATTTACACAGGAAGATTCGTGATAGGCGGGTATATTTACATTAACTGTAAGTAGGTCAGTAAGGTCTGCATTTATATTTTCTTGCAGTTATTTTTATTATGTGTCATGCAATGTACTGAAGAACTTAAACCTCATAAATGACTGTTATTAAGTAAGTGTTTGATGTGGCGGAATTGTTTAAGAGCTAAACTCACATATTTAATGGAGCCATAGGAGGTAACTTGTTCATGAGGGCCACAATCGAGTTGTGCGTAGAGTTGACAGTTGCATATTTGAATACTATTGACTTAAATTCCAAACTCTGCTTCGAGACTGCGTGCTTATCGATGCTTATTATTATATGTCTGGGCTCCGAGTGATGGTTTGTTCTTTTTTTTTATCAGTTGTTTAATTTTGATTATAAAACACTTTTGTATAAACCTGGTTACTGGTCTCTAGTCAAAAGTTCACACCATCCAAGGAAATTTGTGCCTTCAATATAAGGGACAAGTAATAGCCCCAGTTGTAGCTTGAATCCAGCCAAATAATTTAATTTAAGCGAATTAAGTGGTAAATGGCAAGATGCCTGTCCACTGCTTTAGCATGCTCCTTTCTGTGCATGGCTAGCTGATCCTTGACCCCTGATTTGTATTTATCTGATCTTTGGCTTTACGTTTAAGCCAATAAAAGGAAAATTTATTTAGCAGCTCTACAGGTTCTCTAAGTAATGGAGTAGCCACAGTCTTACTTATGTATTTAGATGATTGTGAGTAGTTCTTTGTTAAAAATATCAGAATTATCTTCACTGCTAAGAGGTAAAAATCAGGCTTCATGTTTTAGGGTCGTTTTCAAGTCATAATTGAGGCAAACCCATTTTGAAGTCATTGTTCTGAAGGCATAGTCGAGACAAACATACTTTCTAAAATTCCTGTTTTATTATCTTTGACCTAAATAGGTGAACTGAAAGTACAGCCCCGTCAGAGAATTTATTGTTTTGACAAGCTGAAAGAGCTACTGAGTTCATCTCCAGGTTGAAAAAATGTTAAATGATTTTCTCACTCTACGTGACATCATGACAAAATTTTCTCTTTTTTCTGATCGGTTGCTATAGTAATGTAGGTACTAAATATTACATTGCTTCGTTAGATGGTAGAAAGTTAGGCATTTTCAGTTGCTGACATAATTGGTTTGAACATTTTACATCGATAGACCATTAGAACTTCAAGATAACTTCTATGAAATGTTTAGGCTATATAATAGTCAACTTCTGTAAAAGGTTCTATATCCATATTTATTGAAGTTCTATACGTTTACTGAAGTATATACGTTTATATACGTATAAACCTTTATACGTGTTAACAAAAAGTACTTTTTACTAAAAAACAAAAAAAGAAATTATCTTTTAAAGAAAAGAACTATAATCTATGGCAAAAACATTATGCGTGACATGAAGAAAATTGAGTGATGGTGTGTCAAAACAAATTTGATGGTTTCTCACGTTACATTTAGTTGGTTTTTATTATTCTTAAGATTTACAGAGATGTGGTTTACTGTGGGATTCAGTCCCTTCGGAAGTACGTGGGCGGAATTCATTTATTGCTTTCTCTCCAGTGTGACCCACAAACAAGATCTCAGATCAACAGACACTCCCTTTTTCAAAGAGCTTATTCTGTAATAGACATCATCCATACCAAAGCATTAAATTATTATAGACAAGAGAATTGGAGAAACATTTGATCGAATTTCAGCCACTCAAATAATGAAACCATAATCATTTGGAAGGTAATGGCTCTACAACTTCCTTTTATGCCGAGTGTGTTTCGCTGTGCCATATAATTCATCAGGATAAATCCATTTATTCCTTCGTTCCTACCTCTTACAATAATTGAACCTTATCAATAGATAAATTGTATTGCATATGTATATATAACATATATATACTATATATATATATATAACAGTTCAAAATTGAAGATAGGTAGCACACAAAGTAAAGAAACACACTTACAAACTCAAATTTTGGGGCAATCCGTCTTCAGGAGAAAAGACAAAGGGAAACCAACCACGTTGTAGACGCAACGGCTAGGAACCCAACGTAGTAACGGCTGGTTACGTTGCGTCTACAACGTGCTTGGTCTCCCTTTCACTTTTCTCCTGATGACAGATTGCCCAAAAATTTCAGTTTGTAAGTGTGTTTCTTTACTTTCTGTGTTACCTATCCTCAATTTTGAACTGTTATTGTGTCCAGTTTGGATCGTCTTTCCTTTTATCAAGTGAATATATATATATAATATATATTTCTCTATATATATAAGGGTTACTTACACCTACAACGTGCTTGGTCTCCCATTCTCTTTTCTCCTGAGATTTACCCGAAAATTTGAGTCTGTAAGTGTGTTTCCCTACTTTGTGTGTTGCTCTTTGTTAATATCGACCTCGTATATATATATATATATATATATATATATATATATATAATTGAAAGCAGAGCAGATTCTGCATTTGCGACTTTTTTAAGTAGCTGTTCTTATTTCCTAATTACACTTCTATGTTACAGAAGCAATGCAAATAGCAGATTTCCCAGTGACATTTTCAGACAGAAAACGTAGTCCATAACTACTAAAATTTTATTCACTATTTTTTAAACTACTTTTTAAACATAAGCTTAAAATTTTGTTTAAAAAGTAGTGAAAAAAATTTTAGTAGTTATTCAACTATGTTTTTTGTCTGAAAATATCGCTGGGAAATCTGCTATTTGCATTGCCTCTGCAACATGGAATGTATAATTAGGAATAAAGAACAGCTACTTAAAAAAGTTGTGAATGCAGAATCAGCTCTGCTTTTCAATAATGTAAGCTTGGATAAGATCTGCTGCCAACTTACACAAATATATATATATATATATATATATATGAATTGTTAAAAGTAGCAGCTGCTTCTTTATGATTTTTGAGCTGGTGGCCTCGATCTTGCGGGCGATTCTTCTATCAATTGATGGACAATTGATAATTAAAAAGGATCAAAAGCTGCTGCTACTTTTAAAAATATTTGCATGCAAAAAGATTTGCTGCCGATTTACACCAATATATATATATAATATATATATATATATATATATATATATATATATATGTTCAAAAACGAAGAAAAGTAACACACAGAGAAAGAGAAACACTTACAAACTCAAATTTTTGGATTATCCGTCTTTAGGAAGAAAGAGAGTGGGCGACCAAGCTCGCCGGAAAGGCAACGGGAGGAAACCGTCCCGGCAACGCGACCCGGAGTTGACCCGAGGGAGGGAAGGCAAGGATAGATAAAGAAATAAAAACAATAATTCTGCAGAAGAAATGCTCTGGATTTGTGACCGTTTTTAAGGACAGAAAAAACGGTACTTCAAGGTCCATCCATTTTTCCTGGACCACACCGCTGAACTAGCATATAAGATCAAATACTATGAGTTAACTATTCTTAGAGTATTGACAGGTTTTTGTATCAATTTTTAAGATATAGTTAGTACGTATATATCAAGAAATTGATGTATGAATAATTTTCTGTCTCACGTGTAGCATTACAGTGGTTATAGCATTGTGTGAACGCACTTGAAGATGTTTTAATTATCCATTTTAAATAATTAATAGCAATTCGTGAACTGATGTGGAAATTCATGGAATTCACTTTGTTGTCCAGCTCATTAAAGCAGATTATGTGAGAACATTGTTAATTCAAATATTCGTTTATTTATAACTTAGTGGAAGTTAAATTACTGGCCATGCCAAATTCAATTTAGGATGCAAAGAATTTTTTTTCATTGAAACAGTAATATGTTGTTCATCTATACTTGAATGTTTATTAATTAATTAGCAATTAATGTATTGTGACTGCATGAAAAAGCAATTATTGAATATATTAATGATAACATGAATGAAGTGTTTGCTAAAAAAGTTGTGAAGATCCCTTTGATAATTTTCATTCTATGTTGTTAAAAAAACAAACATTTTTTTTATGAGGGAGTGAAGCAAAAACAGTTGGATTTTGACTCTGATGAAGACCGCTTGTTACGGTTGAATCATCTTAGTCTTTTTTCCCATTTCATATTGTGGTTTGACCATTGATATGCGATATATATATATTGGTATACTTTGGGAGCAGACCTTCTTTTAAACATATATCGTTAAATAACTTGCCAACTTTAAGTCTAGTATGTTTCTTACATACCTTCTCGAGTTTTCTTATATTATTCCTCCATCTTTCCACTACCATATAAATCAACTCACCGAATGATTTGTTTATATTTCTATTTTCCATATTTACACAGGGCGAACGTTTCGGTCCACATTGACCATTATCAAGGAAATTTTTTAACATTATTTTTACAATTCATAGTATAATTCTTATTTACAATAACAGTCACATCGCTTCATTCAAATATAACTAATAAAATACACTTTTCCAATTTACAATCTACCTTATAAACCTAAACATAAACTTGTGTTAAGAGGTTTGTTTCTAAATACCCTACATGAATTTTACACATTACAACAAATCACTCGGTGAGTTGATTTATATGGTACCGGAAAGATGGAGGAATAATATAAGAAAACTCGAGAAGGTATATAAGAAACATACTAGACTAAAAGTTGGCAAGTTATTTAATGATTATATATATATATATACCATGATAAACGATAAACGGTCCGGCAGGACAGATAACACTTAAAATAAACAGTGACACATAGACTGAAACATAACAAAGACTCACTTTTCAATATTTTGACCACCATTACGAAATATTGAAAAGTGAGTGTTTGTTATGTTTCAGTCTAGGAGTCACTGTTTATCTTAAGTGTATATATACAAAAAAAACCTTAGAAATAATGAAAAAATGTAAAACTTTTCTCCACTTACGGAAAGTTGGGGTGATCAACTGGCTGGATCATAATACAAAAAAATATTTTTTTTTTTTAACCTCTGACAAACGTTTTAAAGAAAGAAACATACGCTTTAAATCTTTGATTCCAAATCTGATAAGCAGACTATTTCTGAAGTTTTATTTATTCTCAAGAGATATCTTTATCAAGTTAACATGTTAGTTCACATGCTGATATCTGCTTTGTGGGATTACTTTAATCATTAACAAGGATTACAATTGATCTCCAGGAACAAAGAATGGATGTATAAATGGATGTGGAATCACCTCAGAACTAATGGCGTCATTAAAAGGCCTGGCTTCGAATGCGGGTAAGATAATTAAAGAAAGTTTATTTTTCTGTCAAGATAAATGAACAACACTTAAATAATAGCTGTTAAAACTGTCAGTATTGGACACTTTAATTGATCAATCTTAAATACAAATTACTTCATGAAAATAACTTTTAAATGAAAATAAATGAGAAAATTTAGTTATTAATGAAAAGTAGGATTCTTTTTTCCCCTCTATGATACTATATTATCTTTTCTTTCTATAAAATTCTGTGGGGAGTTAGTGGTCACCCGAACAATAATTTATTGATGAGATTCAAGCTGGAGAGATTACATGCAATTCCATACACTATCAAGGATTGGAATGGAGCAACTCGTCTTCATCTGCCTAACGGCATCCTATTAACTCCGCTCAAGGTGATTCCTCAACCATGTTAATTATGCCTTTAGGGTAAACACTCAAACGTATTGTTTCTGATTTTCCGGTACACTATTACCAAAAAAATTTGAACAACATAATTTTGCCTATCAACAATTATGGATAAAAATTTTCTTTTACATTAACACAAACATAATTAAATGAAGGGATGAGTATCATTTTTTTGACAAATCGATGTAATATAAATTTATTAAAATTCATTTCTATATTAAACAAAAATCGTCTTGGACTATTTTTATATTAGTGCTCAATAGTAATATATGTTTTAATATAGCTTTGAATATTTTGCAATAATTATGTCGTAATTTATGTTTATTTACTAGATTTTTTGTGCTTTAAGACGAAACCAGTTTATTTTAATTTTACTTTCAGACGCATATTTTATGGAATCGCAATATTTTGAAAATCGCCGTCATAAAGAGGAAAAGTCTCCTGCAGGGAAACATATCGTTAACTACTTTGAACCCTGATGACAATTATCGAAATATAGAAATAATTTATATCCGTGTTTCTCCTTGTAAATTCCAGAGTGGGTATTGAACCCTAAACCAACCAGTTCAGAGGCGAGTGCGTTACCACTAAGATAACCTGGTTCACTTTTCTACGTAATTTCATATATTCTACTGGTTTAAAAAAAAATGTAATCTATATAAAAAAATGGATTGTCCTACTCTCACCTGTACCATAAGTAAACTTAATATCAGACTTCTTAGGTATATAATATATAATGATGCCCCATTTAGGCATAATATAATTTTCTAAATTTGAGAGGTTTATTAGTGGTTCATTCTTGGAGGTAGTACAGATAGTGATTGATACACTTATCAATATATGTAGTATATATAGTATATCGATATATAGTATATATATATATATATATATATATCAATTAAAAAAAATAGCACACAGATAGACACAGGAATAACTCACTTCTATATTTCGACCATCGTCGTCATCAGGAGGCGAAGAGTTCCGCAGGAAGGCAGAGCGGCGACTCATATATATCGAGTCGACTCCTGATGTCGACGATGGTCGAAATATAGAAGTGAGTTATTCCTGTGTCTATCTTTGTGCTATATTTTTTAATTAGTTTTTATTTAAAAGTCCGTTGGTCCGTTTCATTTAATTATTATACACACACACACACACACACACATATATATATATATATATATATATATATATATATATATATATATTGTAAATTTGGGCAGCAATCCATCTTTTATACATGTTTTGTTGAACGACATTTGTACTGCGACATGAATAAATTTGTGGCTATTATTATTTTAAGAAATGTATACTGTATATAGTGGTAGTTAGTAGGAATAAGTTTTTTTATAAATATGATTAACTCTGAAGATGGCCAAGGAGACCGAAACATGTCAGTTATAAATAATAACTCATTTGGAGAACTAGTGTATTTAGTACCAGAAAGATTTAAAACAAAGCGAGAAAATTTGAAAGATGGACAATGAAATTTATTCATGACACAGTATAAAGGTCGTTCAACAAAACATATATATATATATATATATATCAATGATCAAAGCACAATAAGAAATGGGAAAACAAGGCTAAGATCTTTCAACCGTATCAAGCGGTCTTCGTCAGGGTCAAAAACCCAACTGATTCTGTTGGGTTTTTGACTCTGACGAAGACCGCTTGTTACGGTTGAAAGATCTTAGTCTTGTTTTCCCATTTCTTATTGTGGTTTGAACATTGATTGTTATTTCACGTGTTTATGTGAAATCTTTATATATATATACGTGTTCAAAATTCAAGAAGAGTAACACACAGAGTATGAAAACACACTTACAGACTCAAATTTTCGGGTAATTCGTCTTCAGGATTACTATAGTCTTCAGAATAGTCTCCAGGTAATCCGTCTTCAGAAAAAAACTAAAGATTTGCATATTTACTATAATTATATTTACTATAATTATTGTAAAGTCAAAATTCTCTTTATTCTTGACTATCTGTTATTGCACACAAACTGCAAAATTAAAAGTTTAGTCAATTTTGATGAATGTGTACAACTTTTTAGGTTATATATTGAGGTATTTGTTTTTGTAGGTATATTGAGGAGTTAACGTCACCATGGAGATAAAATATTTTGTCTATGCCTATTGTTTATTTACATTTTTCTACTTATCTGGCAGTAAATGCAAATAGTTGACAAAATCTATTTAAATTAAATTTATGTAAATACTTTTGAATTATCTTCTAATAAATTACACCGACAAGTTTTTTGAAACTTGTCTTTTTAGTCGATTTAGAATTTTTTAAAAAAAAATTAACTTTACAAGATGTTATGTAACAGAAAAATTAGTCTAGTAATTAATAAATTAGCAGTATGGGAGATACCAATTAAAACAATCAAAACTTTTGAAGTCAGAATTGTCCGACTACATAGCAACAACTGAAAAAACTAAGTTAAGTTTACTTAAGGTACATAATCAAATCTATCGGTATGGAAGGCATGATTGAATTATCACTCAATATAATAAAACTAGTATAGCCTGGATTGAGAAGCTAGTTTGTTACATTAGTTAAATTTATAAACAGAAGTAATTATTGCTGATATAGATATGGGAATAATAATTTTATCAACTTGACTGATTTATGCTTTTTAGTAATAACACAACTTATTAAAATTCAAATTATTCTCTACAGTATGTAGTTTATTCTCAGCAACTGTTTGTAATATAAATTGACTCAAAATAACTAAAAACAGTACAATTTAAATGTTTAACCAAAGTAATCCTTTTATTTATGATAATTTCATTTCTAGTTGAAGATTGAAGTATCCTTGAATAATAACTTGAGTTTCATTGAAATGAGAAATTGCGTTTCTGTTACTTTAGGCTCGCCCTAACACGTGTATATTAATTGGATAAGTTAAGGGCAAGTTAAGTACACCTCATTTTAGAGTTAGGACCCTCAACAACTGGGGAAATGAACATTTTACTACCAGGATCTCGTTTCTGTTTGACTTAACAATAAAAGCTTTTCGCTTAACTTAAACAAGCAATTTGAATTTAGTGTTTATATATTTGTTCTTTAGCGCTTATATATTTACAATTTATTTTGCTATATTTTAACAGATTATAATTATAAAGTTATTTAACCATTAGTGTATTGCTAGATTGTTATATATCTCTTAATGTTTTTTTTTTATTACTAAAAGAGTGTTTGGACATTAGATGCCTAAATAAATGTGGCATCTTGGTTGTGAAGTCTACCTTATTACTTCCCACATATCACCCACCTTACCACATACCTAAAACGATTCCGATCTGGTCGAATTTCTCACCTGATTCTAATCAGCCTTCACACAGTAATACGCAGTTCACTTGTGAGAGCTGTGATCAAAAAGTAGCGTGCTTGTTTTTAGAACTAATGATTTGGAAGTTAGAGACGTAGACGTACGACTCTCTTTGTTTGATTTCTAACGCCCACACTTATAAGGCTTTCAACTTTTAGTTCTGTTCTAGGGGAGAAAATTATGGCTCACTTATTATTTGGCATCCATTTTATTAATGGGTGAGCCTCCTTGCCTGTTAAATCTAGATTGGGAGAACTAAATTCTATCCTAGCTCAAGTGAATTTAGAATAGGGATCTTTAACGAGTACCTGACATCGTACAGGCTCGGGACCTATGGCTTAAAGCCTTCTATGAGTATGGCTCATATGGGTATCAAACCCGGACATACCAGTTCAGAGGTGAGTATGTAAACCACTGAGCTAACCTGGCTCCCTACAGCTACACTAATACAAAAAAAAATTACAGTAAAATCAACCAATCATAATACATGCTAAGACTGGCATTTTTAAGCTAAGGGCTAGACATTTGATTCTGGTATGATACAAGTTAAACATTTGAACACGGAAGTAAAACTTCTATGAAAAAAACTAAAGTAAGGCTATTTATAGGCTAAATAAAAACTAACCTTATGAACTGAAACTGGTATCAATCATCAAATAAAACAAAATATCAACCTCAGCACAAGATGATGATAAAAATATGTGACTATGTAGACTGGAAACAAACGGAAACGTAGTCATGCTAACATTATTGAAGTGTTAATTTCAAGTTTGTTTGTAATTATATTTTCCTTTTCTGAAATATTATAATATGACTGATTATAAACATAATTCTTTATGACTATTTGAGTATCATACTTGAAATTGTTTTCAAGCGATTCATTTTTTTTTCTAATTTGAAAGACAGATAATTTTCAAATGATTTTACAACAGTATCATTTTGAATCGAAGTGTTTGTCTAATGTCTTTAGGACTCACTCACAATCGTTTAATTGCATATGCATGCATATTGATGGCCAAGGACTCAGGAGCCTCATGAATTACGTAGGTTTGACTCATTGATTCTTAAATGTTTCTCTCCTGCTTCCTCATCATGTTGTTGGATAAACACAATGGGCCTTAGAACAGACAATATTCTTTGGTTAAATGTAGATGTCTATCCCTAAATGATTGACTGGGTCATTGATCAGAAATTACTACCGACCTTCTTCCACATAATGGTGACAAATCATGGGTGTAGCATAGAATGAATACTATATAGTCTTCCTATCAAAGGTACTGGCATAATTCCAGGTACTTTGGTTCCTGGAACTGTCCATTTAATTGCATGAAAAAGTGTTATTTTAGGCTAGAAGTGGCTGTGGTCCGAGTCTCAACATCGGGTCTATCGTCAGATTGAGTTTTAGTTTGCAATTGATTTTCTGTCACTTTACTATAAGACCATTCTCTTGTTCTAAGTTTGTTCGGCAGCAAAATTTATTAGCTTAAAAGTGAGTTATCCTTTGCCATGATTCGCTAAAAGACAGTTTATCATTTCATTTTGGCCGATTTAAATAGACAATAAATTAAACAGGCCTTTGACAGTAGGAATGATCAGTGATATAGAATACTAAACAAGAAAACTGGTATAAAGTTTTGAGTGAGCTCTGAAGTCTACTGCACAAGATTTATATTTATTTATTTATTTTTGACGATTTAGTTATAATAATTTTCTAGCCAGGTCTAAACTTACGAGTATATAGCTCTTTGCGCTTAACTTATTTTATTAACTTAAGTTTCAGACAAATACAAACGTATATTTGAAATAACACCATAAATGATATTATTTTGTTAATTTGTAAAAATAACAATTATTACTGTTATTATATTGCTAATATAGTATACTATTAGTATTACTATAATTTTATTATTGCTGTCGAACCACATTTTTAAAACTTCTAAATTGAATTACACTCCCAGAATTGTATGCAAACACACACACACACACACACACCCATACACACACAAAGAAACAAAGCAAACAAAATACAGTTGCTATAAGGTTAATGGTTATGATTTATTAACAAAACTCATTTATGTTAGAATAAAATAAACCCCTTTTTTTTAAAGAAAATAAAGTACTGCAAAATAACCTACTACTGCAAAGTTTGATATAATTATGTTCAACAAAAATTCATTATTCGCTTCATAGGTAGTGTTATCATTACATAACTCACGAATAAATTCATACATTTTAAATATTTTTGAAGAAAGATATATATTTATTACCACACTGAACTGAACAATGTTTATTTATTAAATTTTGGGGAAAATATTTTATAAACAAATCAAATGAATAATAATCAACCTTGTTTTTTAATATGGTGAAGTTAAATAATAATGAAGAAAGATGAACATTTAACTGTCCAAAGACATTGAAATAAATTATGTAGGCCATTCTACAATGAAAAAAGGTTTGATGGAAATTTCTTTAGTGATTGATGAAATTCGAAGAGTTGTAAAGAAGGAAAAAAATAAGACAGAGGTTATGTAAGAAAACACTTGGGAAGACAAATTGATGGAGGTGCCTTCAGAGGGAAAAGCGTATTTGAGTCAGTGACACATTATTAACTTAACCAAAGATAAAGTGATATCTGGGCAAAAATGTTGGGCGAAAGGCAGCCAGATAGGATTCTCTTCTATATGAGCCTTGCACATATATCTTGACATTTCTAGATCAGGCGCATTTCACTACCAAATCCAGCCCATTTGCTTTAAACCCTCCATTATTTCTCTCATTTTATTTCAACTGTTAGATTTTATCTTTCAAATGATATTATCTAACTGTTGTTTGATTTCAGTCACTATTCATTATCTACTACATCGAGTATTCAAAGAAAACCTAACACTTAATCCAAGTTTTTATATAACTTTAAGATTTTTTGAATTATAAATTTCAAACGACTACAACAAAAGAACACGTAGAAACAAGACAAATCACTTCAATATTTCGATCTCGTCATCATGATAGGAAGAAGGAGAGGATTCTTACTCGGGTGGCAAACAGCAACTAACCACTCAGCGGATACGGCTTAGTAATATGTTCTATTGCCAACTCACAAAAAACAAAATAACTAAAAACTAAACAGTTAAATATAGAATAAAATAGTAATAACAAAATCAAAATGGGAATAAATTAATAACACAAATTTAATACAATAATTATCTTTTTATGTTGAGTCCAGGGTTAGAATGAGCTTTAAGAAGGCAAATATGCTCATCTTTGGAAGCTCTTACATTAAAGATCCATAGAAACATACCCATTGCAATCTATGCCACATCCGATTGTCCCCGATTTAATTATTGTTTCCGTGTCGAGGTCCTTAAACAAATTCCAGACATTAACCACCGTGTGAATAAAGAGGTTCCAAAAAGGACATATTTGCCTTCTTAAAGCTCGTTCTAACCCTGCCCTTAACACAAATATTTAATAATTTTTTTAATTTGTGTTATTACTTTTCCGTTTTGTTTTTGTTATTACTATTTTATTCTTCACTTAATCTTTTAGTTATTATTTAGTTGCTATTTAATTTTGGTTAGTTATTTATATTTTTCTTGAGTTAGTGGTCCTAAATATCACTAATCCGTATGTGTTGCGTCTTTAGTAGCTGTTTGCAGCTGAACAAACTCTTCTTCTTCTTCTCTTGACACCGGCGAAGTCAAAATCAACTGTTTTATGTTTTTAACTATAAATTTCATAACACATAGTTCGAACAAACTTGTCCTTCTGTATGTTTCGAAAAGAAAATTGCGTGAAATTTTCTAAATAAATTTTGATGAAAATACAATATTCCTTTGATGGAAGTTTGTAATAAGTAATAAAGTTTGATGAGTAATAGCATGATCACTAACTATGAAAAATACCTGGAAACAATAAATAAAACCCGAAAAGATCCTTAACACTGCATTAGTTAACCAATAAAAAAAGGAAAGTTGTCATTTTTCTTTGCTCTAAACATTGGTGATTTTAAGATGTAAACTGCACAAAGGAAATCAACTTCACAGACCATGAACTTCTCCAGCCTTGAGGAGTTTAACATATTAAAAAATTAACAATGAGGTGATCTTAACCAAAAATTGGAAAAGATAAATTATAATGAATGACGGATTATATTCTGCTGAAAAACTGGTGAATTTATCAGTTATACTTAGGTGTATTTCTAAGCACATGCAGTTGACTATACATTGTGGAAACGTTTATAACATATTACTACATTCTTACGGGAAGAGAAGAAGAGGTGCAATAAATGATGAGGTAGTAACCTATAAATATAAGCAATCACTCTTTGGGTTTTAAACACCATATTATGAATATATATATAATCACGATAATGAAAAATTTTGAGGATAAAACTAGTAGAATTTTGATTTTGTTTTGTTTATTATTCAGATAAGAGAAACAATTTTAACTTCTTCAATTCTGTTTGGCAATTTGATGTTTGTTCAATGACTGTTTAGAGCCTAGAAAATGATACTTATCTAAATAAGGTGATCAAACTGGTGATAAAACTCCCAAATCAATACGTTTCAATTACTTTTCTAGGCAATTAAAATGGAACAAACTTACTAATCTTAGTCAGTTGTTTGTTTCCAAGTTTTAATTGATACTAATCTCTTTAAATCAAAGTTGTAAAGGTTTCACTGAAATGTATATAAATATCTGACTTTATTGTACAGATTGTATTATGAATTAACATTGTTATCGCTCTTTGTACGGTTTCTTATTTTGTTTCTACGTGTTCCTTTCTTGTAATCATTTGATCATTTATCCTAACTGACTGTTTTATGTTTTGAATTATAAATTTCATAAGATATGTTTCAAACAAAAGTGTCCTTCTATGTGGTTTGAAAAGAACATTAGGTAACCTAAATGCGTTTTCATGAAGATTGGATATTCATTTGATAGAACTAATGGTTATTTAGATTTACTTCTTTTCCTAAATACTAAAACGTACAGAAGTATATTCATTAAGTGGAATGTATATTTGGCAATTACAGAGGATATATAAAATATAATAATTTTTTCACTGATAGATGAATACTTTTTCAATTCATGACACTAACGCTTTTTACACTCTAGAGAATCATATGTTACATCTAATACAAAACTAGGGCTGTAATAATAAAGACTTTCGGTGTTGCATTGATCAATATGGTATGAGACTAAGTAAACAGGTATAATTATCACTACCATGCAAGGTATAGCAAGACAACAGGAATTGTAATATCATCCATTCACTAATCTAGGTATCTCAGGTATCAGTTAAATCAAACCTATTTAGAAATTGTTGGTATTACGCAGCTGTATCTAATATGACTATACTAAAGAATGATGGAGCAGGTATCATCCTAGAATCCTAGAATCATCCAGGATGTTTCGTGCTTTTTCCGATACGATACCTTGTTAACCCATAATGTTACTTCTTTGTAACATCGCAGTTGTAATAGTCAATAACACACAATAATAATTAACTATGACCATGGTCATAATAAATTAATACAACAATTGGTTTACAGATAGTATTGATAGATACATTATTGCGACAATAGCAAGAAAAGGTGAACACACCAGTGAAAGTTTCAGTGCGTTGGGCAATCTTCTCTATACCATCTATAGATCAATACCATCTTCAATTCACATAAGCATTATATAGTTGTAAACATCCGTCATACATCGTAACTCATTGATGTAAATGCCTGACCAGTTTTCCACTAAGAGCGTTTTCAAGTAAGACTAATCATAGCGTAAGACATTAATTAATGCTAATTAATAACGCCTAGGATCATTTCTACCTGAAAATTAATTTTATATATTGTATTTAAATATAATGTATGTATATATTTGTTGCATACAATTTATAGTTTATAAATGCATTATATAATTTATTATGTATTGTATATATGTGTTCTGAGTGTCACCAACAGCGACTAACAAATTATGACAGGTTTTTAAACTAATATGATGTTTACTAATCCCTATCATAATAGCAGTAAGTATGAAATTTACATGTGGCTTACATACTTGTTAAATTTCTATTCTCAGTCAAAATATTGAAAAATATTATCATTTTCCAATGTTTACAACATTTAAATTGCTCTATAATTAAATTACTCTGTGATAAGCTTTCACATAATATATTAAATTAAAATACATTCTGGTACATATATCTTAATTATGCTATTTATAAATACAATAAAACCTAAATCTTTGTGGTTGAAGAAGACTATAATATCTATCTGATAAACATAAGATTCATTGTTATTTGAATAGGATCATTTTAAAATTAATAGTATACAGGTTAATCAATTCAATTGTACCGTCTGTTAAAACTAACTAAATTAATTTTATAAAACCGTAATAATAAAAAATAAAATTAAATGTTTTATGAAAAAAAATATTGTTTGAATATTATAAAACCGTTTTTATATTATATAAAAAATAAAAGTTTTTTTTTACAAAATAATGGACCTGTTTTTAGTGAAGTTCTCGAGAGACATCTCGGAGGTTGATGACAATCGCACGTGGGCTTGGTTCTCCGAGAGGTGACCTAGCCATGACATGTGATTGTTGGGCGTTTTGAATAGCTCTCAAGCCCTAGACGAGATGAATTGCACTGCCTGCTCTTGACTAAAACTTCCTCTGAACTGGCACTCTTCAAAAAAAAAAAATAAATAAATAAATGAATAAACCTCATCAACATTGCATCGTATTTCCCAAACAAATTTCATAAATATCCTTACTTTTTCTTATACCAGTCTGTCATATTTATTCAGGATAAAATAAATGATTTCTTAAAATTTAAAAAGTCATGTGCTTCATTTTTTTTTTAGTGACCTTTAGTTTTGTAAATCATTTTATTTATTCCAAAGTTTTACACTGTCCAACGATTTCATTCTATTTTCTTTTATACTAAAACAAACTCACATAATCATACAGAAATATACTATTTTACTGAAAACTAAAACACACATAAGTATACTCATTCAGTAGAATACATATTTGGTATTTCCAAAGAAGGTATTATATATAAGATATAATATTTTTTTCGCTGTTAAAAGAATATTCTTTAAAATGTATTTTCATTAGATGGAAATTATACATATTTTAATAATTAATTTGGTTATTATCTCATTATGATTTATCTGATTTATTATCTGATAATTTATTCAAGAATTCATGTTAAGAACATTTTTGGATGTTAAAACTTGACATATTATAAATAATGTAGAACATTACACGTTTTTCAGTCTTAAAAGGAGCTACGCTAATTTTGTGATTCAAAATCTCAGAGGATATAGATTTTTTGTAGTTATCAATGACACTATTAAAGCATACCAGAATTTATTTTAATTTACTATATTAATTAGAAGGTTATTATAGAGTAGTTTATTAATGCAATCACATCTATATTTTTTCTTTATGTAGATATGTGTTGAATCGAGAAAAGAAAAAAATACTGATGTTTATCTTTCTTTCAAGTAATGCGAACATCATAGATGTATATAGTATATACATATATACATACATATATAAATATATATACATAGTATATAAAGTTATTGAGATTACTTGTTTGTTTATTTGTTTGTTCACCCATTTTCCGTAGAGATAGAGACTTGATATTATTATAATTATTACTTTTGTTGTGATTGGCATTGTTGCAGTTGTATTATATAAAACAAATCGTATTAGGGGGTCAAGGTAGCACAGTGGCTTTTATACTCACCTCGACTTTCTACAATATTATTTAATAATATTTCCTATTAGGGGGCCAGGGTAGCCTATATTATATAATAAACGATCACATTAGAGGTTAAAAATGAATAATTTTAGAAACAAACTTGAACGTAACTGTCAAATAAAATACGAATGTTTAAGGTAATATTATAAAGACACATTTTTTTCATTAATTTTATTTTATGTTTAGTAAATAAATTGAATATTTCAATTTACAAGTTTTATTTGTTTTAAATATATTTGATTGTATATATCACTTGAATTGATATTGTATTTATTGATATCATAAAAAAATGATTTGTTTTACTTTAAAATGATTGTTATTTTGCTAAATATACTCACTGTGTATAAAAAGATTTCACATAAACACGTGAAATAACCATCAATGATCAAACCACAATATGAAATGGGAAAACAAGACTAAGATCTTTCAACCGCAACAAGCGGTCTTTGTCAGAGTCAAAAACCCCACTGAATTGGGTGTTTGACTCTGTCGAAGACGGCTTGTTATGTTTGAAAGATGTTAGTCTTGTTTTCCCATTCCATATTGTGGTTTGATCATTTACTGTGTATATATCTTGAATCATGTTGAGATACTACATCAAAAGCTTGGGCCACATAATAATCTGTGTCTGTGCCTTAATAACAAGAAACACCAATTAAAATGATTCCTGTCAATCATGTTCAGTGAATTTAGTTCAAGAACGATTGGTATAATTTCTGGGTGACGCAAAGGGTCACGGGTAGTCTAGTTTTTTTTATATAAAATGAATCATCAAGTCTTATTTCTGGCCATTTGTCATATCATATCGTCTCCTTTATTATTAGTTGATATTTTAATATAATTAAATAAGTGGTTAGATAATTAAGGAGCTCAAACACATGAATATCCCGTTATCCCTTTTTTTCACATGAACCATCACTGACAAACTTTTTTCTCTCTCTTTGCTAAGCATTGCAAATAACTGTTAAAGCTAAAGAAAGCTAAAGAAAATAACTGTTGAGTTGATTTTAGAAGAAAATTTTAGATGCCAGCATCCATTACATTTTATTTAACCTAGTAACAAACTTGATGTGAAATATGTGCGAAAACTAAACACAATCATTACTGTAGATAATTTATCTATCAATGCATCAATAAATCTTGTAATTTATTACAGTATTGAATACCCGTCCAATGATGACTTTGATATGAAATTCAAATACCAATATCAAGCAGGGATCAGATTATTCCTCAGATTGGATACAAGCATATTGCATTCTGTTTCACCTATATGACAAAACACTACATTTACAGTTAATCACTAAATATGTTAGAAATATGGGGTGTTAATATTTTTAGCTTTGCTTTTTTTTTTATTATATTTGTCATTTAATTGGGCTTAAACTTTTTTCCTTGAATTTGTTGTTGGATCTAACACATATATTTAGATAATGTTGATCTGGTATATCAACATAAGTTTGGATTTAAGTCGTTCCAAACACTTAGTTGTCAGTCTACGGTTACATCAGGTGCTGAAATGTATTTAAGCGAACTAAAAATCTCTCCAAGATGATGAAATGCAACATAATCTCCGACTTCACAAAATGAATTTTAATTCACTATTCTTGCCCTAGTTACTAAACACGATTTGAGACAGTTTAATTCATGTAACATACTGTTAGGAGCGGATGAATCTAAGGGATTAGCTAAATAGTGGAGCGCAGTTAACATATCTAAAGATTTAAATCTCTAACCACTCGAAAGACTCCTATTACATACTCTCTTAAGACGTCACCATATTTCTGTTTTACAGCACAGCTAGAATCTGAAAAATTTGCAAGTTAATCACCACTAAAAAAATTGCACCATGTTAATATTAACACGCAAGTTATTATTAATGACAAATAGTTATTGGTAATGTCAAAGAGAACCTGGATCCCAATTGCTCTATACCTCTGATTTGTTAGATCTCATTTGTTTTCCGCAGCAGATTAAAAAATATTAGATGTAAAATGGTTAGGCTGTAGAAATCATCAACAAATGTACATACAATAAGCTAATATTTTTTTATGATATCAGCATCATAAATTATATATTTAGTCAAAAAAAGAATTATAAATTGTAAATATTCTAATTTTAAATTGTGTTTTCATGTTTCCTAAATGGCTTTCGTTCAATTTCATTGAATGGAGATCCTTTTTTTCTCGTCATATTTGTTTGAATATTCAGCAATAATACGCATATACATATTGTTAAAACCAAAGGTTAATTATCATTATTTTCCTTTCAAAGTTTCAAAGTATCGGCTTTATGTTAACAATGATAATGACTAAATTATTATTGTTTTATTAATGAAGTATAATATAAAATTAAATAACAATCAGCATTGGAGAAATACAACTCAGAGCTAATGATTAAATGATTCCATAAATAATACAATATATATATATTTATACCTTAACAGTTGTTTCTAACTTTTTTATAAATATGTTGACCAATCAGGAGTTTCAGAACATTAACATCATACAGAGCGAACTAATTATGTCATAATCATAAGAGTCGATGTCAACGAATATTATTTTTACTTTACTCTAAGTAAAGTATAGTAATCGTGAAAATATTTTATCTCGAGATTTTGACGGAATTATATGTTTTGAGGTCCCAAAAGTAGTTTTATGATGTGTTTGCAATGATGTCTGTGTGTGTGTGGGTGCGTGGGTATGTGGGTGAGTATGTTAGCATTTCCTGTTACCACGCTACGGTCTAGAATCTTTGATGAATCAAGTTTATATTTTACACAAAAATGGGTTCCATAGTGTAGATGATCCCTATTGTTTGGAAAGAATTATGCATGACGGGAAAGTCACTTTTTTGCCAAAAACCGTTTTTTTAGAAAACATGTTTTCTCTTAAACTGCTAACTCTAGAGTTTTGAAATTTTGGCATTGTCTTTGAGGTAAGAATTGGAATAACCGAAAAAACTGATTTCTTGTTTTAAATTTTAAAATTTTACTCAAATATTCAATCTAGAATAAGGTCAAGTAAACGATGTAAGAAATATACTGACTATTTGAACAATAGCAATGTTCTCTTGTAGGAGATTATTTTGTATCAAGAAATTTTTACTTTGGCTTTTCGAAAATGTTACTACTGCTGTAGTTATACTAATAGGATTATTTGGATCAGTGGTGTGACATACAAAAATAAGCTTATATATTGATAAGTCGATCAATTACTATCTGTACTAGCTCAGGAATGAAGGACTAATAAACATCTCATATTTAGATATTTACATTATGCATAAATGAAACCTTATAAATACCCAAGAAGATTGATATTAAGTTTACTTATAGCTAAATGGAAAATTATATATTGTATACCCAAAAATTATATTATGTTTACTTGTAGTAAACTTGAATTCAGGTCACTCCAGATTTTATTTAAACTGTATAAGGGAACAGGTGAATAATTCATTCTCTGCTTAAGAGAAAATCATTAAAACAAAGGATAAAAAGTAATACAATTGACATATTGTTACATGGATCAGGGGTGAAGTGTAAGAGGACAGCGAGATAAAGCGATGTGAGACGGAGAAGAAGGAGAAAGAAAGAAAGCGACATAGTGTAGAGAGGGAGAAGTGTATGACAGGGATGAAGAGGGAGTGAGAAGAAGAGAGGAGATGGGAATCAAAGATGGTTGCTAGTTTACGAGTTTAACAAACCTTAAAGAACGTAAGCTTAAATCAAGCTTTCAACTAGAAAACTATAACTATGATTTTTTAAAAAATATATTGTATTTTATTAATTTGATCATATCTTACATTTTTTTATATCCATTTCAAAAATTGATATACAATTTTATCAACTAACAGTAACGCGTTGAAGACAACCTAATTTATTCGAAATAAACAAATTTCAAACGCCATTTTCAGAATGTGATAAATAGTTCATAAAAGTAAATCTCCATGTAATGAGTAATTGAAAAGTAGAATAAAATACGGAGAAGAGACAAACCGGCTCATTGCAATTGCTTGGTACAATCATATAAAACAGGTGGACTAAGAAATTTGTTTATGCATGCTTAATTTCATTGTAATCAATTTGGTTTAAGTATTGCAAAGAAATGACACTAAAAATGTACATGAACTATGACTTTTTTTGATATTGGTGGATCACAAAGAAGTAAAATAACTTCCATTTAACTTTAAATACAGGTATTCTGGATAATATATATACATATATAATTCATGTAAAGGAACGCATAAAGAAATTGATGAAAAATTATACTAAAGAATATGATCTGTAAACTATAAAATAAAAGGTATGTATACCTCAACATGACGGAGAGATAATCTTGTGCTCTGTCTGGCGAAGACCGAATGTGACTGACGTGTTAGGACATGCATCCAACTGTAGGGTTCAAAAGTCCGCTTACATTTATTCCACTGGGAAAACTACCCCCACTATACCTTTACAATTGCGTCTTAATTTATTATGAACAAATATATGTCTCATAGTATTTCAAGCACAAATCGTATAAAATAATCTGTTGCTGTTTTATTCTAAAGTAAATGATATTTCTGAGGTTTTCTTTCTTGCACTAATTCAAGCTCAGTGCACTAAAGTAAAAAGGTTAATGAAAGAAAGAACTTTGAATATACTTATTTATATTCAAAGTTTATATAAATTTATAGCACCATTCACTTAAAATAAATTTCATATTTTACAGCCATAAGAAATGAAAAAGTAATGGTTATAATTGAATTTCAAGATATATAACCGTTTTTTTGTATTGCTTTATTATCTATAGATAATTTGTTTAGAATAAAATACATTCAAGTGTATCCATTGTATTCAATGTATGGAATGTAACTTTACAATAAGTTTAATTGTATTAAAATATGGTAGTCAAGATCAAATTGATTGGAACAATTCTAAGTATTTACACTTATGTAGTCCCCTGACTGCATTTTTTTTGCATTAGTGTATGCAGGCGGGAATGAATTTAAAAAGTTTGTGACCACGCTATGTGTCAAGTACCACATAAAATTGAGAATTTGGCAAAAAAAATAATCATGGTTATGATAACACTATAAAGCATTTGGGCAAAACCAATAATGATAGCAGTACTCTTTTATACAATACGTTAAAACAATTTTTCACTCATCTCACAATTATATAACAAAAAAATTTGAGAGAAGACTCTTTATTTATTAAATGAGTCACTGTAATTTGCTCTCGATTCTACTAAATTTTCAATAATATATTGATGTATTTATACAGGAACTATATAGTGGATTACAACAATCGAATGCAAGAATAGTTAGCGTTAATTTTGACTTACCACTGCCAAAACGTTGATTACTGAGGGCTTATGCTGTAGGATGACTGACTGGGTACTCTAAATAACCAGTGTTACTTTAATGAGCAGACAAAATGTTTAATAGCCTCTAGTATAGTTTTTAATATTACATGTGCACTATAGTGTCATTAAGATAATAATAAACTCAGTTACTCGTTAATGAGTTTATTACATTTACTATAGTTGAGTGTAGGCCACTCCAGATTTTTAAAATTGTGATTTATCTATTGTTGCTTTCTTTTATAGATTAGCTTGAACTCAAAAGAAACGTTGATACCAATGTATTCAATAACACAGAAACTAAACAGAGGAAAAAAAGAAAGAATTTTATTGTGTACTGATATTCGATAGTGCATTATACCATACCTTGCTACCTATTAAAAGAATCATGGCTTCTTCTATTAATTTTATCATAATTTTATTTTCAATATATTCTGTTCATCTTAAATGTGTTTTTTTCTATAGTTTTTTGCTTATTTGTTTCTAAATTTTTAACTATTTCTTTCTTTTAGAATATCTATTGGCTTAATAATGGTGTAAACAAGTCACGTTTCTGGTTGAAGTGTTCATTTATTATAATATTGTAAAATCATATATATATATGTAACATTTTCATTGGTTCTACCATTGTTAAGATTTGTCAAAGCCTTGTCCATTGTGTCATTAATCAATGAAGTTTCCCACATTAATTAAGTTATCTGATCTCATATGCGAGAAGGATGTTATGGCATGAGAATTATTTTTATTAATTTGATTAGATTAATATGGTTTTCATATCACCGTCTTAGAGATTGAACTGTAATAGTATGTCAGCCCAACTTAATAATACATGTAATTAAGTAAATTCTGTTTTGATTAAATTGTTTTCCTCGTAGTTATCAGTTTGACTTAGAAATTCATTTAATACCAACGTATTCAATGAAATAGGAAATAAATTGAGTAAAAAAGATTAAAAAAATATTTTAGAAAAAGAAGAACGATGTACTTAATTTAATAAATCCTCATCCTTTTGAATTTACAGCTATTAAGTCAAAAATAAGATACAATTAACAAGGAAATGTTGACAGAGAGAGTGATTATAAGTATGTAGTAATTAATAATGAAATGTGAGTTTAGATTCAGACAAGTTCTGAATCCAGGCAAGCGAGGAAGTGGATTAGGGGGATAAAATGTGTTCAAACTGAAGCAATTTATATCTGGCAGTAGAAAATGTCCCCTTCTGATGAAAACCTCTCTGTAATAATATTGCAGAAACAAACAAACAGAAATAATATAGGATATAAGTCTCCCATCCCTAAAAATAGTAACTGTGTGCTGAATGAATGGATTGTGATGGGATGACAGGAGAGAAGAAGGTTTCAACTGCCCCAGCATCCCTTCTCACTCTCGTCGTGCTTTTATCCGAGAAGGTCGTTACAGCTTGGCTTAGATCAGAAGGGTAGGCGTTAGAAAATGAAATCAAATGGAGGAATTATGTCCTCTGGGACATATACTTTGATAAAGGCTCTTATTTGTGAATTATGTGAAGAAAATTCTCTATACAGAACATATAAAAAAAAATAATACATTAGTGTAATGACCAACTATGTTACAACATTTCTAACCGTTAAGAGTTATCTATAAGTTAACAATATAGTCTAATTTTATTGTTCAAACTAATAAATATTAGTGGAAAGTTAAATGAAGCCTGATGATAGCAACTTTTATTGAAAAAAAATTCGTTCCGATAATGTAGTGTCCTTCTTCAGGTTTTATTATCATTATTATTATTATTTGAAGACGAATATAGCACTGAGTCTTAAAAAAAAATTGTACTTCCTCTCTTCTGTACTGAAGTACCCAGCAGTTAGCTTTAACGCCTCCAAGAAGCTCAGCATTTTTGCTGGTTCCAGTGGAAAAAGTTTTTCGATGGATTGTTGACTGTCCCCAAGAACCTACCTCTGTGCAGCAAAGTTACCTTACAGTCAGCCAGCAAGTTCAACGGTGTTTCTTCCTCTACTTGGCAGAATCTTCATAAACCATCATATATAATGTCCATTCAGGCTCCCTACGTTTCGGGATAAAGTAATTTCCTTCTTCCTTCTTCGGGACGGTATTCTTCGGGTCCTTAGTTGCACTTGTGGGAGGTTGGCTCCCACTAGTTAGCGCTTGTGGACCCTCTGCGCTTCCGGAGACCATTCTCCGTACCATACAGTACGGGAAAATCCCTGTATATCTATCGGTGGTATTTTGTCCGCTCGGGCAGAGTACCGCATACCGGGGTAAGGCTATTTACTCATGGAGGTCCCCTGATATCCTTGAGGCTCCGTTCATAATACCCCTGTATCATTCATCCTTCGGCACAGATCGCATTACACCTTAGATTGGGGCTGAGATAAAAGGATTTGGGATTAGGAAGGATGTGAAAGAGTCAGTCCCTGATCACCTTCTCCTCCTCTTTCGTTTGTCCCTGCATATAGCAGGTTAAAAGGGTAGCCTCGTGAAGGCCGAAAGTCGGAGTTGAGTGTTAGAGGCTATTAGAGGCGCTTAATCACTCCATTACTACCCCTTCTTCAGGTTAATATAATATATAAAAAAAACTCCATGAGAGTCATTAACCTTTCAATATCAAAAATTAAATAACAATATATATCTCTTTTAGTAGAAAGTTCACAAAGACAGAACTAAGGAAATTAATAATATTGCATTTAACTGTTTGAGTTTGAGAGGGCAACTGGTGGAGTGTAAGGTGTATATACGAGTATAACATTTCCAGTAAAAAGCCTCTCTACGTTATGATCATAAGAAGGTCATGAACTGGTCATGACCAACCAGTTCAGAGGCGAGCCTGTCGTCACTGAGCTAACATGACCCTTTAAAAAAAAGTTACATTATTAGAAGTCCTTGTTTTGAGTTACTTAAGCGGAATTATCTACTGTTAGTATGATTTTCATATGAACCAGTGTAGACCTCTTACAACCTGTAAGATAAGTCAGTTAAATTTCCAAAATTTTTAACTATCATCGGAAGTTTTAGCAATTTAGACAATATTCCTCTGTAGGTAAATTCATTCTTCTCTAGTTTCATCATAACACTGATAATTATTTTACTTTTTGTAAATTACAATTTTTAATCATTATATACAAAATTTGAAATTTTAATATTTATTTTTTTATTACAATCTCGTTGTAGCCACATTCGTTTGTTGTTTGGTAGATAATTTTTATAACTTGCGTGTTTAAATCAATCACACTAATTGAATGTTTTGATGATTGGTTTTAACTGCTTCTTGATTGCAAGGAAGTTTTTTAAAAACTAGGTAACATTATGAATGCTTTGAAATTTTTCCACTTTGTTTCCTACTAGTAGTGATTTTTATAATTGTAAAATATAAAACATTCATACTTTTGTTTGAAATTATCGTAATATGTTCAATATAACTATTTTATAAAAATATAGAATGTTTTAAACTTATCTGAGAAGTTGCGTCATGCAAATATGAATGCTTTGTTTATGTTTTATCAATGTGAATATATTAATTGGGGCAAGGATGAATGGATAAAGAGGAAGCAGGTAGGAATATATATTATACTGGATGAATAGATCGGTTTATGTTAGGGTGTGAGAGGGGAGAGAACAAGTTTACGGAAAGGGAATAAATCAAACGCTGAATAATTGGTAGGCTGACCTGGCATTAGGGTGGTATCCTACTGGTCAAGTCAGTCGGTGCTATCCCTCCGGAATCCACTTCGTTCTCAATTCCGTCCCTATATTTCAACAGTGAAATCTCCTCTCTGTCACTCTTCCACCTGCATGAATTGTATCTGTTGTCTCTTTGGTCCTGTTACTGTTTACGGACACCTGATCACCCGGAATATGGCTATGGGACGACAGAAATGGAAGTGTCATTTCCAATTCAACCAGCTTTCGAATTACCTTAATCGAATGATCGCCCAACAAGCCAGATGCAATCACCTATAGAGGCCTAGAACTTTTAATATCTACGAATCCATACAAATATATTAATTTTTTTCTAGTTTATAAGTTCCTAAACTTATTTAAATACCACGATGTAGTGTGGGTGGAACAATAACTGTAACTATTGTGCAATTTTAAATCTACTACTGGCTTTATTTTTTTTATCTTTATTTAGAAATAAACTACGCATATTTATATAAAAAAAAACCCTTTATGGTTAGAAAAATTTCAGCCTTTATTAAAAAAATTTTAATAGGTTGTTGCTTGCTTGATTTAACAGACGTTGTACAAACTATTTTAATAAGAAATTTATTGAATCCTATAGTAAATTATTAAATCACATTATACACATAGATCATACTGGTAGTATAATGTGCTAACAATACCGTTAACAATTTATACTGTTACTGTTTATATTCGCTATTTGCTTGAATTATTTTAATGAATTAAACATTAACAAATGTAAATAACAGATAAATTTTGTAATTTTTTTCTTGGCTAGTGTGCTAAACTACATAATCTTCAATATATGCATATTGTTACTCCACTGAGGTTAGTATGATTTATATTAGAAATAGGGAAAACCGTCATACACCGTAACTTGTATGGAGTTATGTAAACTTGTATATACCGTTGTATATACCGGATGCTGTCGATCTTCGATCCTAACTGATAATAATAAGTCATTAGTTGCGGTCGAATATGGACAACGTATGAAAGCGCTCCAACGACTCCAAGAACATCTTACGAGATATGACGGATTTCTCTATTTCTAATATAAATACATAATCTTTCTTTATTTTATAGTCAAGAAAAATTTGCTACTAGTGATATCATGCACACTATTACAGGAATGTGAATAACGGAATTCCATTTTGATTTCATATTGAAATATATGTTCAATTGAAAACTTGTTTTTTTTTTATAATGAGACAAAATATTCCAAAGTAGAAATACATGTTCTGCTTTTTTTTTCCTTTGGTATGGAAATTTATTTATTTCGACATTTCCTCTTTTGTTTCACTCAATAAAAATTGTTTTTTCATGAAATGAAATTTCAGATATTTTTTTTGTATGATTCCTGAAGTGACCTGATTTCATACCGTTCACATAAACGTGAACACACAATGAGCTGCTATCAAACATTTCTTATAAAACTACAAAATTATGTTAATTATCCCCTGTATTTTTTTGTGTTTTCTTGTATAAAGTAAACATAATTATGTTTTATACCATGTTTATCCAAATTTATTAGAAATACTTTTTTAACGTACAAATAATATGATTGACTTCAAAATAAATACAGAAAAGGTAAATAATATTTATTAAGCATAATTAAAATCGATATAAATTTATCAACAACTGTCGTTTTTAGGGATGACATCAACGTTTTTTGTAACACATCGATGTGAATTCGATGTTTTGCAAAATAAACCGACATATCTAGCACTTTCTGTCACCACCATTATTCTACATGTTTCACAGCAGTATTGATGGATATAATGATTATTACATTATAATATTATACAGTTTATTTTTCTAAACATATATTCCTTTGAAATTAAAAAAAAAATTGAAACTGGTAATCCTAATTTAAAGAAATTATTAAAATTATTCTTGTTAGGTAATACTACCAAAGAGGGACATTTCCTGGAAACTGTTAACTTCATTTTTGTATAACCTCAAAATGCGCCTATTGATGGTATAACATCTTTTGAAGAATAGTTTGGTGAAGGTCTAGTAAGGTCTGACTCAAAAAAACAATTAGAAAAAAACCTGAAATTTCTGCGTTTACCTCCCTCATTTATTTATTACTAAACTTTTCAGACCTGCATGAGACTACAATGAAATGAGGTCATGAGGAAAAATTTTAGTGGTACACAAAAATACAAGAATACATGACGATATAGTACAACTAACTTTTCAGTTCAAAGGCAGACTTAATGTATCTTTTGGCATTTTCGTTCTTCTATAAATAGGCTACACAAATATAAACATTTAATAAGGTAATAGTTAAAGCACATAACATAATAGTTAAAACTATTATTAAAGAATAAGGGATTGTATTATATAAAAATAAGAAGACCATCTTGTGACTATCAAGGATGGCTATTGGTTTCTATTTCACTTTTCTATTAATTAACCATGACAAATATCTATTCATTAACTAAGTTATAGAATAGATTACAATAAACATTTACAATTTCGTTTTTCTGTTTTCTGGGCTAAATAGAATTTTTAATGTTCATTAAAAAAATAATAAATTAAATCTTATTTAAACATGAAAACTTTAGGCTTAAAGGTTTGCCTAAAATCAAGAAAATTCGTGACTTTGAGTAGGAATAAACTAAAGTTTCAGACAGAGATAATATTGATAAAAAAAAATAAAATTAATTTGTCTATGCTTTAAAGTTTTGTGTGTGGAATATATGAATGAGGGATGATGAATTCTCTGGAACCTTCAGATCTCTTGATGTTTGTGACAACGCAAATAATTAAATGCAATAAGGGAAACTAAAATAAATTTGAAAGTAAGCTGTAAAGAAAAAAATATATACACCAATAAGTTTGTTTATACACCAATGAAGCTAGCTTCTTCAGTGTCAGATTAACTGCGTGATTTAACATTATGTGATGTCACGTAAACGTATTATGAAGCCTGGATTGAAATGTATTATCAAACTCATTAATAATCTATGGGATTTCCTGATTGATTAAGGTGACTACCTCGACTATATCAATTATAATGAAGATGTATTCCTTGATATGATACAATATGACAAGGATTGAATGGTAATTCTTCTTTTTTTGTGTGCATCAGAAGTGCAAGCTGAACTTTTCAACCTGGCTAATTCCTGAAATATTAGGTAGTACTTTTTCCAAGTTCTAATATTCCCAGAGACAGTTCATTGCCAAAGTAAAAATCATTTAACTATCAAATATCAAATTTTTACAAATTGTGCAATTGAAGTGAGAATATAATGTTTTTCAATAAACATCAAACCAACCATATGCAGGGAAACATAATAAAAAGTGGGACTCTAAAAAAAACAAAACAGAAAGTTACCTTTAAAAGCGAAATGTTGTCCTATTAATGAAACTATTCTATAAATGTAACACATATTTCATAATTTAATCGTATTATTACTTAATTACTGTATAACACATACTTATTTCAATTTTGCAATTATTTGTGTAATCTATAACATAAAAAAGTATCATATAAGATCATGTCAAAAATATACATTCAGACATCGGTAGTAAGTTATAATTTATACATGAATATCATATTTCCATTAATAGTTTTAACTTTATTTCTGGTATTTACAAATCTAATATATTATGATATGCTTAATAATTAATTGTGCAATTAATTATTAATTATTAGTGTGCACAATTTAATGATTGTGCAATCTGTTATAGTGTGGTATTTACTCACATTGGGGTAAGTATTATGTCTCCCCATAAAAAAGTTTGAAATAACAATGCTTTTTGAACACTTGATGTTCTTCTTCAGGTTACATCTGCTCTGCTGGGGTGGTTATTCAATGGGTGAGTCAGTCCTTGCTTGGTCTCACCACTGAATAACCACCCCAGCAGAGCAGATGTAACCTGAAGAAGAACATCAAGTGTTCAAAAAGCATTGTTATTTCAAACTTTTTTATGGGGAGACATAATACTTTCTCCAATATTATTAAAAGACCTTTAACATTTGTTAGAACTATTGGAACTGTTACAAATGTGTTAAAAAAATTCCGGTTTAAACATGTTCTAAATTAATATAAACATCCAGATTAGCAAAATAGATAGGGATTATTCCTAGTTGAGTCCAAAGTTTTGGGCTATATTTTTTTTCTAATTAAAAATTCCTGACAATTTTTATAAAAAAAATGTTAAGCAGATGGAAGAGGCAAATATTTTTTTATTGCATCTTTGATAGTTTACATAAAAGAAGTATTACTTCTAAATTCACAAAACACAGTTTTATGCACCTTTTCTTTGACGTAATTTTAGTAAAAAAAACTATACTATAGAGAAATAAAGTTACGGTATAAAGAGGGTATTTTTTAGGGACATTTTACCTATAGAGTTCGCATTGAAAGTGCCTATAAAAAATAATAAAGGTTAGAGACATTTGGGGTAAGACTTTATAAAGAGCAATAAACGTGAAAAGCATTTAAGATACCCTAAAGAGACGGAATCATCAACATTTATCTTCGACAAATAAATTGTCATTTTGAGCAATAGTCAACCAAGCGGACTCCATTTGATAACACTAAAACATGAAGTCCTTCTACAGTGAATAGGAAACTAAATTAAAGTCGTTTCATTATTCACACTAAAAGCAACAATAAAAGTTGTTTTACTTAAAATGAATGTGAAAAAGGAATAGCCTTACCGACGCTGAGAATATTACCTCACATGTTTATAACCTGCACATCGACAAGCATCTTCTGTTGTTTCCTTTATACACATTAAACATGATCTCTACAGTTTGCTAATGTTACATTTTATATGTTTTCTTTATTATATAACCATTTAACCGAAATGAGCAAACCGTATTCGTGAAATAATTTGTTCACAAGTCCTTCTTTAGTTGTAAATACAAATTCTTTCAAATATATGACCTTAAACAATAATGTGGAACCTTTATTCCATATCAAAAAGAATAAGACCACATGTTATTTAATGAGTATAAAATCAGTTGAAATTACCGAATTCAATACTATTTCAAACAAAATTTCGTAACCTGTTTTTCTATATGGATTATTTGAATTATCAAATATTAAACGATATGACCATTGAGTCAAAATAGAGTAGCGAATTTCTAAGATATCTTTTATGTGTCTTTTTTTTGTGAATTTAGTTTCAATAGTTCATCCAACTCCTTTATTTAATTACATATATATGCAGGCCCCACAAGAGAGATATGCAGTCGGCGAGCATATCAGAACATATTGGAGTCTATAAAGCCCATCAATATCAAAGTAAATTATTGGAATGGACAATTATGCATGATTTTTTTTATTGTTGAATTGAAGGAGAAAGAAAATTATAGTGGACTGTCACAACCATTTCTCCTTATCCTTTAGGATTGCCAGGTTTCATTTTTTATCCAATTTTTTTAAATTTTACTTTTTTTTAAATTGTTGGCATTAAAAAAAATCTAATATCAACTTTACTATAAGTAAGCATAATATCATACTTCTTGGGTATATGCTATATAATATCCCAATATAATTGGGCATAGTTTAAATATCTAAATGGGAGATGTTTATTAGTTTTTCATTCCATGAGGCAGTACAGATAGTGATTACAGCAATAATAACACATTTGTAAAGGTAAAGTGAAAATAATAGTGTAACGAAATAATCTCTCACAGAAGAACATGGCTTTTGTTCCTACAGCCAGTAGATCTCTTCCAGAATTTCTCTAACCTCCTTCTATAATGAAGATTTAAACAAAGTTTTCCCTTTAAAACTTCAAAATATGCTTATTTTGCTTAACAAATGCAATAAATAAATTTATTTTATAATATATTTATAAAATAATAAATAATCTTCTTCTTTATAAATAAAATAATGATTTTGTCTGTACATTGCTTAGAACTGACTCAATTCAAGTTTTCTTTACGTTTCATACATTGGAGAAACCGAATCCACCCTTAGAAAAATTTCTGTCGGTTTGTCGGTTTGTCCGCAAAACTTTGTCACAGGTAAACTCAGCTACCATAAGACATATAAAGCTGAAACTTTTACAGTAGATTTGTGTAGGTCTAACTTAAAATATAGGCTATGAATTGATTGGAAATTCAACGTAGAAGTGAAGTTATGGACGTTTAACGCAAAAATGTTTGTCACAAGTAAACTCAGCCACCATAAGACATAGCGAGCTGAAACATTGACACTGGATTTGTGTGTGCCTAACTTAAAATATGGGCTCTAAATAGATTATTAATTCAGTACAGAAGCGAAGTTATGGGGCTTTTAGCTGTATTTTCCTAACTTCACAGACAAGTTTGTTTTGAAAATACACAGGTGTGGCAAGTAGGTATTGTTAGTTGATTTTAATTTCAATTGAGCATATGAATATATTGCGTATTTGACATCATTGAAATGGTGTTTCACAGAGTTAAGGATGTACTATCTATTGAGAATAAATGTTTTGTAAACGAGCAATTCTCAACTCTTAATATGAACAGGGAGGAAAAATCAACAAACAAGTTCTTACGCTATATGAAGCCGAGGAAAGAACTTACAAGTCAGTAAAGAGATTGGATTAGTGACGAAGAAGCAGTTCATTATCTAATTGAATTTCTTGACTCTGAATTTATTTCTCCTGGACTGCCTGCTCATGAGTAAAAACTTAAAGTAGAGCACCAATCATGCTACAATTTAGTAGCAGTAACAAATTTCATGTTACGAAACATGAGTGCCCCAAAACTGTGCAACGAGACACGACTCTGAGTTCGTGCTCTACACGGATATGCCATAGAGGCGGACATAATGACTGGATGTGGTATTGGGGAGTCTGTGTGTATACTTCACATACCATTGATTCCGAGCCACTGTCTGTTTACGTTGAAATGATTGCAAAGTCGGGTCAGAGTCTATTTCGCAATGACGTTAACTAAGTCGCAAAGGGAGACTTCATCTAACGCAGGAATACAAGGTAGCAAAACCAAGTTTTTCTCACATGGTCAAATGTAGTTTACATGCTCAACGGTCAGAGGTTTCAACTCTTTCTTCTACCATGAACCTGAAGGACAGACAGCTAATGTAGTGTATAAGCTGGAGGCATTTGTTTAACACTGTAGTAATAATGGTATTTTCTACTATTCTATAATTTCTAATGACATTTTGAAATACCAAAAATGTCGGAACTTCTGATTCCTCCGTGGTATAGCCGAAAGGCAATAGGCACACGGCAATAAACCAAAACAGGAACTTCTGATTCCGTCAAAGACGGGTACGTTTGCTATGTATTATATATAACTGTCAACTTTTTTTAAATTTAATATTTGCTTAATAAATACACTGGTAATAATGTAAGGTATGGGACCAGAGTAGCCCAGTGGCTTGCGTGATTGCCGATGACAGTAGTGCAAATGTATTATAAATAAATGTAACAAACAAATATTTTTTTGAATTTAAAATGTGGATAATATAAAAGATGGTAATAAAGTAAAGGGATCTAGCCAGGGTTGCCAGTAGCTTGCTTGCTCACCGATGACAGTAGTGCAAATGTATTATAAATAAACACAACAAAAATATTTTTTTTTAATTTAATATTTGCGTAATATAAACACTGGTAATAAAGTAAGGTATGGAACCAGAGTAGCCCAGTGGCTTGCGTGCTCTTTTGACTGGGAGCACGTTAATTAGAACTAACTCATTTCAAGTTTTCTTTACGTTTCATACTTCAGAGTAGCCACATGTACCCTTAGAATAATTTCTGTCTGTCGGTTTGTCCACAAAATATTGCTACCATAAGACATATAAAGCTGAAACATTGATTGTAGATTATCAATGTATACTATGTCTAACTTAAAATCTAATCTTTGTATACAGAGGCTTTTTTTTAGCACTGTACTAATAATGGTATTTTCTACTATTCTATAACTTCTAATTGTAGTATTAGTATAATACTATAATTGATATTTTGGAATACCAAGTATAATAGAATTTTTGATTCCGTCAAAGACGGGTACGTTTGCTAGTTATATATATATATATATATATATATATATATAAAGCATTCACATAAACACGTGAAGTAACAATCAATGATCAAACCACAATAAGAAATGGGAAAACAAGACTAAGATCTTTCAACCGTAACAAGCGGTCTTCGTCAGAGTCAAAAACACAACTGAGTTGGGTTTTTGACTCTGACGAAGACCGCTTGTTACGGTTGAAAGATCTTAGTCCTGTTTTCCCATTTCTTATTGTGGTTTGATCATTGATATATATGTATATATGTATGTATAGTATATTCATAATAAATAAATATTTCATTGAAATACACATCATCCTCTGAGTTAATGGCCTGACAACTTTACGGAGGGCTGGTGTTAATATCATTTGCCCTAGATTCATGCTACTTAAGTATGGGCAGATGTACAAAAGAAGATCACTTTTACGAACAGAAAAACATAACTTTATAACAATATACACAAATACAATCGAATAACAAGAATACTTAAGTTAAGTGGAGACCAGCTTAAAAGTTGTTAAAGAAGAGACTGCCATGTTATTTCAGTGAAATATGCTTACCCAAAAAATGAATACCTTTTTACACAAATAAATAAATAATTAATATAATTGGGTAGAATAATTTTTAAATCAAGATTTATATATAGAAACGAAAATATTTGAATAAAATTAAGAAAATAATTTGAAATTAATTTTGAAAACGCAATTCATTTCTTTTTTTTTTCTAATATTAAAAGATAGCATTTTAATTGCATCTATCGTTATTAACATATATAAAAGCAATTAATTATACAATAGTCTAAATATGAAGTAGATGTGTATTATAATATTTTTTATGAGAATAACTTTTTTTTAAATTACACTGTAATTGTATATCAATTTAAATCAGATGACGTTCTTGTTTTTTGCATTACTATAATTTAGTATATCATTTCTCAATCTATATTTCTTTTTCATTATTTAAAGTTATATTTTAATACAATGGAAAACGGCATTTTTGTTTACATGTTCCTGACATTTTTCATATTAAATAGGAATATTTTCAAGTTATATATGGGGAAATTTGTATTAAATTTTCATTGCAGAAGGAGGTCAGATAAAATATGTAAGAGACCCAGTGGCTATTGGAACAAAAGTCATGTTCTCCTTTAAGATATTTCGTAACACGAGATCTACACATTTGCTTTCAAACATTTTATTACTGCTATAGTTATACTTATGATATTATACGAATCAGTGTTGTGGTATGCAGAAATAAGCATATATATTAATAAGTAGATCAATCACTATCTGTACTACCTGCAGAAATGAAAGACTAATAAACCTCTTCCATTTAGACATTTTATATCATGCCTAAAAATGACATGATATATTTTACACCCAAAAAGTTTGATATTAAGTTTACTTATAGTGAAGTTGGCTGTAGTCCACTCCAGATTTTAATTTTTATACTTACCATTGTCTTCATTATTCTTTTATATTATTCTATCTTTTTTTTTTTAAATATATATTACAGGGGTCTCTAGTTTTCCTCTCCTCCGTCAGAGGGTTGTACTGCTTGTGGTTCTAAAAGTTTCTCTGCAGGCCAGTTGCAGTTTGCTTCTCGATGTACGTTCGTAGTATTTCTTCCTGATGACGACTGATGTCGAAATATTGAAGTGAGTTTTGTAGTGGTTTTGTGTGTTCATCTATGTGTGAATGAGTATATACATATATCTCCTATTACTACATTAATATGGGACTATCTTAAACATATCATCACCTAAAATATAATTAAACTGATAATCAGTTAGTATACAGGACAAAGAAACATTATTAATACCTAAACTTTTTTCTTATTTGTTTTAGAGTTTGTAAGTTTTTACGAAGGAATACTCGTAAAAAGCAATCTAGGTATTCAATATTCTGTGAAAAAACCATAATTAGTTTATCTACGTAATTTTTTCCATAATATTAAAAGACGATATTTTTGAAAAGTTAAAGTTTAATAGGGTAACAGCAATACAGAAAAATGAGTTTGGTTAGAGTATTCATGAAAGTGGGACAGCAGTGTTGTTAGTCTAATGTAATTATGTTTGGGTAAGATGAAGGTGCGAGCCACTCTGTCTCTAATGGAGCAATACGTTTTCTACCTGCTTCAGGGTAACAAATGATCCATCATCATTTCAGATTAAATTACTTGAGATGAGTGTTTCCAACACTTAATCATGCTCCATAAGCCGTTTAATAATTAAGTACGGCCCAATATGTAGCAAAGTGCCATACGCCGGCTCTTTGAAACTGATTGTAATCACGTACTAAAACAAACGAAACGATGTATTAGCATAAGATAAAGCAATTCATCATCCAATAGTATTTTGAATTAATATCACTGAATATGGTTGGTAGATTTGTTTATTAATTCTAGAAACAAATTAAAGTTATGCAACGTGTGCCTATTCATGGTGTCTAATATCCATGTAAAAATGCATAATGTTGAAATCACTGACGTTATTACGTTTAATATTAGAAATAGAATAAACCACCTTACTTTGCATACTGCTACTGGAGTTTTCTGACCGGTTTCTGGTGTTAGCCATCTTAGAAAGTATCTTTTTGCATGAAATCCTTTCAAAGATGGGTAACGCCAGAAAACTGGAAAGCTCGAGGAGCAGTATCCGAAGTATAACAATTCAATTTCTAATATTAACATCATATAAAAAATGCATTCAGTCAATAAAATAAATTGAATCAAAAGTGACTACAGGCGTAGTAAATCACAAAATTAACACTACAAGTCAAGTAACACCCAATATCGAAATCCTGGTATAACAGAAACTTATAAAGATAAATGCCATTTTATGTACTCATCCTTGCAGAAGACCATGTGATAGTTGCAGACATTGTGGAACTCCCACCAGTGAAAATACTAGAACAAATAGTAACTTAAGGTGAAAAAGTTACTGCTAACCTACTTATTAAACTTTTATCATGCAATTATACGCGTCTGATATTATTTGATTGCTAACGTAACATGAATGCTTCAAATGAAATGTACAACCCATGTGATGATTAACAGGAATCCAAATATTTCTCGAGTCCTCTTTCATCTTCTTAAGAGAATAATGACCAAAAGTATCGCTCAATAAGGGCATTACACAATACTCAATGCAACAAATATCAACTTTTATCATATTGTTATTTTCAATGATTCGTACATTAATTGATATTGGCAATAAAATTTAATTTAAAAGGAAACATTATGAATATCATATATTATTCATGAACCATCAAAAGACTTACCAAAGTAAAAATTTCAATAATATGCATAAGATACATCAAACAAAATAACTTGTTTTCATCGGATCTCAATCAAATTGAGACAAGTAAATGGGTGTAATCTGGTGTATTATTGAACAAATTATAATTGTGATATGAATAAGATGGAAGGTAAAATGATCATTTATGAAAGAGCAGCTTTGGTGAGAAATATTAATTACGCTTTAATTAAATTTCATGGTTTACATACTGTGAACATTTGCACTCAGCGTTAATGAGACCAATAGCTTTGTGTACAAGGGATGACAGCTAGAAGATAACTTTACTTGTTTCATTTTGAGCCCCTTTGTCTAAGCTGACATACCATGCCCAACCCTTTGTCCTCGTTTCTTACACTATGCACTCTTTAAAATATCTCCCTGGACCGCTATCTTCTCAATACTATACCAGATATGCAATTCACTTTTTTTTTAATATTACAAATTTTAACACTACCAGTTTTTGTAGTTGAGTGATCTAAGTCAAATTTCTGTAATTCTTTCTATGGTAACATTAATATATATGAGTAGCAGTTTGCTTCTCAACTGCGAGTACTTCTCACTTCTTCCTGACGACAACGAGTGTCAAAATATCGAAGTGAGTTCTCTAATGACTTTCTGTGTTCATTATATATATATAATATATATATATATATATATATATATATATATATATATATACTAAGATTTTATTATGTGACGAAAAACGCATATTATGGTTGAAAGATCGTAGTCATTTGTTGATTTTTTGTTGTTGTTCAGACGTTGATATATAAATATATATTATTCAAATTAATTTTTACTTATTAATAGATCTACAATTCAAAATGATATATGAAAAATCACGCAATCATAGACAATTTTACAGATATCAAACATTTCTTAATTATTTTGAATACAGATTAAAAGCTATAAAACCTATTCAATTAACTAAGTATTACGACTTTTCTCATAGACTATACTGAGACTAAGCATATTACTAAAAATAGAGAATAAAAAAACAATCGAAAAAAACAAACTATCGCATCGCATTGACTTTCCCGCAATGTGAAATTAGATTGTTTTTACTCTCTATTTTTAGTAATAAAGGGAATCTGAGGACAGTGTGTGAAACCAAAACATGACGTAATATTTAGTTAAGTGAATAGTTCATCAGTTTTGAACATCTCAGTTATAAAATAGTTTTATAATTAATAAATACGAATTTCTTTTTGTGAAATCTTTAGATATATATATTTGCAAATTTAGAAAACAGTATTTGTAGAAAATAGAGAACTAAATTTTTAAAACTAAATAAAATAAAACTAAATGTTTAGAACTAATTGTTCTAAAAAAATTAGAAAACAAATCTTTTAGCAGCTTCTTTCTTAAATCTTTATTCATATTTTTTTTTAGAATATATTATACATATTATTATCTGCATAGCCATTGGTTCTTATAAATTCTGAATTACTTATAAAAATACGCATGCTTTATTCCCGGTTTCATGCGGTGGTTTCTATGCTGTTGATAGGTCAGTAAAACTTATTGATTGGGATGTGTTTTTTATTGTTTATTGTAGTAGACTCCAAGCGATGTAAAGACATATAACTGAATCGATTATTTCATAAAACTAATAAACAGAATTTTATTAAATGAGTAAAAAAGTTCTGAATAACAATTCGTTTATATCCCTTTAGAAATACGTAAATGGCTTTCTGTAGTACCTCCTTAAATGAAAAATGCAACATGTTCCTTTATTGAAATTTTACTCTAAGAGCCTGCCTTTTTCTGCAGAAGGGTTGAATATAAAAGTTTATTTCTCAAACGCGCCTTAGTTATGAGCAGGAGTGTTTTGAGCTGTTTTAGATGCAAGAAGGACCGTCTAATCGGGTATTCAGAGGCCTAGCTTCACCTAACTTACATAATTTTATTTAGCCCTACTATTGCCTTGACTGATCTCAAACATCCTTGTTTTCAATTCATATAAGAAATTCTCCTGTTCGATGCTCATTACTTTTAAGTGCTGTGAACTCCACCTGTTCTGAATCAAGTCAAATTAATCAACTCTGCCCGCAACAACGCCAGCCTCTTTGGCTAAAAACTCCTTCCTTATTTTAAATTGCCTCTCTAGAATATCTCAATTCAAGTCTCAGCTTGATTGCCTTCTGCTGCTTTTTGTAGGCTGCAAGATTAATTACTGACACCAGCGTTTGGTCAAATGAGTCAAACTCATTTACTTCAACACTAACCTCCTTCAAAGAATTTATTAAGCGCTGAATTAATAAATCAGCACCATTAATCTTACGACTTCACAAAAGTGTGGTCTCAAGAACTTTTAAACGCTAATATAAAATGAACAAATAAGTTATAATCTTGTATAAATACATTCAACACATGATGAATAATTTTCATCCTTGATAATTATAATAATGCAAATCAAATATTCATTATGATTTGTTTTCTTGACCCAATATTCATAAGATATAATTTTTTTGAAGATTAAGGTTTAAAATTTAACTAAATATTTATCTCTAGTCTTCTGAAATAATGTAAAAGCAATAAAAAATAATAGTAATAAAAAAAATACATATTAAGTGTGAAAATCCATAGTTGTAATACCAAATATATTAATCGCTACCTCTCTATTTCCATTCTTTTAAAAATTTAAAATGTACACAGTAACCAAAATTGTAGAAGTAATAGTGCTAATTGTAGCACTATTGTAAAAAAACCTGTTGGAGCCTTGAGGATGACATAAATAAATGTCATGGTGTGAGAAATAGTTGCAATCATAGGACCTGAACCCTTAAAAAATTATTAGATATAATTGAAATATTTCTTAGTTTATCTTACGTTTACATAATTAAGTGAAATATTGTTATGTTGATATGAATAATTAATTACTTCTTGTAAACGCAATAGAGTGTTTTAATTTCAAATGAAACCTTTAAAAAATGGGATAACATACTAACAGAGTTGTAGGATTATTTCTAATTCACTGGTTGTTTTTTTGTTCAAATAAGTTGTATGACATTGATAGCTTCATTGACGACTTCAAATAGTAAATAAGTCTATAAACATAGCCGAAAGAAGAAACACATTTATAAAAGTGTGTGTTTATCCATCTCACATATCACGGTCATGCGCTTGTTGAGCCATGCTCAGGTAGGGATTATAAAAGATTCTAAGCCGTTAATCATTCTCTTTGTGTTGGGGTCGTCGTAATCCTACCCATTTTTTACCATGTCGGTTCCTGATGATGTATGGTCGCTCCGCATTTCCATCCCATGTTACGAAATCTTTAAGGTGTCATTTTTGGATTAACTTCTTACAGATCATTGATAATTTTGCTGAATACTGAATTATAATAATTATAATATCATCTGATTATCTGAGTATTGACGTATAGTATATTTCAAATATTTACTAATATCGAATATTTTTTTTTTAATTTACATGTGTAAAATGGTTAAGTATTTTTGGAAAATTCCGTGTTTTTCATTTTTTAAAATAATAGATATCACTGATAACTACATATGGTCATATCTCTTTATCTATTTTAGTCTTCACTAATTTGAGTGACAATGTTATTAATGTTATATTAATAGCGTTAGTGTCAATTGTGGCGATATACTTATAATGATATAGTATTATTAAGTGATTAATTAACCATTACTTAGGTTAGATATTAAACTTTTTTTATAATATTTAAGTGATTCATCAGACATTAAATACATTCTTTCTATTTTTAGTAATGATAATTCATATATATATATATATATATATATATATATATATATTATTATTATTATTTGAGGGTGTCTATACTACACGACTTAAAAAAAAATTGTTTAAAACAAATGAAGGTACAAAAATTAATTCCTTTTTATCTTCAGAAAGGAGGAGAAATATTATTAAAAGCGCACTCATAAAGAGCTTCTATGGAAATTTAATGAACAATAGTCCGGGACTTTACAAACTAGATGAAATATTAATAAAAGAAATAAGTAAGCAGTTCAAAACTCCTTCAATTTTAGAAACATTAAATTCAGACAGGAGTGCCAGTAATCCTGAAGACTTCAATCAACCAGGTTAACTTGTTATTATATTTTTTGTTTGTTTCATTTAGCTCTCTGATGATGTAACGAAAGGCCTTAGAGCATTTTAATTTTTATATATTTGTTAATTGTGGTGTTTAATGCATATATTATATCAAGAGTTATTGTTGATAATGAATTTATATATATATATATATATATATATATATATATATATATAAAACAAGATTTCACATAAACACGTGAAATAGCAATCAATGATCAAACCACCATATTAAATGGAGAAAAAGAGAATAAGACCTTTCAACCGGAACAAGCGGTCTACTTCAGAGTGAAAAACCCAACTGACACACTAGATGCAGAAACATCATCATGGTGAGGGGTTGAGAGGAGTGGGAGAGAAGAGTGGTTTTTAATAGGGTGTAAAGTATAGGAAGTGACAAAAGTTTATTCAGGGATATTTTGGGAAACAAATGAGTACAATAAAATTGAGTAAAAAAATATTCGCTGGTTGTCAACCCTCATAGAAGAGGCTATTGCTCTGTTAACACTGAGTCAAGCCCGTTACTAATGCTTATAGTATTTGATAATTTGAATTTTTATCATTGATATATATATTATATATATATATATATGAGTTTTCTTCTCAACCTAATTACTTCGTACTTCTTCCTGATGACATTCGAATGTCAAAATATTGAAGTTAGTTCGGTAGTGATTTTTGTTTTCGTTTCTTTGTGTTGATGTACTTTACAGCACTGAAGTTTGAAAAACAAAAAAAAAGAGACAAATTTATACAGAACATTAAAACAGAAATTAAACTAGAAAACATAATCAAACAAAAAATAGTTAACATAATAAAATAAAAAGTCATCTGATTGTGACTGGGGGAATTTCTAGCACCCAAGAACTAAATAAGGGCTTCCTCTGAAGCCCTTAAAGTGGTCTGGGTGTGATCACTGAACATGACACTCTTTTGCATATGTTTAACTATGTTAATACCTTTCATCTTTTTTCGTTTGATCCTTTTTTTTTGTATTTATATTTTATTTTGATAAATTTGATTATCGATTACATTTTTTCTTTAAGCTTCTGAATAATGAGAAATATTTTTAAAAATATATTTTATTGGAATAATAAACGTTTCATTGCAAAGGGTTTGTTTCATGCACGTAAAGTTTGTAAGAAATCGCCACTGACACTTTAAAACAATATCATAAATGAAAAAAACATGAAGAATTTTTTAAAGATTATAATGAGCTTTTCAGGTACATTTAATTATTTCATTGAAATATAATAGTTTTTAGGACGTTAAAATCTGAATGAAAAAAAATTTTAATTCTTTTAATCAAGTTATTTCACAGAGAAGAGGAAATATTGGAATTGTAACTGTTTAAATATGCGATGCAAAAGAAACAGAAGTGATAAAAATATTATTTGTGAAGTTGTAAGTCTGATGAGAGTAGTGCGAGATAAATTGAAGCAACTGAAGCGAGCTATTGGAGAGAAATACAAAATGTAATCTGGTAAACCAGTAGGAGTGAAAGCCAGTCGACATCGTTCCATCTATTTAAACTGCTTCAGAGATCAAACAATTTTTATCCCTTCAATCCTTGTACTCAGTTGACAACGACAAACATAAAGCGATTTCCTCGACGAGATCGCACAACACCATCTCAATTGGGCCTTATTTGATCTATAATTCAATCGAAAAATCATATAACCATTTTTTTATATCAAGTGTTTCGCATTTTCTTAGAAATATATCGACAAGAAACGTATATATAGTTTATATTATATCATGATTTCCAATTCGAACATTACTATCTTATTAATATATATATATATATATATATATATTATATGATGAGCAATAATCTTTCTCTCTATTATCTGACAAAGTTGGAAATGTTATCGAAAAGTAAATTCAGAACAAAATATATAAAACAGTCAAAAGAAAAACACCAGGAAATGTTTAACTGAACTGCACATAAAATGGAGAATGTATAACACAAAAATCCTTTGACTATAGTAGTAATGTCTAAAGAACCTTGAATATTTCGATGAACATCAGTTCACGTCTTAATGAGGAGACCAAAGGCCCATAACTGCTCAATTATTATTCTGCTATTTCTGTTAAGGTCGGAAATGATTATTAAGAATGACATTATGTTTAAAAACATAATGAAAAAATAGAGGGTTACAAGAATTATTTAAGACGGATGAAATAGACGTATATTAATTATGATTAGTCAGACTGTCTGGGGAAGGAGCCGTATTTGTATATTCTTGCAGATTTGCATTGTCTAAGGTACTGTATAATTTAGAAGCCATCAGGTCTCATATTTAGCTCAGACAGGAAGCTACAGGGACCCGCGGGATTCAAAAAGATTAGGAGTTGGATTCTGTTTCCAAACAAGGATATTTTGATGGGTGGGCAGTTTATATCATCATTGGTAGCAAATCAAGTAATGTAGTAATCAACAGACTTCCTACTCAGATCGTGTTTAACATCAACATTTCTTGCCCTAGCAATAAGGTGAGCACATATAATCTTTACGACCTGGATACTGTTCTTCTTTATAGGCGCCGCTCCAAACCAGAATGAGCATTTACTATAGTTAATATTTCGAACGATTGCTAACCATCAGGAAACCAATTCATTACAAGAAAAAGAAAGATAAGAAAGACACGAAGATAGGTAGAGTGATAAGGAGAACATATTTCAAATGTCAAATAATTTTTGATTTATTGATTTATTTATTTATTTTAAATAATTCAGGATGGAAAACATTTCGATTCGAACATTCATTTTTAACAAATATTCCCAAAATTGAGACATTTTTAGGTGATATAGTGATATTTTATATTGATTACGTAAGGTTTTATCAAAGTTACTATTTAAAAACATAATGAAAAAATAGAGAGTTACAACAATTATTTAAGATGGATGAAATAGACGTAACTGAATTTAACCAGGGAAAGGAAATGTTAAGTGAAAGGAAGCCATCTAATCTAGTAAGCCCGCTGACCGACCAGGGCATTCTTGCATACCCCTGAACCATATCTCAAACGGTAGATTCAATTCTTCCTACATATTCATCCTAGGATCAATATTTCTATCACCAAATATTGATTATTATTAGTGGGACATCAGTAACCTTATTGTTCTATTCATAATATATTAAAGCTGAGGACGTTATTAACTTGCAAGCCTATGCAAGCTTCACAATAGTAATTGCATAGGTAAAATTAGAAACTCCCTTCAGCTGCTTTTTACAATTACTTGACATAATTTTCAATCCTAAAAGGAATAATCTGTAAATTCGATATATATATATAGTAGTGTGCATGTATATATAGTATGTAGTGAGTTTCTTTACTTTGTGTGCTATCTATCCTAAATTTTGAACTGTTATACCATATATATGATAAGTTTCTAACGTTAGAAAAGACGTTATCATTGCACTATTTTTAACATAGGTAATCCTAGGTGTGAATACATGAACTCGTCATCCTTTTGTTCACCTGTTTAAGATGAAAAAGAAAAGCCAAAAGATACCTCAGTTTGTTATTCACAGTTTTAACATGTTACGTAATTATTCGAATAAATAGTGCCAAAACTACAGATATTCAGATTTCACTTATTAGAAAAATATGATTTTATCGTTAATATTATTATCACTTGAAAATCTATTTTGTTATCTACACAAATGCAATTTCACTATTTTCAACTACCGGGAACACATATATAGGCATTGCTTGAGGTGATGAAGGTACATCGAAAATCAAAAAAGGCGTGAATGTAAATGCTAGCACATCTAATGGTATCAAAAAAAAAACTGTATCAGAATTAAAAAGGTAATTCCAAATATCTTAATTAGAGTAATCACAATTTTCTTCAACTTCATATACACCGCATAAAGATCTAAGAATTTAAAACATGTTTTCATTCAAAACCTTCAGGTGATTAAGAAGTTTTCACTAAAAATTGAGGCTTTATTATTCAGTCAAGGAAATAACAGAAAGTCATTGAGACATTTGGCAGGTTAGAATGTGATAGTAGTAAGGAATAATAAGCCTCAAACGACTCCCAGGTCTGAGGGTTTTGCCATTCATGTAGCAGTATCACCATAAAAATGCCACAAAACCTTGAACAATTTTCATGACTGAGGGATACTTTCCCAGTATTAGAGTTAACCAATTTTACATTCTCTCCTCATAACGTCTGCTTTAATATTTCTAGATATTAGAAAAAACTTTACTGTGTCACTTATGTTATTAGTTATTGATTTGTATCAGTTTGAAATTTTTAATTTTGGAAAAAGTGAACAATAGTGTAGATTTTCTGAAGAAACATCTTGTAAAGCCTGAGGACTTTATTATTTTATTTTTTATTATTACCATAATTTATTAAACGCTCCTTTCTTTTATCAGTGGAAAAATCATAAATGAAAAGTAAAAAAAATCTTTTTACAATTTAATTAATTTTTGATATGGCAACAATTCTTGCAAACAACCATGTGTTTAAAGTTTTATATACTGTTCAGCGAAATAAATATTCCTGTATCCTCCGAACTCCTCCCTCTCCTACCAGCCCTTCACACCCTCAGTTATTTCTAGGTCCCTACTGCTATGACACCCTCAACAGTGCAAACTGTACAAAAGAATTCTCTATTATTTACAAATTTGTTCATGCTATATGATATTGTCGTGTTTTATTAATGTTCCTGTTTAATTAAGTCAATTTTTGTACTATTTTCCCTTGTTAATGACTATAATTCTATTCACCTTTCAATTAATTGTATTACATTTTAAGTAATTTTTTCTTATATTATTAAAGCTCCTAGATATGCATGTTTTTTTTTATGTGAACCTGAAAAAAGAACCCTAGGTGTTTGAAATGCGTTGTTAATTTTTACATAAAGCTCTTTTGTGTTTCATATTTCTCATCGTCGAAACGGTTCCTGTTACTTATAGATAAATATGAATTCCTCTTGAAATTTAACTAAAAGCTTTTTTAATATATGTTTTTCGATAACATTCCGTGATAGCAAATATGTAACAATAAATATATATTTCATTCAGATTTGTAACTCAAGTCTCAAAAAAAATATAGTTTTAACATTTCTCTGTTAATTTTCTAAAGATTGCTACAATGCTGGAGTAGTAAGTAAAGCTTAAATTAATCCATTTTTAGTAGAGTAATTAGAAAAGTTTTATATGTCTCTTGCCAGTTTATAACTTAAAAAAAGTTTACTTTTTATAATATTCTTTTAAAAGATATGTTATGTGGTTGGAAGAATGATTCACTTTAGGTAGCCCTAAATATGAAAACCGACGTATAAAGGGTAAAAACCTGTTATTATTAGTTTACAATTTTCAAAACAAACTAACATAGAAATGCAATAAAGTATTCGTAATTGAATAAATAATCAATAATGGCTTCATTTATATTACAGTTATAACTTAATCCTCTCTTCCATTTGGGTTAAATATTTGATTACCAGGATATACTTAATATTTTGTGTTGCATTGTTTCATATTAAATCATTAATATAAAACAAAAGAATTTATCCAATAAATTGATAGGGGAACTAAATTTGAGAGGAATATAATAAACATCATTTTGGTTCGGTCCACTTTCCAGATCGTAATTTAACTCGTCAGCAAAATATAGCTTTAACTAAAAACTCCTTCATATACCTATAGACGAAAAGGAAATGATGCATCATACAATTGATCATAGTTGATGCTTTAATATAGTATCTACACTATTTTATATATTATTACTGTATAATAATATATACATTATTGCACAGTTTTTTATATTATTACTGTATTATAATAATAGTTTGTTTTAATTCGATTATAATCTTTTAAATAATTACTATGTATAAAAGTTATGTAATTTTACCATGATCAAATCAATAGTGATATTCAAGCCTTCTGGGCAGTAATAATTGTAAGCATAAAAGTTTACTTTTTACAATATTCTTTTAAAAGATACTTTATGTGGTTGGAAGAATGATTCACTTTGGATAGCCCTAAATATGAAAACCGACGTATAACACGTAAACAACTGTTTGTAATAGATACACACATTATGGGTTTCACTCAAATTTATCAAAAAAAAAAAGGATCTTGAACAGATACTGACAGACTGTAGGTTTACTAGTTTTCGTGTCTACAGGAGACAGTTGCACAAGATTTCCAAGTCCTCCTAAAGAAAGTACAATCATCTTCAAAATTAAAAATTTAAAATTTCAGGAATAACATAAAAACATTATCAGTTAAACTATGTCCGACTACTGGTATAAAGTATTTTCTTTAAGGAAAATGAAAATATAAATAAACGATGATTCAAAACTAAACCATAGTCTAATGATTTAAGCTTATTTGTGTTTTCATCAGCAACCGTTTCTGTATAATTTATTTAATATATTTCTATTTTCTTTCCTTTTTTTTAAAATAAGAGAATAGAATGTAGACAAAAAGTGCATTAAATGCTTTATGAGAGATATGCTACTACTTGGTGTCCTGTCATGATTGTGAGGTTTACATGAATTGGTATAAAATTATTATATCTAAAATGTGAACCACAAAGACACTGGCTATATAAATTCATGAATCAAATTCAGAAAAACCTGTACAAAGTGTGTCGTAACAGCTGCCCACAAAATAGAAGTTATTACTTTTATATTCTCTATGACTTTTTATTTCATTTTCCTAACTTGTCATAGAGTATAAAATAATTATATTTTAATTTTTACACTTTTTTTGTTCAAATATATGAATAATTTTACAATATAATTGTTTATAAATACTTCAGATTTGGTTAAATTTTTACTGTTATAACTTGTGGATAATTGTAAAGGTCATAAATTTTTATATAGGCTTTAGAAAAACTTTAACAATATATTGTATATGCTAGAAAAGGTTTTTTTATGAACACAACTTTACATGTTTATACTTTTTAAAGAACATTGTTACACACTGGTAAAATATCAAGAAAACTTGCCTGCAACCAATGTTTCCTCTAATTTTTTACGTACTGGGCATACACACAAGTTCCCTGACCAAACTGAGGACCATTGTGAGCAGCATCACTACTTAGAAAAAAAGACAAAAATCGGAAAAATTGAATGTGTAGATGATATATGTGAGAGTCCTGCTTTGGCCTGGCTGAGGGTCTTGTTCTGGAAGATATCAGACATATAAACCTTTCAGACATAACGTTTTTCTCAAATTAAAACATTCATATTTTGCACCATGACGTTTATGTTGATTTTTGTATGCGCAAGATAGATTTTTTTGTGCGCCGAGAATGTATGGGCAGTGCGCGATTGCGCATGCCCGCATCTTATAGAGAACATTGCCTGCAACATATAAAAATGTGTCCACCTATGATATATATAGTAAACTTTGAATAGGTTTTAAATGTATGTGAAGTAAAAATTTAATTATTTGTCGTGAACCATTTATGTAATGATCTATGCTCAAATGGTCTGTAGCAGGAATTGGTTATGTCATAAATTTTGAACTTTGCCTCAGAATAAGTAAAATCAATTGAGAAACTATTCTGTTTGAAGTTTTTATCCTATTCACTGACAGTTAGTAGTATTTCTAATGCCTAAAGTTGAAGTTTGCATCATAACTCTTAATTTATTATAGAAATTCCAAATTTGAAATGTTAGGTCAGATTATTTTAAATTTCTATTAATCTAACACATCAAACCATTTTTCATGAAAAACTAAAGTTATTAGAATTTCAATTTGAAATTATGTGAAGAAATTAATTTATTGATTTCAAGTAGTTGCCTTCTGGTAGACTAAAACTCGAGCGAGCCCTCATGGGATATTCATTATGATACACGCGGCCAGCACTAATGACCCTCCCAACTTCATTGCATCAACCTAAATTGAGGGTTCCTCTACAACATTTCTCTCTTGCTTACTAATTAATTGATTTTTAAAAAAAATAATAAATATTATTAGAGAATACTTTTCGAAATTTAAAAATTAAAACATTTTATATAATATGTTCTGTGCAATTAAACAAAATATGATTACATTAATAGGAAATTAATGAATAAAACAAACGAACTAAATGAAGTTAGTTTTAATATGATATACAGCAACAGCTTCAATGTTTACGGCTATTATTCATAATCTATATAACTGGTCGCAACTGTTTGCTATGAGCCACTTCTAATAGACTGATTTTAGTTGTTGGATAAAGAAACACTATATAAATAAGGTGCTTTAAAGATCGTCATTAATGCATTTTGAAGATAATGTAAGGTTTTCTTTCAAATTATCTTAGTTAGTGTTCAGGCTGCTAACGGAGTCAATGAGGAGAAGGGAAAAGGAAAGAAATAAGGAGAGTCGGAAATCTTGACAGATGATGAACACAGTGAGCAAGAGGATGTGGGAAGAAGCATGGAAGGAAATCTTATAAAAATATTTTATGTTTACCAAGAAGGAGAGACTTCTCACTACCCTCAATCTTTTGAAAGTTCCTAATTTCTCAGTTTTGTCTATTCAAATAAATATTAAGGATATTTACTTAAGGGGGTTGTCCGGAACCCTTGAGGCTCCATTCATATTACAGTAACCCCTTTATCATCCATCCTTCGGCACGGATCACATAAAACCTTAGATTCGGGCTGAGATAAAAGGAAAAGATTTGGGAAATAGGAAGGATGTGAAACGAAGGTGGTCAAGCCCAGCCCCTGATCAACTTCTCCTCCTCTTTCGTTTGTCCCTGCATATTGAAATTTAACAGGGTAGCCTCGTGAAGGCCGAAAGTCGGAGTTGAGTGTTAGAGGCTATTATAAGCTCTTAATCACTTCATGTATTTTTGTATTGACAATGAAGTTTCTATTAAAATAGAATTTTTGAAAAATCTAAAGTGTTAAATATTTTTTCAAGATTTTATTAATATAGTTTATCGTTTATTTATCCAATCAGACAAAAACGGACAAATATTATGGTAAAATTATAAAATTCAAAGTCAATATTAGGAACATGGATATGATATAGTAATGGTTATACTAATAATGATAATATTAATAATCAAATAATGGAAAATCAACCATTAACTAATTCAGATGATGGATAATCGGGAATATGCGCTAATTACTATTATATTAATCATTTTTTAAAAATTAAGATTATTTTCAAAATTTGGATTCATATATGACCACTTCCTAACATTACTGATAAATATACTTCCTTTCAAGTTGCGAGGAAAACCCGACATCACAGTTCATTATAATTTAAATTCCCTTTCATTTCAAAACACATGAGCAGTAAAGCAATAAATAAATGTAATACATTCTTACTTTGTATGAAAAATCTGAGGTGATGAGACTTGCACTCTGCTATATCTTTTATTATTCTTCTCAGTGTTGACAGATTCAAAATGCAGAGGCAGAATAAGTAAAAGTGTAAATAATGCTTTTGTTGCCGTGATATTAAGAATTCTCAACAATATATATCACTATTGTCACATGAGGCGTTGCTTTTTCTTTTTCATTTTTACGTACCTTTATTCAATTATTGTTATAACTTTGTCATTGCTTTCAATTCAAAATATGAAACATATATTTCGTTTGGATGGCTCAAATTTCATTTTTTATCACTTCAATATTACCTTCAAATAAATGAAAATTTGTTTAATGACATTTTCTTTACGTTTTATATAAATTTACCTGAACTGTGAAATTTTTGACCTAATTTTCAAGTTTATTAGTCTGTCATTAGATATTAATTACATAGATTAAGCGAACTATTTGAAGATGCAATTATAATTGCCACATAGACAATATTCTATTGGTAATTTCAAACACATTACATTTCAAACATCAAATCTACAGTATTTAAGTAGATTTTTTGCTCCAAGTAGTGATACTGGTATCAGTATTTAACATGTAAAGAGAAAACTGCTCTAGCACTTATCCGTCAAGCACAGTTTACATTTACGTATAATCAAACGTATTACCAAGTATACTTAGTACGTTTACTTATAACCAAGTTTACTAATGACCTAAACAGCAGATTACAGCGCCATCCTATCAGGCAGATTCAAATGTAAAAAAATGCTATGCGGAAATGTAAAAAACTAATATATATATATATATATATATATATATATATATATATATACAACGTTGAACCATTTGTTCGTACATTTTTCCTTTCCCACTTGACATTTTTCAGACCCTTTTCATCTACATCAGTTTCAAATTTGAGTTTTTCAGATGTAAAAGTTACTATTGAGTCATTACAGGACCCAAAATTATTCTTGTAATTTATACTACCATCAGTGATATTCTAACACCTTAAATTATAACGTATTGCAGCTTTATGGAACCACTTATTTAAATTTGAAGTTTATAACTATTTCACACATATTAAATCATTTTTCTTTTAATAATATTTTAAGTCTACAGTATATTGACTGTAGGTACTGTAAAAAGATCTGAAACTTCTTAGGTGGCAAATTGCAATGCAGCCCATAATAATTAAAAAACAAAGTGATGACTTGTGATTAGAACGGTCAACTAGATATATATGCAAGTGAAACAATAACAAAACAAAGTATCCATAATGATACTTTCGAAAAATAACAAGGATTTCGAATTATTGTATCATCTCCGGTTTTATAGTGGTATGTTTTTAGTGTGCTTTTTTATTAAAACGGTCATTTATAATAAGACTTCTCTAACAATAATTATTTTATGTCTTACTTTGTACGGAATATCACATTTACTGAAGTCGCACTGAACACTAGAGAAACAATAAAATTATTTGAGTTTGTTCAAATGATTATAATTAGTTGAATAGTGACTAATAACACTAGTTTCTTTTTTGTACGTCAAGTTCTAATTACGTGTCTGTTGAAAAGAACTCATTTAATCAGTAAATGCCAAACTTATGTTGTCTTACCAATGCTTATTGAGGTTGCACAGTACCTCTTGATAAAAGTGTATTTACACTAGACTCGAACTTCTTTTCACAGAGGCTCAATCGAGCAATGCAGTTAATATTGAAGTTAAACTGGGTATTGCAAGGTTGAAGTTCTAATGAGTATATATATATATATATATATATAAAACAAGATTTCACATAAACACGTAAAATAACAATCACTGATCAAACCACAATTCCTGGTTGGTTAATAAAGATTGATCTTTGATTTAATCGTCCGGGTGTTCCATCAGTTTTTACTCCGAGTGGTGGAATTGTTCATGAATGTAAAACGTCTGTTGCTGTTACTAAAATTCGGATTTGTATATTAATTGGTATTATTGTATGATTGTCTGTTTCTATTAGTCGAAATTCATTTATTTTTGAGAAATGGGACAAAAACTAAGATCTTTCAACCGCAATATGCGGTCTTCGTCAGAGTCAGCTGGGTTTTGACTCTTACGAAGACCGCTTGTTACGGTTGAAAGATCTTAGTTTTTTCCAATTTTATATTGTGTTTTGATCATTGATATATATACATTTAATAGTCTATACAACGCGTTTCGCACATGTGGTGCTCTTCTTCGGGCATAAAACTAAAAAAGCAGTTACATCAGAGAGTTATCAGTAGTACAGTATAAAATAAGTCCAAAATAGAATAAGAAAAGAAACGTACATATCGAAGCTTTAGAGTCTGGATTCAGAAACTTTGAAGAATAATTCAGTGTTTTAAGCAAGGAGGATAAATCTCTTTATAACAGTATAAATGAAATGGAGCGTCTACTATTAACAGTAATACTATTAATACTTTAAAATCTTTAGCTCTCTCCTTACACTTTCTCAGACATTTTTACTTAATTTAATGTCTTAAAATAATGTTATAACTAATTCCTCATTAAATCAGATATAGGTTAAATTTCTGCAGTATCTATTTTTTCATAGCTCTCATTCTGCTGCATATAGAGATTCGGGACAACTTAGATCTATTTATTGAAACTTTTTACACCAGAATAACTTTAAATTTCAGATTAATAACAAGTGAAAAAAATTTTTTTTATGTCATGAAAATATAAATTTTTGAGACGTGTGAAGCAGGGTTGAGTTTTTTTGACCAGATAACGCTCTAAGAGTCTAGCATAATAGGTTGAATAGTGTAAAAAAAACTTCTATGCTTTCTTGTTTGCACAGACCGCTAGATAACATATAAAAACCATCTCAGTGTCAGCAGAAAAAATTACCACAAAGTTATTTATGCAGTTTAATGAATTAAGGGTAAATGCGAGAGTTTAGAAAAGTTATACATTTATAGTCTACACTGCAGTGTTTCAAGAGAACTGCTTTAAACAACCCTCTCATATAAATGTTCAGTCTTAAATGTCCGTTTTAATCATAATGAACTATTATCGTCCAGAGAGGCTAAACACCCTACTAGCCAAAAAGAATATAACGGATCTATCAGAATTAAACATTAATCACAAATTTTACATATTATTGCATTACCATACATCATTTAAATATAACTTTTTCTTTTTTTTAAATATTTTATTACTTTTCATTAATATCGTAAATAAAAGTTTGATTTTAACAAAAACTGAACGACTCGTGGTTTGTTTTGTACTGTTGCACAACCTTGGGGGGGGGATTCTAAGGTCTGCCAGAAAGTTACACAACATATGGTGATTCCTCGAAGGAATATTGCATCTCCCATTAATTTTACTCAATTTTGCCTAACTCAAATCTTTAACGAGTACCTGACATTGTATAGGCTTAGGAAACGTCCTCTCCGATGTACGACGTGCTCAGATTTATTCACCTCCCACGTGAATAAATCGAAGGATGGAATTGGGTTTCAAACTTCGGACTTGACAGTCCTGAAGCGAGTACGTTGCCTCTGGGCTAACTTGGCCCCTCCAACCACATATACTAGTATTATAATTTTTTTCCATTCTGAACCAGATCAATAGGTTCTATATATTGACAATCATTGTCTTATTAAGAAGCACCGACCAACGTGTGATGTCAAGCTACATTTTATTTTCGGTTACATAAATTGTGTTCTACTACTTCTTAATCGAAATATTAAAAAAAAAAGAAATTTGACTTATTACTCAGTTAGGTGAAGAAGGAATTGTATATAGCAATTAAAATGCCTATTTTAAATTATAATATAAGAGATTCATGGCATCGCTAATTAAGAAAAAGATATTTGAACTACATAAATTAGAGCTTAAGTTAGCCTTTCTCTTAAAGTTCTCTGAACCGGAAGCAAAACCTGGAAACTTTATCAGTGCATTGTCTATCGGTATTTATTGCAGTTAATTTGTTAATCCCTGCAGACTGGAAAGTTTTCCTAATCCCTTGAGTGTTTAGAGCATACATTGTTGTCAAAAGTTTTCAGATCTTCAAGGCAACTGTAACACACCTGAGTTGAGACAATACAAACTTCTCTTGGACATGTTGACAAACGACCACTTCTCTCTGGCCTCTAACTTTAGATAAATAAGACTATAACTTTTCACTCTATTGGTTTAGGATTGCAATAATACATTATAGCTAGCAGTCAATAACTTTATGGAACTGAGGAAAAGCTTGCAATTATTTTACAACATTTCTAATTATTTCACAATCTAAAATTTCTGATTCCAGTAGATTTAGTCTTAATAGTATTTCAAATAATACGACCCCTTTTTTTGTTAACTAACCCTATTTGCTAAGGGCTAGGTTAGCTCACCTCTGGGCTGGTAGTCCTGGGTTACATCCCCACCTGGCCCTCGATTTATTCACTCGGGAAATGAATAAATTTGAGTGCGTTGTCCCTCGGAGCGGGCGTTAAGCAGTCGGTCCCAAGCCTGTACATGTCAGGTACTCGCTAAAGATAATCCCTACTTGAAATGCTTTAGTTAGGCAAAATTTAGGACTCCCAATACAGAATCTGTAGAATCACTGATCAAACAAAAAGCGGATAAACGGCTGATGTTATCACGTACTACGGCATCGGTTTATACAATAAAAAAAACCTATTTACTTGATACACAATCATTTTTTTCTGTCTGTTATTTCAACAAGAAGGTACTCTTCTTATTATATCTGAAAGTGATATGATGAGATATAATTTTATTTTATCGTTCTATCGGTGTGATTTGTATCGTGTTCACATGCTTTCAAAATGGATCCTACTTCAAAATTTGTAAATGATTTGTAGAACTGACCTTTCTGATTATTCAAAAATTCTAAGTTTCTTCAACTAATGCTGGTTGTATCTTTTATAATAATGCCAAAATTTCAGCACTCTAATGTTAATACCACAAAAGGAAATTATATTGCATGGGATTATAGCTTGACTGAAAAGATTTCTTTTATCATAAAATTATTTATATATAACTGTAGAGTATTTTATTGTATGGGGCCATTTTTAAAAAAGAGATAAACTATTAATTTCATCCGTCAAACAGCCAGGCCTGTTTTTCAACAAACATTGGATATACTTCCACCTACCGATCCATTTACACACAAATACACAGAAGTTATCACAAAAGTGGCAAAAATGGACGGAAGGTCCCCAAAAATTGTAAATTAGTATTGTTGAGAACAATTTTTCCATGATCACTATACTTTTTTCGTACAGTGAAGTAAAAATTATAATTATAGAGTTGGATATAATCAGTTGGATGACTTAAGTTTAGTTCATTGTTGATAACAACTCTGTACACTAAATTCATTAAAGTGATAACTTGTAGCAACAAGTGGTATCAAGTTGTGTTTGCCAGATTTCTCTCCCCAAACTAGATTCTCTATACTTGGGGTCTTCAACCAGTGGGCCCCAACTCCCCAAGTGGGTCGCGAAAAAGGCTAAACTGGGGTTACGAGATGTTTCAAATCGTTTATTTCTAAATATAAAATAAACAATAAATCAAATACATAATGTCTTAAAAATAATCTTAAAACGTGTTGAGAATAAACTTATGAAATAGATATGTATTAAGATTCAGTGACACGTCCACTTAAGAAATTAATTCGTTCTGCAAGTCTTTTCGTAACGTGACAATTTCTTAGGTACAATCGGTTGCAATCCCCACCACAAAAAATTCGACATAAATTCTTATTAATTATAAAAATACAGGTGCTAATTATTAATATAATTAGCACCTGTAGTGATGCTAGAATTAGATTACTGAACAATAAACACACAAATGAGAGTTGTAAACGATGTGAAGACTAAAAAAACAGTTACAAGATAGTTAACTCAAGCCGGTAAAAAACAAAGGGAACTCAGATAACTTCAGATATCCGGTACTTTGAATGGTGGACTGTTAGATAAGATAAATGCGTCATTGTGTAATGTGCTCCTGGCAGCGACTGGGAATTGACAACAATGATGTGCTCTATTTTTCTTGCAATTACATAATTCTCATATGTAACCATAAAAATTTTGACTAGTTTAATTTTATTATTAAGTATTTATTTTAACTTCAGTAGAACCTCGAAGTACTAGTTTAATTTGTTCCCAGACGGAGCTCGTATCGCAATTAACTCGTATTACGAACAATTTTTCTCATTGAAATTAATATTACAATAATTAATCTGTTCCCTACCTAAAATGTCGGTTTTTAAGTTTATTTTTTGAATATAAAAGTTTTTGAATACAATTCGAAAAAATAATACTGTAAATGTAATATGAATAATATTACTTGAACAATAAAGGCATGTAAGAAATAATCATGTTTTATTAATCCACTAATCTTAAAACAGAGACCATTTAATCGTGAGAAAGACGGTCGCTCGTACTACAAATTCTTACTCGTCCTACGAGACAAAATTCTTATAAATGGCTCCCTGTAAAGCGAATTACTCGTACGAGGAGGCACTCGTACCACGAGGTTGTACTGTATATTGATTCTTATAATTAATTATTACTTTCTTTTTACTCTTGCCAAATAGAGAAGTGGTTAAAATAAAAGAGTAATATCCCAGGAGAGTCAAATGATGTGAATTCAGCAATCTCAAAAAGCAAGTGACAATATGAAATAAGCAGATGCAACCCTCTGAGTTTCTTAATATCAAGAAGGAAAAATATCAATGAAAGTTATTTAAAATTCTGATGTACATATACCTGTGTAAATAACGTATATCGAACAGGGTGCTGGATTTGTAAGGAATGAGACCAAAAATTATAAATTAAATGAGACACCTACAAAATTAAAGAGACATTTTGAAGGTTACTTACTAAAACAGAATCAAACTGCAATGTTGTATTCAAAAATATGCAAGCACAAGCGAGCAGCAAGCTCATTAAAGTTGCTGCTGATGAAATTTGTCTTAATATCCCCTGCCTTAATAGCAGTTAATTATTTTGTTGTTGTCACCGATAGGGCGCAAATAAATGGTTTTTAATTAGAAGAGGTTGAATAAACCCGGTTATAAACTAAACTAGAAGTGATCTATGTTTACTCAGTAAAGGGTGGAAGCCTCTTGATATCCAAGAACATGGGAAAAGATACTGCCCCTGATACGGCGACATAGTTTCGTAAAGCCAGGGATAACCTCAACGTCCTCTCAACTCGGATCCACAGCTAGGGAGAGACCAACACCACATGCTCAATTGCTACTCCTGCCCTACTCCCGCAGTGTAAATATTGAATATATAAATTTTTTTAAAGAAAATAAAAGTAAATTTATCGAGTTTAGTGCTCTGAGTCACAAAGAGTCTATTGTAGAAAGATTGTTGAATACCTGTTAGTTTCATTTATCATCAAAGTATTCTTTACAGAGAGAATTTTGCTTTATATTTGACTTATATCAATTAAAGTAATGTTCCAATCCAAATGTTCCAATTTGAATATATTTTTGAAAAAATTGAACCCTTAACTGAAATATTATTTTGTGAAAATATTCAGCATAAAAGTTACACAACAATTTGATTACATTGAAACAAAGATTTTAATAAATTTTCAGATTGGGTAAAAGGTTTAAGGTAAATTTATGGTTATGCGAGACAGAAAAACTCTGTAAAATAGATCCAACCTCTTGGTTAAAAGTTGCGACGCTGAAAATAGGAAGAATTGCGAGGCGCCCCGGAATAAGAGGGTGGAATATATAGAGGAAAGCCATATTTGTAAGGGCGGTCAAACAATATGCTACATTATTGCAACACATGGTACGATTTATATCCCTTTTATTTTTACACTGAAGCAACTCAAAGGCAAAACATCTTACTTTCTCGTTCCCAAAAAGTCTGATTTTAATAAAACTAACATGGCATCGTTTTATAATGAAACTCATAATTTTAAATTATTATATCCCTTGACATTTTATTATTAAATAATAGTTGTTTCTCTTTGCACTTTTATTTTTTAAACAGTTAAACCAAAATGATTCTGTGTATTTATAATGAAAAATTCTTAAATACATTTGATGTATTATTGCTTATAATATTTTTATTTTCATAAACTTTGGAACTACAAATATCTTTTTTATGTTTTTTATATAGAAATGTCTGTGTAGTTTGAATGGATATATAAGTATTACGAAAATATCTTGAAGAAGAGGTTTTCATATATGGAAGCATATACATATAAAAGAGTGAACATTTTCCATTTTCACTGATGCTGTGCATACAGTATGACTGGTCGATCACACAATTTATTATTAACATCTGATGAACACAGGAAATAATTTTTAATACGACAACATTTGCTTCTTCAGAAGACCAAGAACCTTATATATGTTTGACAAAATGAACTCTATATTTCAAAGTCCGGCACATTTTATATCATCTCCTGGCAGTTGAAGATGAAGGGCTTTATGCAAAGACTGCGACATAATCCACTCCTTACAAACATTTGCAATATATATATATATATAAGATTTTTACCTGATTTTCTTTAGTAACAAAAAACTGTTTTAATCCGGCTCTTATAGACAGAGAATTCCAGTCTATTCTACTTAATGTAGAATAATGCAGCATTAAATTTAGAGAAGATTGGTTTTAGGATTACAGCATTAGCATATTAATAGATAATAATGAACTCGTGAAAATAGAAGTTAACCTGAATTCCTCTATAGAAGAGAGCACCCCAGCTATTATTAACATTTTACATTAAAAGAGAGGGTAGACATTTTAAAAGAGATGAGAAATGAATTCTAAATGTTAAAAATATAATCAACTTTTTAAATATCTCTGCAGTCTTTGTCTTTCTCTCACTCTGTGTGTGTGTGTGTGTGTGTGTGTGTGTGTGTGTGTGTGTGTGTGTGTGTGTGTGTGTGTGTGTGTGTGTGTGTGTGTGTGTGTGTGTGTATGTGTGTGTGTGTGCGTATATATATAATTTTTCATTGGAAATACGATCCGAAACGGACAAATATAGTTAATTATATTAATTATAGTTAAATTAGTTATTTAATTTAGTTGACTTAGTTTAATTATAGTTAATTTTAGAGAAATTATTTCTCTATATTTCTTTTTCTACATTGAATTATATATATATATAGTTCAGGTACATAAAGAAACATAGAGAAATTAAAAACACACACATACAGTCTCTAATTTTTTGTTGAACCGTCTTCAGGAGAGGTAAGAGAGGGAAACCAAGCGCACTGGTACGAGACGGCTGGAGACCAACAATGTTGTCACATACGCACCCGGTCACAGAGAATAAGGTAGACAAGAATCAATTTGAGATTAAATTAAAATAGGAATATGAAAAATAATAGTAAACAGAAAAACAAATAAAGTAATAAAAACTGAGAGATGAACAGAAGAAAAGATACATAAATAAAAATTAAAAATTATGGAATTAGCTTGAAAAAAAAATAGTGAATAAAACTTAAAATAAATTAAATAAATGAAAAATATATAAGATAAAAACATAAAAACTAGATGCAGAGACAAAAAACTAATACAATGAAGAAACTGAAGAAACTAATACATTATCTCTTAAGATTAAGGTCAGGTGCGCTGCGCGCATTGAGCATGAGTTCGGATCGTATTTTCATCGAAAAAGTGTATAAATATGTATATATATGTGAGAGTGTATTGGTGAGTGGAGTTACATATATCTAAGTTTGTTTTAAAATACATAGAAATCTATATAAATAAAAGGAAGGTTTTTTGTCTGTACATTACTTTAAACTAACTCATTTCAAGTTATCTTCTTCGTTTTATACATTAAAAAAACTGAATCCATAAGCAAAGTTATGGACTTTTAAGCTGTGTTTGGCTAGTTACACAGGTATATCAACTAACCATACCTATTTCCTGCAGTATCAGGCACCTAAAAATACCTGTACATTTTTAATATAACTATATTTTACTTTTTCCTTTAATCTATAAAACGTAAAAATAATTTGAAATGAGTCAGTTATAACCAATGTATAGCAAACTCGTATTGATATAGAGGTATCCTTAGGTGCCTGATACTATAGCAAGTAAGCATTGTTAGTTGATTTTAAATTCATTTGCGTTTATCATAATTTGCTCGCTTTAAAAAAGTGAGTCCTACCTACCCGCATACTAAATAATAAGTATGCCTAGAATAAAATCAAATGTCAGCTCAGTTTCTAAAGCTGCAAAACGTAAAAGAAACTCCAGTTCTAATGACAGTTATGGGATGTACTAATAATATTTTCTACTATTCTATAATCACTAGTAATAGCTTAGAATACCACGTATCATCTCTGTTACGTCCAAGACGAATTCATCTGGTAGTTAATATATAAAATACACCGAACATAGAAATACAACTCCAATTGCATTAAATGTCTCTACATTTAATCAAGCTAATGCAATAAAAAGAATAGTTTTTTTTATAAAAAAAATAGAACCGATTGCATTTTAACCAAACTACTTTAGGAGTGAGAATTCCAATAATAGATTTCTTCTTGAAACTTCTTTTTACTTTCCTTCTTCTTCTTTTCTTTGATTGTTTTTTCGTACTTTTAGAAATTTCTAATTTCCAATTGATGCATTAAATTGCCTGTTTATTAAAGTTGAAATTTATATTTTCCTGTAATTACGTAAACAATAAATCCATAGAGACCCAAATAAAAAAAGATATAAAATTTCGGAAACGTATCAATTTTCTATGAAAATGTAAATGCATCCATATTTACGGCATTAAAATAAAAACTTTAACATTCCAAAGCCTTCGTAAAAATGGATTTACTCAAAATTATTTTAGTAATTTCAACAACAACTGGTAAAGCAACTATTGAAAAATTAACTCCTAATTTATGATTCTGATTATATTTTTATAGTAAAATTAAGTGTGTTACTACTTAGTTTTAATTGTTTGAGCATTAGCGTTTTTTTCAAGCATCTTGCTTCAGTTTACTATTTGCTGGTTTTTAGAATAGATAGAATCAGAAAGCAGAGTTTGTAGGAAGAAAAATAAACTCGGAAGAATAGCTTGTTAAAATAAATTGGTTTTGTGGGTAGGAGATAGTAGGTGAACTGGACATTCAAGATGATATATATAGGAAGGGGGGTGGCGGGCGTTATTAGCTGTGCAAAACATAAGGAACTCTCAGACCAAGTGGGTATTGAACGTCTCCTTGACACCCTTCGCTTAAGCCAATTCACTTATAATAAATGGAATTTTCCATTTATTATAAAAATATGTTTTTTGTAACATTATATTATAGACTAACTAAACAAATTAAAAACTACATTCATTTTATACTATTTCTATAAATATCAGTTCTATGAAATTGTATAAAGGTATACCATTATAGATTAATTGATATCAGAATCACCATCACTATGATTAGACAAATAGCTACGCAAGAAAAAAAGAACCATTAAAATATAGTCGATATTCAAACGTTTCCTTTCCATTCATGCGTCCTATAAACAAACATGTCCGATGCTCTACATAACATACTGCTTTTTTTTTTTTAAATAAATAAACCGTATTTATTTTGTTGTTTTTATGATTATCTTCTAAATTACTGGTAATTATGTAATACATGTTTTGGAGTCAAGTGTCGTCTAACAGTTAACTTTAGCACTACTCATTGGAGTTTCTAATATTCCATAGTCACTAGGTATGTATATGAGGTATAGGTATGACCTGAGGTATCAATGTGGGGGATGAAAACCTCGTGCCAGCTTTCTCTCTGAGACGATTGAAGCACCGAACTCAGGTTGAACTCCGCGAACCTGCGAAGTGCTATTTGTCCACCTAACAATACATTCCTGCCACAGTCTAGGCACCCCATATTTCTAACAGTCCTCTGGTCTATGACAAATATTTCTTTGTCCATATTCTAATTTATTGTTTTTTTAAGTTCAACATATTGTTTTATTAACTGTTTTCTTTCTTTCCTTCTCTCTTCATTTATATATGTTTTCAAATCATTAGTTTAATTTTAAAATATATTAATAATTTTTATGACCAGTCCTATAGCAATTTCATTTGATTTTTTTTATAATTCTAAGCATATATCAGTTTACTTTTGCATGTTGATGATCCTTGAGTAATTGAAGCCCTAGATTTGAGTTTGTTTCTGTTATTAATAGCCGCATGAAGAGATTGGCGGTTGGTAATCTTGTCTGTAGCACTGCAGCCATAATGCTACAATATTGATCAAATAGACCTGTCACTTACTTCCTTCTCTGTGTCTGTCGTAATTTGTCTCCACTTGCCTTCTGCTTCAACTAACTTCAATAATAGTAACAATTAAATTCACTGTCTCATGAAATCGTATTTAGTTGTTTTATGTATAGAATTGAAATACAAAATTGTTCAAAAATCAAATATTATGAATATACATCATGAGGACATTGAATTTTCTGGTTTATTATATATGCAAAATAAATACACAACTCAACAAGAATATTGATTACTCGAAACATGATAACCATAGGGGGTATACTTTATTGTGGGGACCAAGTAACGAGAGTGTTTATTAGAAAAATTAAGAAGTTTGTTAAGAAACAGTTATCAGCTAAGTTTGGTGATATTTTCAATTATATATATAAACTCTATTCACAAAAAGAACACACATAAAATAAATATAGAAACTCACTACTATATTTCGATTGCTTTGTCATCAGGAAGATAGATGTGTCGCTCCAAAGAAACGTGACGACTTATATTTAATATATATATATATATTAAATAATATAATATATTGACCGTTTGATAGAATAGATGGGTAATCGAATTGGGTTTGGTCAATTTTCTAGGTTCAAAAATCAAATTCTCATTTTCGACGTTTCGGTTTTATTTTAAAACCTTTTTCATAAGCAGAAGTAAGAATTTTTTGACTAAGAAAATGTAATAACAATGTAACAACAATTTAAAAGAATAACAATCTTAACCGGACAAAACCTTTGACTAGAAGTCGAATTATATATATATATAAAGATTTCACATAATCACGTGAAATAAGAATCAATGATCAAACCACAATAAGGAATGTGAAAACAAGACTGAGATGACTTAACTTAAACTAACTGAGTTGGGTTTTTGACTCTGACGAAGACCGCTTGTTACGGTTGAAAGATCTTGTCTTGTTTTCCCATTTCTTATTGTGGTTTGGTCATTGATATATGATATATATATATATATATATATTGGTGTATACTGGCAGCAGTCTTCTTATAAACAAGTGTTGTTAAAAAGCACAGCGGCTTCAGCATTAATAATCTTCTTAGAAAGATGTTCTATTTGCCTTATTATTTTCTTGTAATTCACTGGTAGCTCAAAAATCAATCTACCTAACTCCATAACAAGAATAGGAGAACAATCTTGAAGAAAACTAATGAAACAAACTATATTTGACACTACACAAACACAAACTGGGTTAAAAAACTAAAGAGAAACAAGCTTTCGGCCACATTAGCCATAATCAGGTAAACAGTAAACAATAAAACGAAACAATTAAAACATAAACCAAAAATTAACAACAAAATAAATTAGCGCAGTTGAAATAGTGGCAGCGTTTAACTGTCAAAGCAGGGCTACATGCGCGCACCCACGCGTTAGACAGTTGAATCACCCCAGCACTTCTCGCCTTCGACAGGTCACAACATGGGAGAGTTCCGAACAAATTTTATTCTAGGTTCGAAGGTCCTAGAACTCGGGATGACGAACATGTCACTGATTTGAGAGTTCAGCGCGGGGCACAAATCTTTTATTAATAAAAATCTTTGATATATATATATATATATTATTATATAGTAAATATAGTATGAGTCGGGTTTATGACTCTGACGAAGACAATGATTTGTGTTCTCTTATTAAATATCCCTTGGACAACTGATTTGTGATTTTCCCCTGAATACCATAAACTAGTCAAGAAACTGGAACAAAACAACTAAAAGGAAAGACAATTGGTGTAATGTCGTTACTACTGAGAATTAGTGTGTTTTAAACAGTGAAGTGGAAAAGTGTATAGTGTTCAAGGAAATCGGCGAGAAAAAAAGAAAATCTGTTTGAAAATAAAAATATAAAAACAATCTTTAAATAAAAAAGACTTGTCAGCCATACTCAGTAATAAATCTAGAATATATGCTTATCGATAAATACTTAGTAAATACTAAGCAATTTTATATTCAATCAAATATTTTCCTTTAGCTCACAAAAATATTTTACAGCAGGTAAATTTATTGAGTGAAATGTAATATTTGTAAGTCATCAATTGAATCTGTTTCTTGTTTCAGGTTTGAAACAGTTTTTTCTTCAGTTTGGGATAGCCTTCTTTTCAAAGTTTTTATAATGAGGTACAATTTTAATTATTATAGTAATAAGAAATATTTTTTTGCTTTTTACCTCTATTTACAGAAAAATATTTTCTTTTTTCTAGAGTACACTTTTAGGGAAAATAAAAGATTCATGTAGTAAAATAGAAGTATTCATTTACTGAATGAAAATTCCTCCTTCCATTTTTAGAATAATTTTTATATCACAGATTTTTAACTCTAACAAGACTACTTTTAGGTGCTATGAGAAAACCTTCTCGTTTGTATTCAAAGTCCTGTTTATACTAATTTTCTATTAATTTTAATGGTCAACTATTATAATTGTTGTATACCATGAATTACAGAAAGAATAAATATTAATTTATTAAATTAATTTAACTTATGAAAGCAACACTATATAAAAGACAATTTCATCAAGAAAATATATTTAGAATAAAAATTAGAAATCATTAAGTGTTAAATTATGAATACAGTTAACGTATTATATTATATTTTTTATTAGGTTACACTAGGCAAAGGGTTCACACGATTTGCTCTTGTCCTCCTGAGAGGGTACCTGCATACACATACTTCACAAAGTTTATTCTTAGCATCGTCAAAATATTTCATCAGTTTGACACCATCATCATTCATAATGTTCCTTAAATTTCTGTAACATCAAGTTTATTTTAAAAATTAAAACATTTTTAGTTTTATACATTAAGTTGGGTTTTTAAATATGATTATAGACTCTCGTTTTGTGTATAGCTAGTATTTTATTACTTCTTTAGTGTATTAAATATTATTTTAATGTGGCTTGATAACTAGATCAAATATATAGAAAGATACAGGGCTTTAAATGTAACAGTTATATAATTCTACACATTTTAAATTTTTTTATGATACATTCCAGGATATCATTAACTATTTTCTCCTAAAATGGAAATAATTGCAATTAAATCACTTTGATTTTTTGTAATTAAATGCTCAATCGATTATTATCAGAATTGTTTTCCTCTGGTATTTCACATTTAATCCGGTTCTATTATAAATAGTTATATTTAATTAAAGTGCTATTTGTTTTCTAATTTTGTTATTTAGAAGTTCAACTTTTTTTTATATATCATTTAGTGTTTTTTTTTTCATTAACCTGCATGATTCAATGGAATATTATTTGCACACTCATTGTGGTATTCTCTTTCATCATTTACTAAAATGTATATAAGACAATTTTGTTTTCATTTTAAGATAATTTAATGACTCCCGGGCTGATGCCTTATAGTACATCAATAAACACGCTTAAAATTACATTGTGTAAAAAAAATGACAATTAACATGTTCATATAGTTCATATGTACATTTATATGTATGGCGTCCGGTGGTCATTCTCATCCACTCATTGTGCAATCATCGCTTCCATGATAAAACCAAAATTTCCAGATTCTAGAGTTAGTAATTTGGAAAAAAAATGACCTTAAAACACATTTTGGAAAAACGTGACTTTCGTATCATGCATAAATGCTCCCAAACAAGAATACACATCTATGATATTAGGCCAATTTCAGTGTAAAGTATTTACTTGATCAAAGATTGTAGACTGTAATGTATCCTGTAAAAAACATGATGTAAAGATTTGGCTACTCAAAACTTGACCTCTAAAATCTTAAGACCAAATTTTTGCATGGTCACTATATTTTATTTATAGTAAAGTAAAAAGAGTTGATCCTTAACATGGGGATTGACTTTCAAAATAATGAACTAAAGCCTTAGGTATATATAATGCCAAATGGCACAACACCTTGCCTATATGAGAGTCATAAAGCCTCTTAAAGATATAAAGAAGTCACTATCAGATTCCTCATTGACGGAACATACAAAACTGCTTTATCTTGAGAAATATTTAATTAGAATATATATTTAACAGTAATCACTGAAAAATATTTCAAGCTATCTGTAAACGATAGCATTTTAAGCACAACTCGTAAACTTTACTGTAAAAACTATTATAATAAATATTATCTTAATGATGAATCAATATTAATGAATTTTATGAAAAAACTAAGTAAATTGCATTGACCCTGAAGGGAAAATGGTCCTCATAACTTAGTCCCACCGTTAGTAAAAAAGTAATGATGAATAGTCCCAGCTCAAAGGATTCTAACCTCAAAGAAGGAAATCTGGTGTTAGAGGGACAAAGACAGTATAAACACATATCGGAATGCCACATCTTTGTCCATGAGAATTGCAATACACTTTTCCTCTGGTTCTCCAAAAACCTATTAAATTAAAGTCTTTATACGAGTATGTAAACTGAAACCAAATTAAATAATGGAACTAAAATATTTCTAATAAAAAGACAATTTTAGATTAGAATTAATGGAAGCATTAATAATTCAAGAATAGACCCCAAAAATAAATATTCAAATGACTAGCAAACAGAAGGGTCTTAAAACTGTTTACAAGTAAACGGTTTAATCAGATTATCCATGCAATCTAGTAAAGTAATCAAGTGAGGCCAACCACCCTTCCCTAATCTGGCAACCTATGCTTACCTGATACACAGAAACAATCAATAACACCTGTGACCACCACTCCGACGTCTTTTAAATATAGATATCAATGTCTCAAAGCGCACACAATTCTAATCGTGATATAGACCACTTCTATGTCTAGATAGTGCTTTACAGAATAGTCCCAGGGCAACTCAACCACTGTGAGGCCTTCCCAACCCGAAAATATATATATATATATATTAGTGAAGGTTGGTAGCAATCCTTCTTGCAAACAAGTTTCTAAAAATGTTATGCCAATTTCATGATTGGTTACCTTTTTTGAGAGTTTCTCTAATGTCCTATAGGAAACAAATATATATAGTTCCTCGGGGAATAAAAAAATCAACTGGCCCAAACTTTTCTTTTCAAAACTACACATTTTAACACTATTTATATCTCACACTATTTAAGAACTAACTAAATATTATTTTCAATAAAACAACGACATGTTTCATTCTCGTAGACCATCATCAGGCTAAGCTTACGACTAAAGTATAGGGTGTATTACAATGTAATACCACATTCTGTGAGAGTCAATTTGGTTACCTTTTTTGAGAGTTTCTCTAATGTCCTACAAGCTCTTGACTCTCATTGACTCTCACTTTCAATATTTTATTGAAAAAAAAATATATTTTCAGTTGTTTTAAAATTCTGAAACATATTTTTTGTTTCTTCCATTTGTAAGCTCAAAGATAATACCAAATTTTCAAACTCTAGAGTTAGCAGTTTAGGAGAAAAAAATGTTTTCTAAAAACCGGTGACTTTTGGCAAAAAAAGTGACTTTCCCGTCACACATAGTTCTTCCCAAACAATTGGGATTATCTACACTATGGGGCCCATTTTTTTTGTAAAATATCAACCTCATCTATCAAAGATTCTGGACCGTAGCGCAGAAACAAGCAATGCTAACACACTCACCCACCCACCCACACACACACACACACACACACACACACACACACACACACACACACACACACACACACAGAACATCGAGAAAACATCATAAAACGACTTTTGGGACCTCAAAACATATAATTCTGTCAAAATCTCAAGGTCGAATTTTTTCACCATCACTGTACATTACTTATAGTAAAGTAAAATAGACTAGGATCGCTTGTCACGGTAGGAAGATATTTTTTATTTTGGTTATGACGTTCATGGTTGTTTACTCAGAAATCTTGTTATTTTGACATATGTAACATCCTATTATCTTGATAAAACGGGTTCTTGGATAATTGCTATTTTGATTATCCGTGATAGTTGGAAATTAGTTTGTATGATTGAACCTGTAAATCAAAACACAATGAATGCAAAGGTTATGGCTTAATTCAATAGTATATGTTTGTTCCCCGACAATATGTCAGTAGAGTTGAGATTAATTTTCAGCGGAACGGTCATCTGTTGCTCTTTTCAATTTTGTTGAGTACATTTCCAATTCAGATATATTCAAAATTTATCGGATCAACATGTTTTGACTTCTCAGGAGCGGTCTTCAGGATAGCTAGTGTATTGCTAAAGGGTCGTGAGCCATCTGACAATGTTCAGTCAGAGAGATAACTGTTTTTCATGTGTACAGTTATCACATTTTATTACATGTATAAGGAGTTTTTCATTTGAGTTTAAACTCCTTAGTATCCATGTTTAGGAATTTAGCTTTAAATTGTTAAGCTCTCTTTATAGTCTCTGTTGATTATATTGCATTCAACATAGATGAAACGTTCTAGACTATATTTGGGATTTCAAATTAAGAAAATTTTGCAATTTCTATAACCAAAATCTACTAGTGCTGAACTAGGATCCTTAAAATTAAATTATAATGTATATTTTTTAATTAAAAGTTATTTGTATGCCTTGTAAATATTGTTAGGTTAGTATTATGCATATTTTTAAAAAAAGTTTGAATCCTCTATGTTGCACAGATCATAGTGGGTGGTATTGATGATTTTACATGACTAGTCATTCAGTTCATAAATATAACATATTTTTATGCAGAGTAATGTTTAATATCCTTCTCCTTAATGAATAGTAGCTAGAAGAAGTATCGCAATTATCATGTAATTGGATTAGTGTAAAGCATTTGCAGGGAAGTTTGCTGGGTTTCCATGTGTAATGGCTATCTCTGTTATGCTACCACTCCTAGTGATGTTGAAGAATAAATTTGAATGCTACTGCAATACAGTTACATGGTTGGTTTAAACTGCTTCCTCTTATGACAGTAAATATTTTTACACTTTTTCATTCATTTCAAAAACTCTGAAAATAGAATCCTTAACTTTTGCATTATTAAACCAACAACTGTTTTTTTTTTACATATGACACACAATGACGACTATGGATTTAAACATATTCAAAAATTACCATTGTACGATCGTTGTATTTCTAAAACACGTCAGTATAAGTATTAAATTTATAACTTTGTAAGCGCAAGTCAGTTGTCTGATTCCAGGCAACAATCTTTTATCACCTTTTTCTTCCTGTATTGTTTTATAAGTTGTCAACTATCGTTAAAGATTCCTAATTTATATAAGCAAGACTATAGCTATACACAGAGTATTGTATTGATATTTCTTAACAGAAGTGTTGGAAATCAACTTATGAATAATCATTCTTCTCTCAAGATCGACACTGAACTGTAATTTTTATTCTTGGTTGAAAAAAATGAATACCTATAATATACTTTAGAAGAGTACTTAAACCAAAAAGTGCTATGAAATAAATGTTTAGCTTACTCACTGATTTGTAATGTTTAACACTTTTCATAGGAAAAGTAAGTGTGTTATTTTTTTAAGGCAATAGTTTTGACTTCCAGCTTGTTAAACGATTTATTTGATATTATGTTGTTACAAGTAGGAAGAATGAAAAAGAAGGAGATAGGTTAGATCCTGGGGCCATTGTTCCTTGTCAGATAAAGAGGCTCGACCACAATTGTACCCTCATTGGAGCCAATTACTGAGCCAGCACTAAAGCAGACCTGTTTCATTCTAATGGCGACAAAACCTACCAGCAACTGTCCTCAGATTGCACTTCGCTTGTTTCCCAATTAGGCTCATCTTTCTAACATGAACGCCTGTTAGGAGTTTCTAAATGGAAATTATCTATTCATAAGTCTCAGGCAACACCTAAAAACGCTCCGAAGCATATTTAGCGCATAATAAATTTTTCCTGAATGATATGTTTAGATGTTTATAGAACTTCTGTAGTTTCTTGTTCAACTTTGAACAAGCTGTTTCTAGTTTGTGGAGAACAAATTAGAAAATTTGTAATACATTCGTAATTCTTACAGTATTTGATCTCTACATACATATGATAAGGACAATTCTTCGAAATACTGAAATGTGCTTTTGCAGTGTTTTCTTTTTTTTTCTTTTTATTTATATAGTTGTTTAGCAACCACTATATTAAGCCTACAGATAATAACAAGTGCTTTTTAATCCCAGATAATATACTACTTCTTCCTGTTCAGATCAAATAGTATCAGCCTTAATGAAATACATGGTTTAAATAATACTAAAAAACTCTCAGTACAATACATTTGTCACTTTAAGAGACTCCAGAAGGGCATATATATAGCTCCTACGAGCCTCCTTACATCCAGGTATCAATCTCAACCGTCAGGTTGTATTCAGGGATCTTTAATTATATTTTATCTTTAATCCCATTTATTTGTTAATTTAATGAATTTACGAATCAATTTGATTTTAGTTAATTATATTTCAGCACAAAAAAAAGTTGTTGTAAGTCTCATACGTACTCTAATTATTTTAGCGGTTTAATTTTTTTTAACTTATTAGTTGAACAATCCTTAATTGCATGGTATTTACTCATACTGAGCTAAATAGATAAGTCAAAGTCTCCACACATAAATAGAAGCTTTTTTTATTCTACGCGTTTTGAACGCTTCGTGTTCATCCAAGTAGACGACCGAGAGTTGAGAGTCTGGTCGGTCGTCTACTCCTACATTTTGGAATTTTACCTGATGATGAACACTTAGTGTTCAAAACAGGTTGAATAAAAAAAGGTTGTTTTTATTTGTGGAGACTTTGATTTATCAATTTCCCAGGATGACATTTTTTTCTTCCAAAGTCAAGAGCTTGAAATATATATATAATAAAGTATTGTTTTCTTGACCACAAATGAATAACAAACCCTTTTTCTTTTTAATTTAATATACGGAATTACCTTTTTGCCAACGTTTTATCTTTATTTTAAGACATCCTCAGGGCTATAAACTAACGAAAACAAAAAAACAATGGACATTTATCATTTCTAGTTTACAATCATCATAACAATTTTTTGATTTTTTATGATGATTGTAAAGTAGAAATGAGAAATGTCCATTGTTTTTTGTTTTTTGTTAGTTTATAGCTCTCTATCTTTGTCTCAAAATAAAGATGAAACGTTGGCAAAAAGGTTATTCCGTATATTAATTAACCCTGACCAAATTCCGAATTTTCCCTCCCTGTCGCCACTCACGCTAATTCCCACCACATCAGCTTCAATGATTGTTTCACAGTCCAAGTTCTTAAACAAGTCCCCAGTGATAACAGACAAGTTACTTTAAAAGCTTCTGAGGAAGCCCACATTTGGCTCCTGGGGGCACGCTCGAAACCTGACTTGAATTTAAATCGTTAGTTTTTTTTATTTATTTATTTTTTTTAAATATTTTTTATTTATTTTTTTAAATTTTTTTAAATTGTTTTATATATTTTTTTATTTTTTTCTTTTCTTAACCTTTTTCTACCCTTCAAAAACATTTTTTTTATTTTTGCTCTCGACTTCCTAGTTTCTTTTTTATTTGTCTCCTTTGCGGCAGCACTGCTTTAGCCCTCACCCAGTGAGTTCTTTAGTTGACTGTCGTCCCTCCGTCAATTCACTTCTTCTCCTGAGGACTACCGCCATTACGGTCGAAATATTGAAAAGTGAGTCTTTGTTGTGTTTCTGTTTATGTGTCACTGCTTATTTTAATTGTTATATATATAAATACATCATATATAACATAAGACAATACCTAATATGATATTTTGTTTTGCTTGAATTACAGAAGAAAGGGAAGAAAATTACAGCCGTTTGACATATAAACGAAAACTACCTTTCATAGGTTTTAATATTATCTAAAAGCATAGAGGTTGTTAAACCCATCATGAACTACACCTTCGAGATGAAGATATGTCAAAGGGTGTGTCACGTAGATACATTACTTTTCTTAAACAACTATCCATCACACGCTGGAAAACACCACAAATATATCATTTTTTGCATTTCCTTTTTTAGCATTACAATCTTTTCTTCTTATAAGTCATATTAATTCCTTTAAAATTAAAATTAATTTTCTTAATTTTTTTAAGAATTATTTCCATTAGTTTGATTTTTTGTAATGAACTTTTATATTTATTAAACTATATTTTCATATTCATTTTTAATTCATTGACAAATCCAACATCTACAGTATGTTATATTGAGTTATTAGGGCTACACTGCCTTTTGCAGAAATTAAATTATCTTAGAATTTTTACTTACTTTATTTTTGAACAGGTTTTTATTTTACAAAATACCATTCTTTTATATTAACTAGTTCAAGAAAAAAAAAACTGATGAATTCACTGCATGTACTCTGATGCCCGTATCTATCAAAGTAGTTTCTCTAGAAAAGGAAGTAGAAATGATCTATTGAATAGTTATCTTGGGTTATAGTATCATTATGACTAGTCATAAGATTTGATTAGTTTAGTGTCCACTACGATTCAGAATCAATTATGACCCCAGAATTTCCCATTCTGTAGAAAAACTGATTTTTCAGATATTTGAAATTCAGAATTAAGAGGTTTTTTTAATACTAAAGCTATTTCTGATTTTTTCATCATGCAAAATTTACATCATTCTAGATTTGTTTAAGTAGAATAAATTCATCAAAAATTACTTATTAGGCATTTTAAATTTCCAATGATGCTATTCTAATCTGAACCTGAACAGAACATCTACATTATAGAAGCCATTTTTGAGTTAAATAGCACATATATCGTGTCCATAATCATTTGGATATACACAGATCTACGAATGTACCAACCCAATAGTGACTAACATAGATATCAAATAAATTAAGGATGAACTCAGAGAATCCAAAATAGTTAAAATATAGGGTTATTTGATCGATATAGTTAAAATATAGGGTAGTTTGAACTCTCTGAGTAATTTAAAGAATAGCAGTATATCATCAAAAGGATTCGTCACTAAATGTGTAGTCTATTGACACCATTAAATGATAGATCGTGTGAATGAGCACGCATGATGGCAGCTGAAGCTGAGCGATTGTTAATAACCCTTCACACGGAAGATAAACAAAGTTGAAGGGAAACCTACATAGAATAAATCAGACTTTATATACTTCAGACAGTAAACTCAGGTTTTGATGATGGAATGGCAATTGTTAACACCTGAAGATGGTTGACGAAGGAAAGTGTAATTAAGTGATGTAGGAGGTTAAAAAACAGACAAAAACATCGAACGAAAAAAAATTTAGCTTCCTCAGTATGACCGAGTATTAATATTTGGATTCAAATTCGTAGAAGAAAGGATATTCAAGTTTAGGAGTACGTTTAATGAAAAGCTGATGAGGATTGTGTCTTACACTAGATGCTGTAAGAAAAGCAAATTATTTTAATATGTGAGTTCATTATTCGAATTCTATTTTGTTTTTTAATTTAATTTTTTTGTGTTTATTCCCTATGAATTTGTATGACAATCTGCAAAGAAATGACAAGATATTATCAACTGACAGCCATTTCATGATTATGACCTTATACAAACAACAATAACTGGAATAAAATTTCATTTAGCAAAGTAATATCTACGTCTACAAGAAGATTACGAACTTAATTTGTCCCCAACAAGTTAAACAAGACAGAGGATAATGGGGTCATAGGAATTAATACACAAAAGCTTATAGGGAAGTTAACAAAACACTGAAACGAAAAATAGATATTTATATGTAAACTACAAAACCCAAGATAAAAGGTTAGAACTGGACTCTATTTCAAGGTAGACACATCAACAACTTGGTAATGAAAAACAAAAAAAATGGTAACACAACTAGATCACAACCACAAAAGTCGTAATACTATATACAAGTACTAATACAACAAGAGACAGGGAAAGCTTGTGGTTAAAGCCAAATACCAGTGGTTATTTACAGAGTTTTACACTAATTGAGTAGAAAAACATTTCTTCGGAAAGCCTAATAAATCCTTAATGGAGAAGGAAGGAGTGAAAAGTTAATCATTATGAAGGATTACACTAGTTGGCACATCAGCTTCATTAATAATTATCTCTGGTTTATACGTGGCAGTAACAAGAAATGGAACAAGATAGATTATAATTGTAATCTGCCGCCAAGCTCATATGTTCTAATTTACTTCTACTTTTCCACAATGTCAAGAATCCAGTTTAAATGGAAGCGAAAAACTTTACTGACAAATAATGAAAAACAGATACCTTAAAACATATAAAATAAATTCTGGAATATTCCCTAAACTGATCCACCTATTTTCTCTATTCATTTTTCAGTTTTGAAGGTAACACGGTGTTGAAATAATAAAGTAATGTGATAAATTGTTCTTTTCCTTTGAGCTTCTAAATTTTAAATTAATATTATTTGCTTTCAAGAAAATCAATTATACTTTAAGTTAATAACAATATTATTACTATATCTTTCTGACGTATATAACTTTTTTAAAAAGTCTTAGTTATTTCAGTGTAAAGCTTAAAATCCATTGTCCTTGGTGGCTGAAAAATAATTTATTTAAAAAAAAAAATTGAAACATATTTGTCAAATGCAACAAAAAAGAAAACAGGTTTTGTATTTTCAATAATTTACTAGAAGTATAGTTAAAGTGTAAAGAATTATTGTAAAGTATACGTACAGTAATGTGATTTCCCCAGTTATAGGTTAGGTTAGGATACAGTGGTAGCCCCACAAGAGAATGGATACCTTTGTGATACCACAGAATGAGCATTCTACATTAGGGGCTCTAAATTTTGCCTAACTCAAGTGTATTAGAGTAGGCTATCTTTAACGAGTACCTAACATCGTGAAGACTCGGGAATGAGAACTGCTTAGCGTTCTTTCCAAGGGAGAGCGCTCTCTCACGAGGCAAGAACGTTGACACTGGGTTATCCTGGTCCCCTTCCCTAGTTCTGACTATTCCAAGGAGCAAGAAGCTCTATGCCTAAAGGATTGTTTCAATCATTTTTTAAGTTATTCAGCTTAGAATGTTCTTACATATTAATGTGGAATGAAACTTTCAGATAATAGTGTTTTATAAGTTATATTTAAAAAGTATAATAGAAAATTATATTTACTAATTTCGTATATGTAGTAATTATTATTATTATTATCATTATTATTAATTGAGGGTGACTATAGCACTGCGTCCTAAGAACTATTGTACTTCCCCCTTCTGTACCCCAGTTAGCTCCAGCGTCTCCAGGAAGCTCATCACTTCTGAGCGAAATATATTAAATGTTTTTTGTTTGATTTTCTAGAAGTCGAAATTGGTATTATTTTGAGTAAATATTCTTTTATTTAAGTTTATTAATGTAGGATTATTTAGTGATTACCAACCATAATACATTTATGTATTATAGATTACTTAATGTCATTTCAAAACTACGGCATGTCATTAAATATATGTTCCAATACATCGGGAAAAATGATAGTAAATTATACAGAACCTAAACAGCGATTTTCTACAAAATTTAGATAAACTCGTAAAACATGACGAACCAGATTGAGTTCTTTGCAGATAAAAATCGGATAAAAGACATTTGTTTGTACTTTATGCATTGGGTAAGGAATGTAATGGGATTACTTTCGAATAAGGTGGCTAGAGAGGCAGGGAGTTTTCATGCAGGTGAAAGCCTAAATATAGACCTCGCCTCACCATAACGATGCCCATTATAAGGGCGTATTGAGGGAGGGCGAGAGACTGTCAGTACATCTCTTTTATCACTCACTTCAACTGACGAGCAGTTCATATTTTTTTTTTAACATACCATTTTCTCGTTTAGCAAAGAATTGAATACCTTATTAACACTTTTTACCAATTTAAAATTGAAATCACACAGCTATAACAAACACTAATCATATTAATAAACTAAATATCTGTATAAAGAATTTTATAAGAAATACTTGCAATACAAAATCAGATTAATAAGATTATTCAGCTAACAACTGTGTCAAAGTCAAGAAAAAAATATATACAACTTAAAAAAAAAAAACAAAATAAGTATTTAAAAACAGAGGCACAATTATTAATTTTTTAAATGGTTGTCATTAGGTAAATAATAATTATGGTCTCCAGACAAAGCAAATAATACATTATCATGTTGATAAAAAATACCATATCATCATCAGGATAACTAGACTGCTAAATGAAGAGAGAAATGCTTTTATACATTTTCTCACGATGATGACGAATGTTAAAATATGAAAATAGTTTATCACGAAGTGTTTTTACATTAAATGAACATTTAGAGATAAATAATATGTAAACATAGCCAAAATACTATTTTCATAATAAAAATACTTTGTATATTCATATATTTTCTTAAAATTTACTGGTATTTTTTTTTATTTTTATTTCCTTTTACCTAGAAAGGAAATATTTTAGATTCTTTTTCTTAATTATTTTGAATTGTACATTGTTTTCACTACATTATTATATTGTTTTTTTATTTTTATATATTTGCACACGGTGTTCTTATAAATTAATTATAAATATTAAACACCCATTGAGAAGTTTTCTTTGTCACTCACGGTGTAATCATTATAGCGTATCATTTTTACGATTTTGCTGATGTAACAGTATATTTAGAATTAAATTTTAAGACTTAAGGAAAGCAACAACTGTGCTCTCTATTATTATTATAATTAAATTGTGCAAATTTATTTTTTATGTATTTTCTACAAAAAAATAATAGCAATGAACAATTTGATTGGTCATAATAAAAGCAATACAACTTTATATAATGGTAAACTAAGAAAATAAACATTTGTATATCGGTTTGAAGAACATGTTACTTATTATCATATTTGTAAAACCTAAATAATGTTGAATGGGAAAATATATTATTAGGAAATCTAGAATTCTTGAATAGTTTATATATATGTTTATATAAATTATATTTCTGCTATAAATTAGAAGATAACTGGGAACTATCGAATATTTTACTTATGGAGTGGGTTTGTGTAATACATGGATCAGTAATTTGTAACTAAACTGGGCCTAAGATTGAGGTGTTTGGAAGTGAAAAAGACAGCAGGTGTGTAAGAGTGGTGTTTTGCAGGTAATGAAGTTATCTGAGGGAAGGTGTGCGAAATTAGTTGAAGAGCTGCGGACGAGTATGTGGTGAAGCAGGAGACTTCACGCTAGATTACTGCTGACAGTGGACCCAATTACTCGCTGACTGACTCACAACCCTGTCAGCAGCCTCTTGCTTTCGTTCCTCATAGGTCTAAGCCACAACTTGAAATTATTCCCTTCAACAAATATTTCTCAAATCTACGATTTATTTGTGGCATATTTCATGGACTGGTGCTTAACCCTGGGTTAAAGTAGCGTTAAGGTTAAAATAGTTAAAGTAGGAAAACTAGATAGATGTGTGTTCTGATTCCATCGATCCAAAGTTATAAAATTAAAATTAGTAATATCAAATAGAAATTGCTGTTAGTTTATAAGGCTCTCTTAAGTAGATCTCGATAGCTGTCCCACGAGGGAGTGCACATGAGCCACAGCTAGGCCCTTCCTGAAACTACACAACAAATATTCTACACAAGGGGCACTAATTTTTTTCTTAAGTAAATTGTATTTAGAGTAGACATCTTCAACGAGTAGCTGACATAACATAGACCCGGGACTCACGGTTAAACGTCCTCTTCGATGGTCAGAGTTCTTTTTTACTTCTTGTGAGAACCAATTGAGGCTCAGAGTGGGTATCGATCTCTGGATGTGCCAGTACAAAGCGACTTAAGCCATTGGGCTACCTTGGCTTCTTTGTCAATCATAACATTGTTTAAGCAAATTAGTTAACATGAAATTGAGAAGTTTCATTATTCAAATAACCTGCAAATATCCATGAACTGGTGTGTTTTATGTAGGTATTTAATCTGAAGCAGAAAATAGGGTTTTCTGGCTGAAGAACCATGATTGTTCATTCTGTTTGAAAGAGATCTCTTCGTTTCACGAGTGTCAAAATAGTTACAGTGGATATTCATTAGTACACATACTGCTATTTGTACAGTTGACTAGTGCCATTATAAGGTACAAATGTCCTGTTATAACGCTTTTAAATCATAGGGAATTCTATCATGGGTCAAGTTTTGCAGCATGGTCTACAACAACGATTGGTATATGCTGTTTCCAACATACCCACTTATAACCATTGATATTTACTGTTGTCTTGGAGACGTAAAGTCATCGGTGCTGGAAATAATACTTTTCTGTAGTCAAGTCCAACTAGCTCATCGAGTGGAGGTATGAGTCACAAATTCTGTACAACTAATCACATGTGTATATGTATACAGGAAGTGCTTATAAATAAGTCTAGTTAGACAGCTGCGAGATGCACACATCCCATTACGGTACTTAAGAGAGATACAGTAAATCATATCCTCCAGGTGTGGCCTTTTAGAAAAATAGATACTTAAAAGAGAAAGAATGAGAGTGAATTGAAAAAAAATGACTACTTTATAATAATACCAAGCTGATGAACTTAAATTAAGAGATAATGAAAGAAAAGTATCTGTTCAGATCTTTCCGGTCTCAGCTCATGACATAGTGGTTTTAGACTAACATCACTAGATGTTAGTAGTATTTCTGTGCAGTGAAGTTTGCATTGATTGCAAGGAATGCTTAATGGACCGACCATCTGACGCTGGTAAACAGTTTCAGTAAATCTCAGCATTCGTGCTATTTGCAGCTATCATGCTGTTATTGGACTAACTCCAGTTGCCTCGACTCAACTTCGTAATTAGTGCTCAAGCTGGCATATTAATGTCTCTGTAGGAATGAAGTCTGTTTTACATATTTAATCTAAACTGTCTCCTTGGGGAGAGTGAGAGAGATGTGTTTAAGAGGAAAGTTGTTAACCAGATATACAAATTCTTTCTCTTGTCACATAGCCAGAGTTTTCTCCCTCAGGATTTATAATGCAGTATGTCTATATTATTATAAAGTAATGCCACTGAGAATGAACAAAGTTCAGAGCTTCCAACATTTACATAGTCACCGGTAATGACTTTTGATTCCTTGAAGCTTTATAAAAAAAACCTCTGCCTCAAATTTTCGATGAAACGACTAATATCTATGCCGATATACTTGTATAAATATTCCTGTTTTCTAATATGGTAAGGAAAATGTAAAAAAAATCTCGTTTTACTTTTTAAATTAATAAAATTTAAAATTTATTTACAATGAGTAAAACATTTATTTTACAGTTTATTTTTATTAGATATTTATGGATAAAATTGTTACCATACCCAAAAACTCTACTATGATGTACATGACTAAAATAATTTTTAGGTAATATTCCTTTTATTAAGACCCCTTATTGCCCATTTGAACAATTTATTTCTCCCAAAGTACTAATTCAGGAGAGATACGAACATTTCTGCATAACATTTGCACCGGGTTATTACGACATTCTTAGACTTTCTTCATCGTTGTATTATTCATTAAATAATTCTTAATTATATATATAAATAAATGAATAAATATATATATATTTATCATGATTTGTTTCCTTGACCCAATATTCAACAGATATAATTTTTTTTTAAGGTTGAGGTATTAGGATTGAAAGTACTTCTCTCGCCGACGTTTGGACATATATTTGTGTTATCTTCAGAGCTACAACATGTTTTTCTTTCACCATAAATTTGTATGCAAATATTGATCTCTTTTGAAATAATGTTATAGCAATAACAAAAATAATATTATAATAAACAAAAATCCATATATCAATGTGGAAACCCATAGTTCTTTACCAATCATTTCCTCCCTATAACCCTTCAGGTAAAAATCCCAAATGAAAATTATTAACTAAATTATAGTAGTGATAAGGCTAATTGTAAAAAAACATGTTGTAGCCCTGAAGATGACATAAAAATATGTCGAAACGTCGGCGGGATAAGTAGTTTCAACACTAACACCTCAACTCTCAAAAATACAAACAAAAAATGGTCCAAAGTGGACAAATAAGTAAAAAAAAGCAACATAGAAAAGAACGAAAACTCTTACTAGGATCATTATTTCGAACCGCAGTCTCTTCATGACGGGAACTTGTGGTTTAAAATATTAGTCCTAGTAAGTGTTTTCGTTCTTTTTTTTTGTTGCTTAATTTTTTTTTCAAGAAAAGTATAATTTATAATTGTAATATGTGTTTTTTTTACATGATTTTTCGATTCTTGACATAAATGTACTTTTTTTAAGTTTCTCATGAAAGTCTCATTTCCACTCGAAGAGTTTTGGAATGATTTTCATCTTCAAGGGGTAAATACAATAATCTTAAAATTTTAATTTTGTTTATATTGATAATTTTAATAAAGGTTAAAATACACTAATTTATTCAAAACACTTTCTGAAGGTGAATGTAAGCCCTAGAGCGGTTGAACAGAGTAGATTCATGAGGTACGATTGTAAATTATTTTTTAAATCATACTAACCTCCTCTGTTTTACAAAAATAAGAATATTATATTTAAAATAGTAGAGATTATGAATGAAAAATATTTAAATTAGCACATTATCTACGTACTTTATCAACATTAGAAAAAAATGGTATCAATGTCTTAATTATAAGGAAAATTGAATGGATCATTTCTCATTATATAATGAAAATCTGGTCCTTTATATTAAACAGGATTCTGTTGCTATATTTAATGACTAATCTTTTAAAACTATTTCAAAGTTTGAGTTTTGGAAGGATAGGATGGAGCAATAACAATAATTATGATTATGAATGTTTAATAATAATAATAATAATTCAATGAGGCCGCAAACTTTTATATTATCAATTATCATGTGTTTAAAAGCCGATATTTTATCTACTTTGAAATTAGCAGGAACCAGTCAAGATAATTGATTAGGTTTGTTATATTTGGTACAAATAACATTTAGGGAATCAATGGATGAAATATCTAAAATGATCAATTTCAATTTACCCCTCCCTTTTAAATCTAATATTTGGTACCAATGAATTTAATTTTGTGAACATTTACTACAATAAGACTGTCTATTTGATTATCCCTTTATGAGAAGGAAAGGTTATTTACTTGAAGGGAAAACGTAAAACTAGGCAGATTTTTCTAGCTTATCATTTTTCTCACAAATACCATTGTAAGTGTAAATACAGGTGTGGCGTGAATAATATCGTATTTAGTATATGCATAAATATTGTTTATTATAGGTGTTTATTAATTATTTCACAATTTAACGGCTCTCATTGACCAATGTTTTTTACCCGATCGAAAAATGTCCTTTATATTTGTCGATGTAAAACCAACATATGTGCTTTTTTAGATCGATTTAGATATCAAGTGGGGCTAGGATAAATAAAATATTGTCCCATTTAAGTTTTTCTATTATGCAATGGATTCTGCTCGAAGAGATTAATCGAGATTCAATGCTAGCCCTATCTACATAAAATTCACAAAATCAATATTTAGTGTCTTTACCGTCACTTCACACCAGTGTTTGATAAGACTATAAAATCTCAATAATTGTTTTGTTCGACCATTTTAATTTATTACTTCAGTTGGTTGAAAGTTGTTTAGTACTATTGCAAAAAAAAGTCAACAGGTATGCAAAAAAAAAGTATTTAATGAAAAGAAGAGTGGTTTTGCATAAGTAGATTTGGACATGAGTGGGTTAAATTACTACTGCAGTTACTGGCTGAAGGAATTCACTCCAATTTCACACCAGTTTAGAAGAATTGTTAGAGCCCTTGGGCTGCAGCTTTTTGTTAAAAGTCGTCAAGACTGAGCTATTACTTTTTTTAACACAAAAATTATATTCTATACATTTATATTGTTAAGGATCCCTTAAATTTATGAAACACTACTTTCTATTTCAAGCTGAAATTAACTTTACAATAAGTATGCATAATATGAAATTCGTTGACAATCAATAGATTGTTAACGAATTTCGGTTATTCAATATTCCAATAGAATTTTTACGTTTTATAGCTAGCTATCTATTATCTAAAGTAAATGAAATTTCATGAAATTCATTTCCTTTTAACTGATTAACTATAATGTAGTTCTATTCAAAAAAATTCGTCAATCATCACTTATTAGCTTTACGCTAAATAAAAATTTTCTGAAATCGTTAAAGTTGCCTTTCTGTTCATATACTTTCAACAAATGATATTTAGCTCATCGCTTCAAAATGTTTTAAACCCCTTTCCATTTTAAAAGAGTATATAATGTATTTATTTTTTGAAGATTTACACATAGCTTTATATTATGTAAGTACTTGATTCACGAAGACAACAGGTAAATGTAAAATAAATAATATTGTGTTTAATATGTGTTATTTTGTTAGATACTTCATTATAAAAAATTGCAATCTTTCTTCCAAAGTGTTATTTTCTTCTTGTTTAGTTATTCAAAGAACCATATTTCAATTCCTTTATTCAATAACGTACTTTATTTTTACGAAATATACTTCATGTAAATTTAACATATATAACTATTTGATATTATGATTAAATTTTACAATATTTTATATAAATTTGATACATAACTATCCATGCATAAATTTTCTGTTTGAATAATTTAACAAATTACTGTTTTTCTTTTCTTATTGGGTATTTATTTGTAATATGATACTAAAATGTGTTAATACATTTTAAAAAAATATTTTAAAAGAATACTCTATTTTATTTCATCTTTTTTTTATTATTTACATCTAATAGTTTATTTTCAGTTCAATTTAAAACAAATCAGCTGTTAATACGTTTTGATTCATTAAATATGTTAAAATGTTTGGTAAATATTTATTTTAAGACATAGTATTTGTTATTACTTTAAATCTCAGGGTGGCAATTAAATTCCCACTATTCGCTATTTTATTATACTTCAATTTATGAAACATAAATTAACTACCAAGCAATGTATAAAGTATTTTCTTAAGCATTTCTTTTTACAAATTCTTTAAAACTTATAACAAAATTTTTAAAAACTCATTTATAAACTCTGGGTTACCACTCAAATTTTTTTTTTTCATCCAGGCCCACAACTCTACATGTGTATTGAACAAAAATCTGGACTTAGAATGCGAAAGTGATAAAAAAGAGGGGGAAATCTAATGATACTACGATTGTACTAATCTAATGGTACTCGTAAATTGTGCCAGATTAGGGTGTGACATACTTGCCAGCCATGCGTTTGAACACCTTCATTAATCATGATGATATCTTGAAGGCACATCATTGTTATCTTTAAGATATATCTGTTCCTGGAGCTAACCTAAATATTTTATTTTTTTTATTCATGTATAATATATTTTTTTTTTGAATTTTTATATTTTCATCATATTGATTTAATTTTTCATTACTATTGTTTATTATATATTTTCCTTATATTTACTCCTTTTCTATAATGAATCAGTTTATTTTAGTATTCTCGTTGCTATAGTTTGTGTTCAGCTCAATAATTTAATTACTTCCAATTATGAACTATCTTCGATGTATTCCGAAGTAAACTCTATCACTAAGTTTTAACTCTCCTGATTAGGTAGAAGTTAGTTTTAGGTTATACAGATACCCTTAGTATAATTTATGTGGACTGAAACAAGTTGTGCTTATAATAGGTGACAGATATACTACTATATCTCTTATTTATTGCAATGTAGAGAGAGAAATAAATCAGTAAAGGAATTAGAATGATTATTTAAGAAAGATATGCACATGATAATATGCAGGTCACTTAGTTGCACATATACGAATAAGAAGTTGCTCCTACCCTATATCATACATATCTGAACTTTGTTATAAACATACAAATACATTCAATACCTCTTACTCTCTCACCCCTCTCCATATCCCTCTCTTCCTCTTTCTCACTCTCTAGATATATATGTATATATATACATATATATTAAATTGAAGAAGCAGTCCACACGGACTATAAAACTTTAAATTACACAAAAAACGACATAGAAAAACATAAAATACACTTACTAAAAATCAATATTTTGAACGGTTTTCGTCATCAGGAGAAGACTAAAGAACATTAGAGATAGGTTCGTGTACAGAAATACGTTTTGTATTTGATGCTTTCATATTTTTTGTCCCTGCTCTCATTGGGGTTTGTAGAGAAGGAAGGATGGAAATATATGATGTATGCTTGTGTGTGTCTGTTAGTGAAGAGTTTAGATATATAGAAAGAGAGAGAGGACGAATAAGAGAGAGAGAGAGAGAGAGAGAGAGAGAGAGAGAGAGATAGAAGCATTAAGTGTATTTGCATGTTTATGACGAATTTCAGATACGTATGCTGTATGTCAGGAAGTAGAATCATTACTTCGAAATCAATTTCAGATAAGATCAGTTGATTTCTAGTCCCACATTGAATTAACACATAAATCACTTCAAGTTATCTACCTGTACTTAGAAACAGAGGTATGAACACCACTCGTGATTGTTGTATCGCAAACAGGAAATATTAAAAATTGTATTTATTGACAAGTAAATTTATAAATTCTTTCTCTTTAGTTAGTACAGGTAGGTCACTGTGGATACCAACATTACCAACATTAATTGTTACATTAATGAAACTTTTTGTTTTCTTTTATTTTTGCTTTATATACTTTAAAGATAGCTCTTTTTTTATAAATTAAATTTGTTTTCTTAAAGGAATGAAAAAATTGAATGTTTCACCCTAAACTGATTCGCCTAATTTTAATAATAAATATGAATATTAGCAACTATTACGTAAAAAATTATAAATCTTACTAATTGTAGGGTAAAAAGTTAATGAAATGGCCTCCACATATAAAAATTTAATGGTATAAACAACGCGTTTTGAACACATAGTTCGAATTTAACTAAATTGTATATTTGGTTAATGCCTGAGGAAGAACACTATGTGTTCGAAACAAGTTGTTTATACCATTAAATTGTTATAAGTGGAGACCATTTCATTAACTTTTTACCCTACAATGAGTAAATACCACATAATAAGTGATTGCAATACGTTAGAAATCTTACTAAATTGAGTTCAGGCATTGATACCAACGTTTAGCATACAGATTGATTACTAGAAGCAAGGACCTCATCGTTTTGTCTTCACTAGTGCTGGGAAATTTCACTGGCTTTTTTTGTATGTCATTTTAACCCATTTTGTTGAGATTTAATATTTATTACCAATACTTTTCATTTCTGTATTATCCTTCTCCAGCATTTCAAAATCCTTTTAAAGTTTGTTAATCCCATGTTCAGATAGTTTTCTGAACGTTCTCTCGTAGGATAGTTATTATCTTTTATATGCAAGCTAAAAAGACATAGTGACAGAGATTTTGAATTGAAGTGATATGTAAAAATGTTAACCCAATTGCAAAAAAATAGAATTTTTTCAGATAATGTAGCGTCTAAGAAAATTGAATATTGGTTCTTGTTTACTATTCCGTTTCAGAATTAACAGAAGCTTATGAATGAGATTTTGCGATTGCAACGCTTTTAGTTATTATCTGCTTTACACATAGGCAACAACAACAAAACACATACACATACACACACACAGGCAACAACACACACACACACACATACAGAGGCAACAACAACAAAACACATATACATACACAAACACAGGCAACAACAACAAAACACATACACATGCACACACACACACAGGCAACAACAACAACAACAACACACACACACACACACACACACACACACACAGGCAACAACAACAAAACACATACACATACATATACACACTCGATTAAAATGTTTAAACGTATGTTGGAAACTTGATACAGAGACACAAACACAAACACGATTCCTTTATTATTCTATATTTCGTGTACACTGTAAATTAAAAACAAATGTAATTATTTACTATTATGGAAATTTTAAAATAAATAACATAAATAGTTCTGATGTTATAATGTTTTTAGATTAGCAAGAGTTTGTTATAATGATAAGTTGTTTTTAGCTTAAAATTTTTTTTTCATAATTATATCAATTGCCAGAAATTAGGTTCACTTAATGCGAATATAGATATTCCACAACGCTGAGATTGTTTTGATAAGTGTCAGAAATAGTGGACAAAATGTGTTCCATTTCTTAGTGACCAGTTGTAACTTATTTTTCATGTAACTGACTTGAATTACAATTTAACTGGAAGATAAAATATGTGGTATATAAAATATATTAATTCTTTTAATGATAAAATGATAACGATGATTTAGCTTAGAGATTTGTTTAAGGATTAAATAAGTTCAAATAAGTCGTTTCAGTTGATCTATCTAAGATGGAGCAAAACACTTAGTACACATTTTAATCAAAGCATTAGTACTCTGAAATGGTTAGAAGCTAATTATTTCCTAAAGATTGAGGGACAGTTAACTTCTTCGGGGAACAATTAGATAATTACAATCTGAATAGCATCAGATCAAGAGTGTCAAAGCAATTGAAACCCTTGTCATGGTGACGGCACTCGATCTGACGTAGAGATGGACTTGAAATCCAATCCCGTTTTCCCTCATGCCCAAGAGCAAGGGTATGCATTAATAATATCACTAAACTGGAATGTCGCTATGGGCAAAATAAAAATAATTACTCATAATAAAACTTGAATGTTTTCAAAACTGCATTGAGTTGAATAATGAACTTATATAATGTTTTCATATACAGAGTAATGTATGAGTACAAAACAGATAAAGCAAAATAGCACTTTAACTAAACATAGTACTTCTACAAATCATATATTTAATATTAAAAATACGAAGTTTATAGACAAGAAATCATGAAAAATAGTAACCAAATAAATGGTACGTTTAGGCAAAACTCCAACCTGCTACTTAAGAACTTATATGGAAAAAAATCATTCAATTTGCAGTAATATTATTTCTTTGTCAACCAATAGTTATTTGGTTCAACATTTTTGAACAATAGCATCAATTAATAGTTAAACAAATAAAATGAAATCAGAGTGGGAAAGCGAGAAGAAGGAGAAAACCATCAAAATTAAATATAACATTCCATTTTAAACAAATCTGACTCCGGTTTAATCTTCAGTTATCTATAGCCCCCTGCCGTAATGTTTTCTGATCTTTCCTAAAGGTATTCATGTATTTTTGAACAATCCGAGAGATGGGTCCAGCATTTTAAAAAGGCTGCAAATGCAAAAAAATAATAGAGGAATTTAATAATTCTGAGTTAAATTAAAGTCTAATATCTAAAAGTGACTAAATCAAGTAATAAATGTTATGAAAACACCAAGTAATAAGAGATCTAGTATTAGTCTCATTTACTCCAATCTCCTTCAATATTTCTATTAACTAATTGAAGTTGAAATTGGCGGGGTAGCTTGTTTTTGTATTCTGGTTATGTAACTTTCCTTTGTCTTCGTATCTGATATGATGCTGGTAGATAGAGGTATGGACCGTAACTAGTTTCTTCCTCAAAAACATTGTAATAATTTTGTTGGTATTTTCCCTTAATTTCGTTTATTTGGCCTATTGGTATTGTTTTGTAATTTTTTTGCTTACTGTGTTTGTTGTTTCCTTGAATTCTCTGTTGAAGGTATCCTCGCAGAATTATTTTGTAATATTACTTATTTACTTAAAATTGTGTTTGACCTTAATAATTAAAAATAAGTAATTATGTTTAAACAACACATGTTTTTTTTTTAAAAAAGCAATAACACTGACTACTTTGTGGTTCTTTTATGATTTTCTTATTAATTTATTTGGTATTTCATGGTTTTGTTTACTGTGTTTCTTGATTTCTGTCGGTTGATATTCCGTGGATGCATTTGTTTTCATTACTTATATTGTTAATAAATTGTTTTTAGCCTTGAAAATAACAACGAATTTTTGGCGAAACGTCGGCGTATAAACAGGAGTGTAATATCATTAGAACAAATATCCTCAAGAAATCCATCTTTGAACTTTAAATTGAGTATCTGTCAAAGTATATTGTTAACGTATAAAATATACAGTTTACAATAAAACCCTGATTATATCTTATATAATATGTTTAAAAAAAATCTGGAGTGGCCTACACTCAACTTTACTATAAGTAACTTAATATCAAATTTCTTGAGTATATAAAACAAAACGTCTCATTTAAGCATAACGTAAACATCTAAATGGGATATGATTATTAGTCTTTCATTCCAGAGTTAGTAGAGATAATGATTGAAGGACATATCAATATATAAGCTTATTTTTGTACATCACACAGCTGATGCAAATAATTTCATTAGTATAACTACAGCAGTAATAACATTATTGAAAAACCAAAGTGAACATTTCTTGATACAAATTATTCTCCTACAAGAGAACATGGCTTTTATTCAAATAGCCAGTGGATTTCTTACATCGTTTACTTAAAGTTTTATAGTCCTTGTGGACCGTTTATTCAATTTAGTATATATATATATATATATATATATGTATGATCAAACCACAAAATGAGAAGGGAAGAAGATTAAGATCTTTCAATTGTAACAAGCGATATTCGTCATTGTCAAAAACCCAACAGAAACACTAAATGCAGAAAAATCTGATGAGAGGTTGGGAAGAGTGGTATTTTAAAAGGGCGAAAGTGCAGGAAAGGACAAATATCCAGAGAAGGATGTTTGGGGAAACAAAGGAGTGCAGTAAGAAATATATATATATATATATATAGGTGTGTTCTCTCTAATCGGGGTTCGGTCAATTTTCCAGGATAAAAAATCAAACTCTCGTTGCCAACGTTTCGGTTTTATTTAAAACCTTTTTCATAGGCCTACAAACAAAGGATAATAAGAAATCACATATCAACATCAAACATATACACAATATGAAAATGGATTGTTACAACTCATGAATATTACAAGCAGAAATATTTCAGAGATACATAAAACAATATTACTTACAGAAGTAAGAATTTTTTAACTAAGAAAATGAAATTTACATTATTTAAAGGAACAACAATGTTAGCCGGACAAAACCTTCGACTAGACTAATAAGATAACATTACAAATAACCTCAACACTGTTCACTCAAGAGAACTAAATAAATCAAATTTCACTAAACCTCAGCACAACACTCCAGAATAAATATTACTTAAATTAGTAATATCACTTCTATGATTAATCGAACTTAGATCCTTTTTAATATATAACATCTCAAGTGTCTTCCTTCTTTGCTCATCTTTTTCTTTTTCTATTATAGTTGTATCTTCAAAATCGAACGTGTGACATTCGTTTATGTCACTAGTCGTTTTCTCAAAGAAAGGTTGTACCAACATAATTATTCCATAAGAACAAATAAAAGTAACGCAACAGCCTTAGCTGGGCATGCAATAAACGAATGTCACACGTTCGATTTTGAAGATACAACTATAATAGAAAAAGAAAAAGATGAGCAAAGAAGGAAGACACTTGAGATGTTATATATTAAAAAGGATCTAAGTTCGATTAATCATAGAAGTGATATTACTAATTTAAGTAATATTTATTCTGGAGTGTTGTACTGAGGTTTAGTGAAATTTGATTTATTTAGTTCCCTTGAGTGAACAGTGTTGAGGTTATTTGTAATGTTATCTTATTAGTCTAGTCGAAGGTTTTGTCCGGCTAACATTGTTGTTCCTTTAAATAATGTAAATTTCATTTTCTTAGTTAAAAAATTCTTACTTCTGTAAGTAATATTGTTTTATGTATCTCTGAAATATTTCTGCTTGTAATATTCATGAGTTGTAACAATCCATTTTCATATTGTGTATATGTTTGATGTTGATATGTGATTTCTTATTATCCTTTGTTTGTAGGCCTATGAAAAAGGTTTTAAATAAAACCGAAACGTTGGCAACGAGAGTTTGATTTTTTATCCTGGAAAATTGACCGAACCCCGATTAGAGAGAACACACCTATTCTATCAAACGGTCGATATATTATTGAATCTGTTATATATATATATATATATATATATATATATATATATATATATATATAATTTCTTGTTGGAGGAAGCCCCAGAGTGGTTGAAATGCCCCAAATCCCCCCGCACCTTCCTTGGGACGGCCTTAACTAAACAGTCACTGTTTAAACTAGTCTAAAACTGTCACAGATGACCTCCATACTGCATAGCATCAGTTACAGCATTGGCTTCAAATAATCCAACCTATATACATTAAGGACAATAAACTTAGTTTAAATGTTCAAAATCGTGATTTCAATGTAATTTATAGCATTAAGAACTTAGAAAATGGTTTTACGCTGATTAGGGAGGCAGAAGGTAGGTCCTGGTAACCGGTCAATGCCCTACCCGCCCAAAACTGCTGCCCTACTTAAACTTAAAGTCAGTATTTAAACTGTATGCTACTTTTGATCTTATTCTATCAGAATGTGAGGCAAACGCCTTCATGAAGAAAATGAGTCTTAACTCATATCTATAAACACAATTAGCACACAAAACAGTGAATTTTATAATAACAGAATCATTTACATCTTAAATATACTTTTTCTACGATTTTCTCTGTTTCAATAAATAAATTTTAGAAGTTGAGACTTAATGGTTGCTAGTGAAGGTATGTTTGTTCACATTTGTCCTATTGTATAAAAGTGGTTATTTATTTCTTGATAGACCAGAAGAATAACTCTATCTTTCAAATATGTTATGTACGAAAATTCTTATTTTCAAACAAACATCGGAGATGTTTGTCACTGACATGTCAGATTGAGAAGACAAAATGTCATTACTTTATAAAAACTCTTCGAGAACAGATGCTTCCAGAACATTTGAACAGGTACTGACATCTCATTCCTTTGAGATCACAGTATTTCATAGAGTGCCAATCTCGGCTACGATGATTTTTTTTTTCTAATATACAATCACTACATGCTGAACTTTTTTTTTCAAGGCCACCCAATATGTTGCTAAAAAGAAATTACCAACATAACATCATTTTGTAGTTAAAATTTAATTTTTGGAATTAAAATATATTTAGAGGAAAAATATATATGAATGGAACATTCTGATATGTTCCATTTCCAACTAATAAAGACATTTTTTCTCTTCCGTATACTACTTCAAGCACTATCAAGAGGTGGTCGCATTGTATTGCTTTTATTATATGCTTCAGCCTTAATCTTAAGTAATTTTAATTTAAAATAACTATTTTTGTTTAAAACAATTTATATTTTTAATGTTGAATTCATTTGTTGGTCCCCAGGGTTGGATTCAAGGTCAAGAGACAATTATAAATTTTGTACTACATTTGAGCAAATAATTTAAAAGATTTTTTTATTATAAAATATTAATGAAACGAAAATTTTATTTCTATTATTATAATTTAATATTACAGTAAAATAATCATGCTTGTAGATATCATCAAGACTAACAGTCATTCACCAAATCATCTCTTCAATTATGTCTTAATTTGGAAATATTTTCAGTGATTATGTAATTAGTTACTATGGTGTATTTATTGATAATGGAATATTTTTTTTTTAAAAAAAAACAAGTTTCCTGTCAAAAGAACTCTAACAAAAAACAATTCTTTCCCAATCTTACTGCTTCAGTTTTAGAATTTCAGTTCATACATAGAGAATTGAAATTCTAAACGGCTGGTATTACTTAGGCTAAAATATATGCAGTCACACCAGCTATTGTTTATTTACTACATTTTAACTAAAATTTAAATTGTAATGACTGGTATTAGTAAGATAGAAATATATAAATACCGTCATGCCACTACTGTTCAGTTAAATCATGAACTACTGTTCAGTTAATTCATTTTCACTAACACTAAAATTGTGAACCTACTTGTTTATGTAGGCGGAAATATGCAAATATAGTCATACCAGCTATTGTTTAGTTAATGCAATTTAACTAAGATTTAAATTTTAATGACTTGTATTAGTAAGACTGAAATATATAAATACGGTCATGTCTCTATTTTTTTAGTTAATCCATTTTAACTGAAACTAAAATTGTAAACAACTAGATTAGTTAGATTGAAATGTACAAATAGAGTTATGTCAGCTATTATTTAGTTTATCTGTTTTAACTAAAACATTTTGTTTATATTTGCTATTCTAAATCCAACTAAAGAAAATGCATGTGGTTGTTTTTTAAACCTCATTTCATAAGACTAAATGATTATCAATTAATATACTTATAGAAGTTACACTTACTTAGCATAATGTTGGCACGGTTAGCTATGGGTGAGGAGGACTTGTAACTTATCAGTGATTCAATCAATGGCGAGTAAAGTAAATATAAAAACGTTATTGGTTATTCATATTTAACACGTTTTGTTAAAACATGTTAATATCATTTATAATAATGATTAATACATCGAAATAATGCCTTACCCAACTTAAAAATTAAGTTAGGTAAGATTTTTGCTAACATGTTAGTGTCAAATGCCTGAGGAACGAGATATGAAAAATTGTAGGCGTAATTTGAACTTTAGGGATGATTAGAATTAAAATCATCATCATCATATTGATCCGTTTTTTATAGATTATTTGATAAAATTTCCATTATTTCAGTCTGTTTTTTCACTCCCGAGACTCGCATACTGTTTCTCTGTAAAATAAAATAAACGAAAAACGAGTCAACTTACAGGAAAATGTTAACCAGGTAATACTGGTTAATGCCAACCTTTTGAAAAGAAGTAAAATTTGACGAAGCTGGATCATATAATGGCAACCTGAATACACTGGATAATAAGGAGTGATGATGGTGGCAGTGTACTCTGATTTCCTTTCTTCTTAAATTCACCAATAAAAGATGCTTGAATAATTGTCCATGTCAATTTTTATATTTCATATTCGCATGCCTCCTAGATACTTATGGGGCCTTGGTGCGGCACACCGATTGGAACCCCTCTTGTGGGGCCTCATAAATCTCTTTGATATGATTACTAAACCAATGGCTCTGTGAGCCTTAAATACTAGGTAATGCCACTCTATGGTGATTTCTATCGTCAATCTCTGATATCTCATTCTGCTTATCGTTAAAAGCTTGCAATATGTTTTCCAAGCAGTTGATAAGAATTCCTTCCATGATAACTTCATTTCCATTAGGTAAAATCATATTTAATTTTAACCTCCCTCCACTATTGTTTCATAATTAATCATCTTTTTTAATTATTGATAAGCATAAATCTTCTGTTCGTACTGTCTGCTCTTTTTTTTTAAAGACATTCTTCCATTTCAGTTCTTTATTTTATCTTTCTTTCTCTCAGGTCACGGTATCAGTATTGACTGCCATGCGCTGTCACATATTAATGGTCTAGGACTGACTCAGCAAACTTTTATTTTTTTCCTTTCTTTTTCTTCTCTTCACCTAAAGATTGCTTGGTTCTAAATAATAGGGAAAAGTGGACACTTTTCAGTTCAATTATTTATTTCAACTCGAAATATTATTTTTATACCTTTATATAAATTAATTAACTTTTTGGGTTGTACCAATTGTAAAATGTTGTTTTACAATTTTTTGTAAAAAAAGGGCCTTTTTTGGGCCTGTTTTGTTTATGAAATATTTAACTTTTTTTTTTTAACTCACGAGTATGCAAACAATTATTGTGTGGTATATGCTTATGACAGTCAAGAAAAAAAACAATAAATCTTCACCACAAGTCTTCCTTGCTGTAAATAATTAATATATTTTCCCACGCTATCATTATTTTTAACTATGATACCTCTAAACCCTGTAGAAAATCAGAAAAGAGTAAACTTAAGATTAAGAATATCACAGAAGATTGAGTTACTTAAAAAGTTGGAAAGTAGTGTATTGGAAACTTTGGGGAATTGGGAATATTGGACCGGTGTCCCTCCCTTTTAGTCTGTTAAACAGATGCACAGGTATATATGCAATTTTATTTTGATAAAAAAATATCGTTCTGTTCTACGAATGTAATGATATGTGATAGTACAATCACTTGAATAATACCTACCAGTCGATTATCTAAGAATAAACACAAATATAAATTTTAAGATAATTAATTTAGAGTAGTAGTATCATTCTTTAATATATGTTTAAACAATGATCAAGATTTTCTTAATACATAATATATAATTTATAATATAATTTTTTGGATATACTATTGCATTGGATACCAATGCTAGGATTTGGGCTTCAATATATATTATGTGGGTTGTATGTTTTTCTGTCAATATATTTTTCTTTAGATAAAGTAAAAAACCATACGTAAAAACTGATATCGTCATAACGATCTAAAATAGTAATCAGTGTGTAAATCACAGTGAAAAGTTTTCAAACATGACTTTAATCATTTGACCAATAACATTCCTCATATTATTAGTAGTTACTAGTTGCGTGGTGTTTCAAATTGTTGGAGATACTTGCTTTGCTAAATGAAATTAGTTCTAAATTTGCTATGTCTTCTACATTTAAATCTATATATCAATATTAATATAATGTTGCTAATCACTTTGACTGCATTGTTTTTATTCATATTAATATATCTTTATAACTAATAATAAAATATTATAATATTTTATTGATTAGCATAAATGAGCAAAAAGCATCTCTAAAGAAAATTATTCAATTTTCAAGATATATTTTGAATGAGTGCTAACGATGAGGACTTCATGTTCCAATGGGAAACATTTTCAAAAGCGCATTAATACTTGTTTCAGGTGAATGGTATTTCAAATGTTTCATTTGATACAAAGTTAAATTGAAATAACGAAAGGAATATTTAATTAAATATTTCGAAAATATTCTCACGTCCTGCATCTCTTTGTAAGTTAAGAACTCTGTGAGTGAAATAGAAGGAGGTTTCTCTTTTAAGCCCTTTATAATGATTCATTCCTTCTATCCAACCCCTAAGATAAGTTGCACCCCCTCCATCCCTTACTTCTTGGTATTTTGCCAACTACTCACGTTTAAAACATAAATTACCTTGCGTCTAACATTAAATTAGCCTCATTATTACCCAACCGAGAAAACCATACAACCCATTATTGGAGCATATACATCTTTCTGCCATTACTGATACATTTTCTCATACAATGTAATATAATGTATCTTTACAAATTTATTGATAACTTCTTTAAGAATAATGCTATAAAAGGCACTCTTCTAAAATTATAACTTGTCCATATTCCATTATATTCGAATTTATAGGTAAAAATTACGATGTTCTTTAAAAATAGTAATGCGGAAAATCACAAATTTTATTCTGCACCAATCTTATAAATCATAGGATCGTAATGTAGAACACAGATTTTAGAAAATTGTTCATCAAAGAAATATTAGATATAAAATACAACAGCTCATTTCAGTATAATGATAGGTGATATATGACACTCTTCGTTGTTGCTTTGTGATAGTGCACTGTCAACACATAAAACAATTTATGCAATTGATAAGACTAACAACTGATAATCAGACAGAATCCATTATTAATATTCAAAAAAATAAGAAAAAGAAAAAAGAAAGTAGTTATATCAAGAAATTTCTCTTATCATTAATTTCTTACTTTTGATTATATTGTAGCGGCAACACTAACGCAAGTCTGTAAGAACCAGCTGTTCTTAAGAACCAGCTGTTAGTAAGAACGAGTTGTTTTCGCCATCTTGACCTGTTAGAATCGTCTCTCGCCCTTACTCGATCAACTCGCCATGCCTTGTGTTTCTCCATCTACTTAGCTTCGCCGCCGACGAAACGATCTGGCCAGATCTAGCAGTGTTTTGTAAACTATGCAATCAAACAAAAGCCGCCTATGGACAAAATCTACTGAAAAATAGAATTAAGGAAGAGTCATGATTTGTTAACAGTTATACCATTTGTTTTTAACATAGGTAGACGACGTTTGCAGCAGCTTTACCGCTCAGAAACCCTGAGAGCATGAAACCACAAAACTAGACCTGTAATGATTCAGAAATACATTGCTTTTCATAATATAAATTTATTAAGATTTTGTAAGTTATGTTTTAGGTTGGTTTGCAGTGGTAGTTCCATAAATAAACACACATAGACTGAACATTGATAATTTGTGATTGCACACAATGAAGATTCTACGTTAAGATACCTAAGTTTTGTATAAATCAAGTGTATTAAAATAGGGATCCTTAACGAATGCCTGATATTGCATAGGCTCGGGACTGACGGTTGAAAACCCTCTTCGCGAAATGACTTGCTCAGATTTATTCAACTTCCACGTGAATAAATTGAGAGCCAGATATAGTTTTGAAAACAGACCTACCAGACCCAATGCAAGCATGTTGCCACTGAGCTAATCAGTGAAAAGGGGTTGCAATTAAAAATTGATTCTTATTTTTACATTACACCGTGGTTCAATATGCAATCGCTTAAAACCTCTCGGAAATTTTTTTTTTTTTTTGGTTGCAAATATTTCAAAAAAATATTCGTTTATGATACTCATTTGATTTTTGAAAACACTTATCTAAAGCATTTTAAATTATTACTTAGAACGAAAAGGTTAATATAATATAAACAAAAAATGAAAATTGCAAGAATAAATTAAAATGAATACTTTTATTCAAAACTGTGTTATTTTTTTATCACAGCCAAATGGAGTTATCAAGAGAAAAAAAAGTAAGGAATTATTTTAAATGATGGTATACTTTACTTATTATTAAAAAATGACTTAAAATAGAGCTTTTATCTCAACTTACAGAGTTTTGTTTAATGTCAAACCTTTTAAAAGTAATTATTAACAGAAATAAGCTTCATTTCTTTTATCTCTAACAAGATAACTTAGTCAGTTTTCACTGAAAAAAATATTTATGAACTTTATTAAACATAAATACTTGCCTATTTTAGAAGTTTTTACATCACTAATACAAAGAGTTTATAAAATTATTATTAAAACTCAATTTCTACGCCCCATACTTTATTCCTTTTAAGAAACTCCAAGTAAACTATTTAAAAAACAGCCTTACAAGTTTATCATACTTATTTCACAATAATTTTTTGTAATGGTTAATCGAAATATTATTGTCGAATACATTTCGTTTTGCATGCAATTATATAGGAGTGGAATATTTTTAGAAATATGTCGAATATTCAGGGAATTCAAGAATTACGTATCCACACAAAAAAAAAGTTTAATATGAAACTAACAACGCGTTTCGAACACTTAGTGTTCTTCTTCAGGTTAACATCTAAAAATATACATATCTGTGAGCTTTAAGAACATCAGAGTGAATGAATAAATTATTTGAAATTGATTACAATATATGAAGAAAGGTTGATGGAGTGTGATAGAGATGGGATGTTGGTAGAATGTAAGATGTCGAGGGCAGGTATAAGTATTTACGGAAATGTAGATTAGAACATAGCTGTTTTGCGAAAGGAACTACAAAATATATTAAAAGATTAAGACATTTCAGACAACTCGGTATTTGCTCGTTTAGACATAGGGAGGTATTCGGTCTACAGCATTTACTGATTTCCAAAGGTTCTAAGCCTGCTGTTTTAAGAAACTTATCATTAATATATAAAATTTTAAAGTGGGTATTTGGGTCAAAACTATGGTTGTTAGTTGTTAAGTGTTCGGCGAAGTGGGAAATGAAATGATTACAATTTTTAGTTGATTCTCGGTTTGTTTTGAATAACTCTAGATGGTGTTCCTTCATCCATTTTTCAAAAGAACATCATAAAGAGTTTTTCTATTTACTGTGTACCTATAGTTTACTCTGAATTGTTTGTCGTTTTCTGTGAATCGTTTTCTTAAGGATAATATATATATATATATATATATATATATATATATATATATATATATATATATATATATCTTCGTTGGAAATACGATCCAAAATAATATATATTATATAATATAATATATATTATTTATATATATAGTATATAATATATATATATATATATATATATAATATATATATATATATATATATATACATATATATATATAATTAAGTAATTATTTATTTACATATTATGTTTAAATTTACGAGTTCTATTTACTGATGTATTTATGATTCAGTGATTAATGATATTTATGCTAAAATATCGAATAAAAATGTTGCTGTAAATTTGAGTTGGCTTCAAAAAAATATACTATTTTTCCTGGTAGTATAATTTGTAGTAAGTTATAATGAATATTTTGAGGGTAAATTAAGGCTTGTATAAACATTAGTTAATGTGATTCTTTATAATTCATTTGTTTGAAGTTTTAAATCTGTTAGATGCTGTTTGAAAGGGATCAGTTGTTTTTAAAGTAAGGCGAAGACTGGAGAGGTCGATAGTTTGTTTCCAGACTCCGCATAAATGTTGCAAGTCTATCAAGGCTTGATGAAAGTGGAATTAATTAATAATGCACCTTTTTAAAAGGAAATTGAGTGTTTTGTTTATTAGTTCAGTTGAAAACTTTTAAGCAAGTCCTAGACTACTTCATTAACTTTTAGAAATCCAATATAGCCTATTTAAATGAACAATTAACCTTAAATTTACGTTTGTTCTCTGACATACAAGTCAAGTTGATTCACTAAAATGCATCACTTATTTATAAAATTCAGAAAGTTTATTTCTGATAATAATTTGTTATCTATTAAGTATGTTTATTTTGTAGTTTGAGCAGATAACAATTATTATTTTATTTTAACATTCTTTTCTCCATTAATTAAGAAAACCAAAGTATGACCAGTTAATAAAATCGAAATTACTATTTATATAAAATATATTATACTTTGGCCAAATCAATATTCTTATTTATTATTTGCATTTATTTTTCTTTTTTTCATGCCGATTGATCTGATTTCACTTTATTATTTATTTGTTTCTTTTTCTTGCTTATATTTATTCATTTTGATTTTAATTTTAAATTTTTGTAACTTATTTCCTATTTTTACTGGTTATGTTAACCTTAGACTCTTTTTTACGAAAAATTTCTAATTTTTGGTTTAAAATATTATCAGGAGACATATAGCCGATCTGTTGTAACTGAGTTACTATATATTTATAATATATATTATTATATACAATAAAGTATTATATATTGATACATAAAAACAAATTCAAAATAAAAAAATCTGGAGTGGCCTACACTCTACTTTACTATAAGTAACTTAATGTCAAATTTCTTGAGTATATAAAACATAACGTATCATTTAAGCATAACATAAATATCTAAATGGGATATAATTATTAGCATTGCATTCGTGAGGTAGTACAGATAGTGATTGAAGGACATATCAATTTATAAGCTTATTTTTGTACATCACAAATAATTTATTATTTGCAAATAATTTCATTAGTATAACTACAGCAGTAATAACATTTTTGAAAAACCAATGTGAACATTTCTTGAAACGAAGTATTATCCTACAAGAGAACATGGCTATTGTTCAAATAGCCAGTAGATTTCTTACATCGTTTACTTGACATCCTTCTACATTGAATATTAATGTAAAATTTTCAAATTTGAAACAGTAAAATACCCTTTTTTTCTCTGAAAAACATCTTAAACAGCGAAGAAAATGTTGTTTTAAGGTGATTTGTTAATTAAAGATGTACGATAATTACAGTTATTAATCTCTAAACGAAAGATTTATATTTTGAATTATCTTTTACATTTTTGGTTTTTCACAAAATTATTATACTGGGAATTTTATGGCTTCTTAGTATTTAATAATATCATTTTCCTTCCCCTTTGTCAAATAACATATATACGAATTTTTTTTTAATGAGTGTTATCATTTACCTGCACAATATTATTCCTCTTACATCTCTTATAAGTCAATAATATATTTTCATTTTTCCATTAGAAACATCAATTTTATCTCGTGGCTTTGCTCAAAAAATTTCTAAGTCAATGTAAACAATGTAAAAAAAATACAACAAATTCGACAAGTATAGCAGGTGATCTCTTAGTCTAGGATAAACAAAGTGTTTTTATATCGTTATTGCTCTTTCCCGTAATTGAAACTTCATGATTTTTTTTTTATGAATTGCTAATTTTTTGTTCCATTTTTGGTCAAATTTTCATTATTTTTTAACGAGCCGTTTAGCGTCAAAAAAACATTTTCTGAAAACACAAATCGTACTGTAACGCCCTTTTAGCGAATGTAATTTTAGAAAAAAATATTTCCGCTCATTTTTCACATAATGTTCTATTTTTAGGCATAGTTTCATTTTGATCCATCAAACAGTTTGGCTTGTATCGCTCTCACAAGGTTTGAGATTGAATTATAAGTCAAAATTTTTACATTTTATTGAAAAAAAAATATATCCTGTTGTTTTAAAATTCTGAATATATTTTTCCTTTGTTGCATTTTAAACCACAAAGATAATGTCAAAATTTCAAAACTCTAGGGTCATCAGTTTAGGAGAAATAAATGTTTTAAAAAAAACCGTTTTTGGCAAAAAAGTGACTTTCCCATCATGCATAATTCTTCCCAAACAATAGGGATCTTTGTCTTTATGAGGCCCATTTTTGTATAAAATATCAACTTGATCCATCAAAGATTCTGGACCGTAGCGTGGTAACAAGCAATGCTAACACACGCACCCACCCACCCACCCACACACACACAGACATCATCGTAAAAACGTCATAAAACGACTTCTGGGACCTCAAAACATGTAATTCCGTCAAAATCTCGAGATCGAATTTTTTCACGATCACTATACTTTACTTAGAGTAAAGTAAAAAAATATAATAATTTTAGGCTATAAAGAGAAATTGTAAAAGGAAAAGCCATAAATAAACTATAAACGACAAACAAAAAACTGGCACACTTAATTTCTTAAAGTTTGGCTTAATAGTCATAAGGAGTGAGGAGAGAGAAAAGACAATGTGCAGCCCAAAGGTTGTCGGCAACTGACATTACAGCCACATACTACCCTGATCAGAAAATAACTGGATTTAAAAAGTGTAATTTAAAGGAGAAAAAAAAATGTCAATGCAAAAATTCATAGAATTATAAGAATGTTATGAAGTGAAAATAGAATAAAAATAAAAATAAAATACCTGAATCTAACGACAAAAAAAAATATAACTTCAAGTACGAAAACATGTACTTTTGTACATTGTACAAAAATTAAGATAAAAAAAATTAACGGTTACTTTTTATTATAATTTTTCAATATTAAAATTTGTTAATATAATTATAAACATTTGAAGTAAAATTTTTATATTTCAAATTTAGTTTTACCCTTAATTTATTTGTTTCTCATATTGCAATCTTATATAGTTAATATATTTGTTTCTCGTTGTTACAGCAACCCAACTCACAATCAAAGTTACTATAGAATGGTTTGTATAAAACTTTATTAACGGGTATATTTATGGTAATGAATGATTTTCAAAAATATTTATTACTTAATTATGGTTGGGTTTGAAAAAATGCTTTTTTATCTTTTATCAAAATAACTGTTTACTACATCAAAGTAATTACTTATATCTATTTATTGTATTTTTTTTTCATTACTATATACTTTTAGTAACTTGAATGTAATTTGTGTTGCATTTAACCCTATTATGTAATTATGCCACTACCATATTAATGAAGTATTGTGATACAAATTTCTTGCCATAAAAGATATACATGCAAACTGCTCAATCATTAAAATTGCAATAGTAAAGCTCACGAGATAGTACCAAACAATGTATCACTTCGTTTTTGCTTTAAAGTGCAGGGAATTATATTATAAACGGGACGGAAACTAACGTAGTAAAGTGTGACAGATATTTATTGTTAAGAAATAATTGTTTTTAACTTTACAGTTAATGGCAGCAACTAGAATTCACAAAAAACAGTCAATTACAAATAAGGAACTCAGCAGTTGTTATATCATATGTACTAAAGTTGGTTTCAAACAGACCTACTCGGATTATCCAGGTAGAAGGAGGGTACAACTTTCCTGACATAATCCCCTAAAATTCTCCTAAAAGGCACAAAGAAAATTACTGATTAAACCTTCAACTACAACACCACCTTACCGATATTAATTTATCAAGCAACAAAATATCCCCAATAATGTCCTCATGACGAATGTATTACATTAAAACAATAATAATGATTGATACATGTAATGAGGTATGCAGTTTGAACGAAGACACGAGAAAAGCATTACGCAAATTAGAAAATCTATGTAAAAAGGAAATAACAGTCAAATATGTTTAAAAAAATAACTGCTACCAACTTTTAATGTATATATGTATAACTGTATGTATGTATAAATAAATGTAACTATAAATATGTATTAATGTATATATGAGTAAGTCGTCAGGAGACTAGAGCAGACCAGTTTAAAGGTCGTAAACGCAGAAGCTGCTGTGTATTTTAATGAAATGTGCTCATGCGAAGATTTCCTGCCTTCTTACACGAATATATATTGGTATAAATTGGCAGTAGATTTTCTTGCAGGGAAATTTTATTAAAATGAACAGCAGCTTCCGCGTTCACGACTTTCTTGCTGATATAACCTAGTTTTCTCACCATTTCTTGTTGAATGGGTGAAAGTTTCTACACGAATTGTCTCAAAAACATTGAAGTTTTAATATGAGTCCATAAGTCCATAAGTCATAACTGACTCAGTTGGGTTCTTGATTTTGACGAAGATCGCTTGTTACGATTGAAAGATCTTAGTCTTTTTTTTTTCCATTTCATATTGTGGTTTGATCATTTATTGTTATTTCATGTGTTTATGTAAGATCTTGTTATACATATAAAAGAAGATTTCACACAAACCCGGGAATTAACAATCAATGATCAAACCACAATATGAAATATTTAAAAGGTTGGAAGCAAACCTTCTCTGAGACATGTTGAATTATATATACAAATTATATTTGAATTAAAATGTTCAGTAGCCTATGGATTTACTACTTTTTTTCTGATTAATGGAATAAACTGAATAATAGTAGTAGAAAGGATAAGTAAAAAAAGTTAGGAAAATGGAAGTATAGGTAAAAAAGTCAAGAAAATGGAAGTGATAGGTAAAAAAATGAGGAAAATAAAACCGATAAGTAAGAAATTTCTGAATGGAGAATTTGCTATTGAATTCAACACAATATGCTTAATAGAGGACTCGCTGCCGACATACAATAATATAAATATATATATAAAACATTTCAGAATTGATAGTCTGATTGAACTGGGAAAAATTTATGTTCGAAATAAGAAGACTGGTTTAAGAAGAATTAAAGCATGTTTATTATTTTTCAAAATTAGATAGAATGAATAAATGCATGGAAATATTAATAACTGGTTGGATTAAGGATTGTTTGTTGATTTGTACATTGAAGTGAGAGGAAAAGGGAATGTTTGTCTTTAATTTTCTTACTTCCTCATAAATTGAAAACACAAATGATACAATTGAGTGTGATTGTTTTTGCAATTAAGTCAACAGAAATCCAATCAGAATAAAAAGGAATAACAGTTCTGTGAAACAATATTGCAAAGTTCCTGACGACAAGAAACTATGGATAATCTGCATGATAGTAATATTAAATTCATCTGCATAATGAAGGATACCTATTCTGGGTTAGAGTAGAACTGAATGCAACATTTATTGAGATTCTGAACTAAATGTTTGAAAACCTATGACAAATTTGACATCTCTATCTATATTTTTAACCGCTATTGTTATCATAGAAAGCGCAAAATAACCAAAATGACTTTGTTAAATAATTTTTATTATGGCACCCAAAATTAACTAATTCATGTTCTTCTTTTATATCACTTGACTGTCATATATACTATCCTTTCTCAATTGGCTTTGTGTATTATTTAGCACTTCTTATTTCACTTTGTAAAATATTTTTTAGTTTTAAATTTTATTATTTTACTCAAGATGACGATCCTTCATGGGTTTTCAGCCATTTGATATTGAACTTCCAGTTGTGGTTGTGTTCGTAGGCACACTAAAAGTTAATAAACTTCCGTTGGTGGTTTCCATATGTTTTGTTTACCACCAAGAGAATATCAGTTACAGCTGTGAAATAGGGAAAAGGCCAGCCTGCAAGTTCATAATTGTATACAATGATTAAATGTACTCAGTCACCCTCTCAGTTCACCCTAATTAGAAAACCGATCTTTAATTTCATCAAAATCCTCTACATGGAAAATGTTTAAATTAAATAATGATCTGTTATTATATTTTTTTTAAGAACATTAACTATATGAAGTCAATTGCTTTCGTAAAATAAATTGTATGTACTATTTCTTAGATTACCTAAGATAAATAAATACCACATAGTGACTGACTGAAAATCTATAGAGTTAATTTCTTGCAGGTTGATAAAATTCTTGGAATGATCAAATATCAATGCCAACTTCCTTGCTAAATCAGATGGTTTAAAATAATGCCAATAAAATACACCAAAAAGTTAAAATATTAAAAAATATTTAATTTTGACTTTGATAGTGTGGTACTGGTTGAGTTCTGTTGAGCTGTGAAGTAAGATAAGTGCCCTTCAGAGGAAAATGACGTGCCTTTAAAAAAAAAAAAAGGGTAAGACCTTTCTAGGCCCCTCTTTCCAACACTGGTCATATCAAGATAATAATAAAGAATGTTATTAAAACGTCTGTGGATTTATGAAGTCTAATAAAATACTCAAAGATGGTTTAAATTTTGCTAACTTTATAAATCATTTATAGCACATATTCATAATTTAACATAAATAACAAAAGTATTACATTTTTATAAAAACTAATACTACGCTTTTTTACAGGCTTATAAAAGCCTGTAAAAAATGCCAAAAAAGAGTCAACTGTTAGAAAAATGCAAACCAGGTGTTTTTTTATGTCAACCACTTGAGAAGAAGTGAAATATGAGGAAGATGGATAGAAAAATGTTAACTTGGCAACCCGTCAAGAATAGAGAGTTTCTTCTTCAAAAAATGAATATCAGTGTATAAATACATTTCTTTAACAATAAAAACATTCAAGCATAATTGCTCATTTAAATGTTTAACTTTAATATTCATGTGCCTCTTAGACTCTAATCTAAGCGCGCAGGCTGCACGCCTTTTGTAGGGCCTGAGTAAAATCACTTTGAAACCTCAGTAATACGTGAATCAACTTGTGAGCTACTTTAATTTGGTAAGCTAAATAGAGAGTTCTATATCAGGTTACAAACTGATTGATTATTAAATGCCTGAGAGAAACATATCCAGAGATGTGTTACAAAAAGCATTGTAACTTGTTAGAAGATTGTGGCTTTTAAAGTAACGTGAAGGAGTAATGTTTTGTAAACACTGAGATGGTGAAGAGAAGAATCAAGAGTTATGTGGCGCACCAAGACAGATACGGAGTAAACAAACGGGCCAGCAAGAACGAGGTTATCTCAACCTATTCAGTATCACTGGACAATATCTCCACGAGCTCTTTAAAAGGATCGGGACAAGCTGTTTGGAATGGCTGGAGTCGGTCAAGAGATGTCTGATAGTAAGTTCTACTGTCGTTATTTATTTTGACCTATAAAGCACAGATAGAGCGAAACATGTCTTTAGCAACCTAAGCGTGCCGATCATGCTCACCAAGTGACACTACGTAGTCAAACAAATTTGTCACTGAACTCTATACGATCTACGTTTAAAATTACGATACAATAACCACCAAAAGCATTACAATTTCTTTAATCCAATGTATTTTTTTAATTTTATTTTTGTTTTTATACAATTATTAGTCCCTACCATGTAGAAAATACGGAAATATATCATTAAAAATATTCTTCAAATAGGTTAAATCCATAGTGATCCAAACGCCAATCTTCTAAACCTAAGTGACGCAATTATAGTATTTAAAGTACAGGTATACCTCAACCAATTGAGATCAGGGATCAGGGGAAGCGAATTTAACCGAAAAACGACTTAAGTCGATTCATCTGGTCTCTAGACTAAACCGAATATAACCTTTCCTAGTTCTGTACAGTACTTGATTCCTGAATGCAGTTTTCATTCATTTAAAGCTTTTAAGCATATTAATTTTACTTTTAATACTGCATGGTACAAGAAAAAATTTATGAATAGCCTACAATTTGATATTTCATCATAGTACATCGCAAATGTTTTCTTTATAAACGTGGTTTTCAATAACTTAAAATAAAAGCCTTCTTTTAGGATAAAGATAAATACAAAAATCATTATTTTGCAATAAAGCTAGAATAAAACCATTTTAAATTTACCATGACGAGAAATTACGCTAATAAAATTTTGGAAATAATTCTGAAATGTGATATAATTTAAAATAGCCAGCAAGACTTCGTTATGGATTAACATTCATTCTCCTACAGTTACTCGGTAGTGTAATAAAGTAGCATCTCGTGTTTATGATTGTGATTCCTGATAACATTTTTTTTATTTGTTTATACTGATCCCCTAAAACGTCAGCCTTTAGGATCATTTTGTTTGATCGTGATTCTAGATTAGAAGTCCTAAATTTTGTCTAACTCAAATGTATGTAGAGCAGGGATCTTTAACATGTTTCTGACATCGTACAGGCTCGGGACCGACGGTTTAACATCCTCTCTGAGGTACTAGAGAATAAATCAATCCCCAGAGAGGGTATCGAACCACTGAGCTAACCTGTCCTCCCAATTCTGATAATAACAGTTTTCTATTGATATTATGGTTCCAATATTTGTAGCAGACAAACGTAAAGTTAATTATCTGACGTAAACTTATTTTTATTTTTTCACAAATTTCTTTTTTTTTTTTTGAAAACTGACAAATAATCGAGATCAACTTAAGTCGAAACGACTTAGGCTGAGGTATACTTGCTTTGTTTCCATTCGACCTCTTGAAAATATAAAGCAAGTCGAAATCAGAATGCAACCAAAAATGAATGCAAAAATTATATCTCAGAGAGTATTAGTGTCTCCTTTATGATCCTTTGATATAGACTTTCTTGTTGAAAAATTAAAAACGAAATACTGAATTTAATGGTAGTAACGAAATTCTTTTGCGTTGTGTTAAAAATGTTAGATTATTGTAAATCAAATAATTTATCATTTCTATTATTAGAAAAATATAATGAAATGCACTATTCATTTTAAATAAATAATTTTAAATACTTGTTTATGTAGCCTTGAATTAAAAAAAGTATTGCTGTTTACTATAAAATAATAAAATGTTAAAATTTCTTCCAAACTCATATTTTTATTTCATCATCCATTAGGAACCCGTCCAGATTTAAATATTTCCTTATATTTTATGGTTGATAAGGAAAGTTTCTCCGTTGATTTCCTCTCTTTACTGTTGGTTAGGCCAGTCACGTAGCCGTCATAAATGAAGCAAAGCCTTCAGGAATAGGTTGTTCTATTAATCCATTGGACAAAGATACACTACAAAGAAGGAACAAGTTTAGTTGTTTCTGGCCTCGCTTTGTGTGTTTTTGAGTTTTACAGTTGGATGCACTAAAAACAAAAGATAGAAACTTTATCTTTGTAAAAACAATACTGAATTACTTATATGGTTGAACGAACAACTTGTCTTATTGATCGCTTAGAACCAACGGATACTGCATTTTCAACATCTGTGATCGCTTTATATATTATACAGGGTAGATGAAAAATGCTTGTCTAAAAAAAATTAAAGAAACTATTTTTCAAGAAATGAAACCTGAATCTTCATTACTAAATATAAACCATTAGTTTATATATAGTCTGATAATTACACTAAAAATATTTAACACGCTAATTTTTTTAACAATGTTTTAGGCATCACTTAGAATTAGGGAATTTGTAGGTTTCTAGGATTATTAAGGAATTTGTAAGCTATAATTAGGGTTTTAGAAAATTATAGAAGTTTGAAACTGAAAAACATGAAGTTTGAAAAACAGGTGAAAACATTATAGTAGCTGAAAAACTTGTTTAAAACCGGAATATCGACCTCACTCTCTCACTGGTACCAATGATTCGATAATATGGGTCCAATTAAAACTCATGAATAACATAGTTAATAGAATTGTTAAACTATTCTTACATTTGAATAATATTCAATCTATAACTAAATAGTACAAAGTAAACTAAACGTTTTTATTGATAATTGTAGGATTTTTTGCTATAATCTTACTAAACTTTCATGTAGACACATGCATTCCTGAAAATTAAGTCCAATAAAGAGAAGAGGTATTTGTTGTGCACGTATTATGAGAACTATGAATTCAAAAAAATTAAATTGAAATTATTTTTCAATGAGAAAGTTCACGGTTGAACTTTCCAAAAACATTCAATATGATAAAGTATACCCAAAAGTAAAATACAGAAATGAATTTCTGATGCTATGTAATATAGTGCCAGAAAATGCTATCGTTTTTCGTAGAAATATAAAAACCGGGGAGATATAGAGTTTTCTTCTTTTAAATCATTAGTCAGTAATTCCTGTCTCTTGTTCTAGCGATGAGGATCAAGATGTCATACTGCATGTTTGCATAACATCTCAACAAATAAAATCATTGTGTTGATATTTCTGTAGTTTTTTTTTAAAAAAATAACTTCCTGAATTTTGTTTTGTCATTAGTATTAAATTTCATCAGCTGATGATTGAAATATCTCTTATACTAAGAACAACAACAAAAACAGTTATTTTGTAATTTGCATATTTTATGTAACAAGTATATATTAATATGGATGTAGGTTATGGCTATTTAAATCATAGTATATTTTTTGATGATATTACGACAACATATCTTAAAATTTTCATAACAGTGATTTTAATAGTGTCAGTGAACTTAATGGATGACTGAAAGATCATCATTTGCTTATAAATTTCGAAAATTGTTGAAACCTTGCATAAAAATAGTTGCAAGAATGTGAGAAATGTATGTTCTTTGTAATAACGTATAATCTTTCTTCATAGATTTTTAGTTATATTTTTCTTAACGTTATGGAAACCTGATTATCGTTAATATCTACGTTGCAAATGATGATGATTTCTAAAGAAAACTAATACCGCATGCATACAATTATATATATTAATACTAACTAAATTATATGTTCAGATTAATTATTATATTTCTTGTGACATATATTAGGTACAGTATTTCTAATGTAGTGCAATCAGTTATTATGTGGTATTTACTCATTGTAGGGTAAACGGCTAATGAAATAGTCTCCACATATAAAAATTTAATGGTATAAACAACGCGTCTCGAACACGTAGTATTCTTCCTCAGGCATTAACTAAGGGTGAGTGTCTGTGGTACTCACTTGTACCACAAGCACTCACCCTTAGTTAATGCCTGAGGAAGAATACTACGTGTTCGAAACGCGTTGTTTATACCATTAAACTTTTATATGTGGAGACCATTTCATTAGCTTTTTACCCTACAAAGGTACAGTATTTATTTACATTCAATGATTTTTAACTTCGTTTGAGTATTCAATATAAGGAAATCATAATTTTCAATTTACATATTTTCCTCATTTTCTTGTGTTTATCTCAATATAATATTTCTTTTGCAGGTAAGCTCTCTGACATGTGTGAGTTGTGATAGAAATGAAACGAGTGATGACTACTCTGGACATGGTGTTATCTGGTAAGATTGTTTCCACTCACCACGTACATAGTCTTTACGCTTTGTCATACAACAGACTGTTTATTCAGTCTTTTTACAAATTCTGTATTATACAAAAATTCAGACATGATATTTGGTATTTCAAAATATTATTAGAAAACTTATAGAATAGAAAATAATATATTTATTATCACAGTGTTAAGTAAGTGCCTCTGTATACACCACATTAGCTGTCTGTCCATCAGGTATATGGAAGAACACAGAGTTGGAATCTCTGACTCTTGAGCAAGCAACATATAGTTGATCATGTGACAAACACTTCGTGTCGCTCACTTCAATTCCTTCCTAAGACAGACTTTGGCCTTATTTACCGTCATTGCAAAACACGCTGACGGAAAATTGCAATCGTTGCTAGGTATCAATTGTATGCGTGGCATAAACACTGACCCAGGACCACACCCAGTTATTATATCAGCCTCAAAGACGCATCTGTGCAAATCACAAATTCGGAGTCATGTCCCGTTTCATATTTCTGGGGCACTCAAGTTTCGTAACAGCATGGTTGGTACCCATACTTTAAGTTTTAAGTCATGAGCAGGCAGTCCAGGAGCAGTCACAGAGTCAAGAAATTCAATTGATAATGAACTGCTTCCTCATCACTCTTTTTACTGACTGGTAAGTTCTTTCCTCAGCTTGATATAGTGCAAGAACTTGTTTATTAATTTTTTCTGCCTACTCACTTGTAAGGGTGTACAATACAGATATTGTGCACATACAATACTCCTCGTTCACAAAGCCTGAATATTCTGAATAAGTGGCATATCTTGAACGTCGGGAAACATCTTGTCAATTATGCCTTGCTTGATTTCAAATGTCATTGAAATCAACTAACCATACCTACTTGCTATACCTGTAAATTCAAACTACATGTTTGTGAATTAGCCAAAGACAGCTTAAAAGTCCATACTTTGCTTCTACGTTGAATATTCAATATGAGTTGTCAATGTACGATATTGACAAATGAGTGATAGTTTCTATTTCTATATGAGCTAGAGAAAACTAATAAAGGTATTGTCTAAGTACTAGGAAATAAATTATATTCATTAATATGGTTATTATATGTGAGATATAGAACGTTTCTTTACACGTTAAATAACAATAAAAATATGTATATTTGTTAAAGTTAAGGGGAAAAAACATCAGTTTCAACATAATATATAAAATAAAGGTAAGGTATTCTACAAAATATTGTATTAGGAGAAGGAGATGTGGTCCAAGTAGACATGGAGTAACAATGCTTAGGCCGGGCAATGTCCCTAAAAGCCCAGCAGTGGTGCAATAACGACGTTATCCCTCTGGGATCGGTCTCCGAAACGTGACTCGGGTTCGCTTTTTCACCTTATGTTAACACTGAGTCCGCCTATGAGTTCTTAATCTTTTACCACTGTTCTTTTCCATTGCTTAACACAAACTTTGGTATCATAATAAATAGTTTTCAAACAATTTTAGTGGTGTTAAGTTATAATTTTGTGTTAAATACCTATAGAATATTAAATATTTATTAATAAATAAATAATTTTAATAAATTTAAAAATAAATAAATAAATTTAATAAATATTAAATAGAAATGTTAAGTTATAATTCTGAGATAAATACCTATAATATTAAATAGAAATAACATATACACCAAAAATAACTCCAATGATTGGATCAGTAAATGACTTCCATTATTTCTAAATATGTTAGGTCACGATGTCAGGTACTCGTTAAACACATCTAATCAAAATGCACTTGAATTAGGAAAAATTTAGGACTACCAATGAAGACTCTGTAGATTCCCCAGCGGGTGAATCGGTTACAACATTAAAAAAACAAAAAAAGCTTCAATAATTAATGTAGTTTTTTTACTTTAAAAATACTGTATGTATGAAAGTATCACTCTTCCTTTATAGGTTCATGTCACTATCTTTATTTTCTAGGCTCACTAGGATTTTATCTGATTGTAATAACGTATATAATGTTCACTAAAAACTCTAGGAGTGAACTGGAGTCCTTAAAATCTTTAGTAAACATATGGTACATCATACACAGGCAGAAACTCGTAAACAATAAAATGGACACTCCATAATTAGAGGGGAAAAAATTAGAACCTTATTTTAGCCTAAAAGTAACAAGAACTGTTAAATAAAGAAGGTATTTAAGTTTGGAAAGAAGGTATAATAGTCTTATAGTAAGCATTGATTTTGTTGTGAAATATCATGAAATCTTCGTTTTCAGAGTTAACACATCAATAACACATCACATATATATTTGTAGTGGTTTGTTTAAATTAGACTCAGTTGTAACGAGATCAATAGCCTTGTCCAACAGCGGTAACAAGTAGCAGATATTTTTTTACTCACTTCTTTGTGAACTCCATTATTTACTCTATCTTAAACAGCACTTCATCCCTTTCCTTGCATTGTATTCCCTTTAAATCACCTCACCTACCTTTATATACTTTAATACTACACTACTTAGCCGCTTTTCTTCCAACATATACAGTTGGTTTAACTACCGTTAATTAGACTACCGATGATAATATGTACATCCTTAGTGTGATATTTAATGGATATTGAAAAACTAATCAAATATCTTTGGTATAGCCATAACGAGAACTAGCGTGTCTAAAGATAACAGAACGAATGACCACCTACCCTACAACTAGCACGTAAAAGTTATTGTATTATCCTCAAACTATAACCTCACTTATTTTTATTAAGAAATGCTATTTGCATTATGTAAAGAACGTAAAATTAAATTTCCAAATGTTAATGCCCATGTGAAATATAAAAAGTTAAAAAAATGAATAGGTTAACCATTAATCCCTTGATATACATGCTTAAAAATACAATGTATCATAATGAACATTTTGGACGAGGTTTCAATATGGTCATAAAGATTGCCTGATTTGGAAGCTTGTTGATTTCAAATAACATAATTTATCTGGTACTCTAATGGTACAAGCATTAATAGCAAAACCAAAATTGATATTTAAGTACTTCAAATTGCCTTTGCAATTCTTTGTATCCAAATTTTTTTTTTATTTAAAATTAAAGTGGTAATATATGATTTCTCTTCAAAATCGAGGCAGTAAAAATACTTGATCATTCATTTAGGCACAAAGAAAAATGATAATATATAGAATGAGAGTGAACTGGTTAGGAAAAGTTGGAAATAAACATGCCTTTTGCGGTTTTTGTTCAACTAAACCCCTCAGCTTTCTTAGGGAAGGAATTTATGAATGAATTCGAAAGGAAGCAGATCAAAGGTGACATTAACAACCGAGCCTCATTTATCCTAAAAAAAAGGTGATTTCAATTAAATTAAATTTGTAACACAATAATACATTTTCAAAGAAAGAATTTAAGAAATATCTGGAATGTATAACTAGATACTGTTTTCTGACAAGCACTTGAACAGCTAAAATGTCACAGGATGAATAACGCATATCCTTTTTTGGAAGTGTTAGAAATCTCTGATAATATTTTAAGTCGAATGCCATTTAATTGCTTTTAAAATGCCGAAAAGTTATACCTAAAATTAATAGTAATGATATATGCTTTCCTAAGGATACATATAAGTTTATAATTTAACTAAAGTATTGAAATTGTTTTTGATGACTACAAAGAGAACTCAAAAAAAAACAAATACGGCTGCAATGCAAACGAATCTGATGGAACAACAAAAAAAGTATTTTCTTTACGAAATAAAAAAAAATTGACTTTATGATTGAATGTAAAAGCTTTTGAGGAGACAAAAACCATTATGGTTTTAACCAATTTGACATTTTTTTATTATAGTGAAGATGAGTGTATGCCAATTCAATTTTTTTTAAATATATTCATTCAATATGTTTTAAAAATACCTACAAGATGTATAAACTGAATTCTTTTTTTTTTAAAAATTCTTTATTTTTAGTTGTTACGAAAAATAATAAACTGCTGTCATGATTGGACAATAACGTTTTTTTTTTTGCTATTGTAATGTTAAATAAATTGAGCAGATTTGGATTGTGGCACTTCATTGTGTCCAGGATCTCGTCTTTTGATACTGAAGAAGTAAAAGTTGTGAATGTTGGTAGGCCTGTCAGGCTAATGGTCTTAAAGCGACATCTTGCAGTCTTCCCACGCCAAATTCTTTCTTTATTCCTCCTACCGCAGCTTTTCTTTTTTCATAAAACCTTCATTTTGCAAATATAAAAAGTATTTACCATTTTAAAAGACTGTTGTTTAAAACTTGCATTATTGTAAAATTCTGTTTCTCTTTTCTAAATAAAAAGGCCGTTTGGCTGGAATTCTACTTTGGTGAACTTTGTAACATTTCTTCTTTGTATACTTGACTTTAATAGATAGTTATTGAGGCTAGTATTAAAAATAATTTTATTTACAATTTTGCAAAACTGATAAACATCCCCCCCCCCAGTTGTTAATACGTATTATTTTATTTGTAAAATAAAAATTAACAACCAGGTTATTACGCTTGTGGATGATATTTTAAATTTATTTTGAAATTGTCTCTACTACGCCATATTTACACAAATAACATACATAAAAAGATTTCACATAAACACGTGAAATAACAATCAATGATCAAACCACAATATGAAATGGGAAAACAAGACTAAAATCAGTTGGGTTTTTGACTCTGACAAGACCGCTTGTTACGGTTGAAAGATCTTAGTCTTGTTTTCCCATTTCATATTGTGGTTTGATTACTAAATAACATACATATTAATATTAATTTCTTAATATTATTACAGTAACTCTCTACTTTTAAAAAATTAAGAAATTGTTAAAATATCATAACGTTTGGCATATATTTGAAAGAAATATGCTCTACTTTGAACTAATGTTCTCTATAGTTGCACAGATACTTTTAGAAGCCTAAAGAGTAAGAATGTTTTCAGTTTTTTTTAAGCTAATATATTAAAAGACAGCATTTTTACTGTAAATCATTAATAATATTGCTCAATAGTAATGCTAAATAATTTACTTAGATTATTCAGTTTACTAATCATTTAGTGAATCTTAATTAACATTAGTTATTTAACTTATAAGAGAAAATGGCTTGGTTTAGTTATAATATATATATAATAGAATAGGATTAAAAATCATAAAAAAAATAGTTTTTCAATAATTACATATATTTCTTGATGATATGTAATAGAGCTGTATATGAAAAGAGGTTTTATGTTTGTTTGATAGTGATTCGAATGAGTGCATGTTATAGTTTTCATTAAACAATGGCTAGGACTAGTTATCTTTATTAAACCTTCTGTCTAAGTCAATCAGTCTGGATTTATTGGTGATAAGCTACCAAACAGCAGGTTCAAAGAATGGTAAAGGAAGGAGACAGATGTTTGGATTCGTTAATTTGGGTAGAGAGAAGAGCTGGTGAAGAGGAGATAACATTGAGAGGCAGCGGGGTTGGTAGGAGAAGAAAAATTAAACTGTCATTGATAAGACAAATATTACTGTCAAGAGAAATAATGGATTTCGGTGAACGGTAAAGAGTTAATGAAATTGAAAAAAATATTTTTTAAAGGAGAAGTTATAGGAAATCATTTTCGTTTTACTATCGGATCACATAATAAATTTTAAAATCACTTGAAAGGAAATTCTTAAGAGCAAGATTTAAAAAAGTGCAGAAGATTGCCTCTCTCAGAAGATCATACTTATGAGTAAGTAGTCATTGAGAACCGTGCGAAGCATCAGTATGAGCAACTGAATGAATTGAGCAGACCCACTGCCCATTTAGACCTAATTTTAGAACGACTATCAACAAATGTCAGCATCAGACAATGATAAAAGTGGAGTAATAAATACTGGGGGAACCTGCATTCATTCATGGACAGCTCTAAATAGAGAACCATCTATACTATTACTTTGAAGTAAATAAGAGTTCTAAAGTAAAAAAAAAAAAAAGAATATTGTTTACAAAGAAATCCAATAGACAATTGCAGTCATCTTCATTCAAATAAGGGATCATTTTGGCTACCTCAAAGGTATAGTTTAGAAGTACCACAATTTAATGTCCTTATTTATTTGATATTGTCACGATCGGGGTTACGGCTAAGATATTCTGTGATACCTGAAAATATAAACTTATTTTTTGCAAAGAAAAACATCTAAATCACCAGAATTGTGTGAAATTTTACGCTTTAAATAATTATAATAAATACTATTCTCATAAAAACTAAAAAAAGTAGTAATAATTAATAGAGTGAAGGAGTTATGGTTGAAGAATAAAGAGTCATACAAATAAATATAACCAAAATAAATTAATGAATCCAATAAATGAATTAACAGTCATACTGTGAATTCATATGAAAGATAGTGTTATGATTCTTTTATAATGAATATAAAATGGTGTATATACAAACAACCCAAGTTTGATGTTCTTTTGCATTGTATTAAGAGGCTAAAACAATATTTCAAATACGTCTCTTTGAAAAATTGATAAATATTACGCAAATGATATATCCATATCATTTATAATAATCTTATAATAAAAAGGATATCAAATAAGTCATTTTTGAGATATTAGTAAGATTTTTGTTCTTTTTAGGGATTTATTTAGAAGTTTATTAAAGATTAACCGAAGATAATAACTTGTTTTTAATTTCCTATCCTTTTTTTTATAAGGCCAATTTGTGTTCATAATTTTAATGATGTTTTCTTGAAATATTTTAGTTGAATTCTCATTAAAAGTGATCGATGACGTTAGACGCAGACAGTTTGACAAGGCAATGATTTATATAAATATAATTTGTATTATATAAAATTAACAACTGTGTAAACATTAAGAATGTTTCTGCTCATGAAATCCATTCATCATATGAAGTTTAATGATATGAATAAACAATATAGTACTCCCTTCAAAATTTTTACACTTTATCTATCAAATTGACTAATAGAAAATGCATATTGACTTCCTTAAAATAATTGAAAATCTCAAATAGAGCTTTGACATTTGAAAAATACTCGCTTTAAAAAAAAACAAAATAATAAAAAACAAATTCTACCAGTATCTCAGAAAAACTTACTGGCTACTCTTTTTATTATAAGATTCTTATAAATGATATTAATAAAGAATTTAAGTAATATTTGTCAATTTTTCAAAGAAAAAAGTAAATGAAATATAGTTCTAGCCTCTTTAAACAACGTAAAAGAACCTTAAACATGTTTTGTAACGATAATGTTGGAACGTGATGTATAAATGTCTAGCCTTAAAGTTTATTGAGACTGATCAAAGCGAATCATTTTAGAGTGAATAACTATTTTAAATTCACACACACGCACTCACACTCACACACACACGCACACACTCACCATAACATAGTCATTCATATGTATACTTATTGATTCAGACCTCATCAAACAACTATCAACCATAGACTAAAGTGAACTGAAATGTGTGTGTATTCGCTAATATCACAAAATTGATTACTTTTTCAAGATCACTATCATAAAATTAGAATGAACCTTACTTAAAATAAAGGACAAACAGTACTATCAGCAGAAGAATTATATAGACAGTAGATTTGTCTATATATAAATCAATGCTTTTAAACAACAGAAAAAAAATTATTTAAAATAATATTAAGCAGGGATAAAAAGGTAATTTCATTAAATTTATTTATTGCAAGTGAATTGCTTAGTATTATGTCACAAATGGGAGTTAAATTCTTCAGTATTATTTAAATAGATATTACAAATAAAAAATTACTAAATTACATTAACTGATTAAAAATATTTTAGCTGAATAATCTCATACAATGATGTTTTATTTCTATTCCAACATTACACCACTAGATGTGAAGAAAATAAACGGAATTTCTTAAATGCAGACTCCAACATTTGAAAAGACTTTTCTGCGGCTTTAATGCCTGGCATGAGACTAAATGTTAGTATATTTAGGCATTTTTTTGAACGTTTACGTTATACAGAAGCCAGAATATATATAGGTTGGGCTATAATTCTCAGATATTACCCTACCATTACTGGAGTTGTATTCTAACAAGAAATCTTTGTGTGTTTCACAAAAGATCTCCCATTTTTTGATACAAAATGAAAAAAAAAATAAAATAATAATGAATAGCACAATTGACATTATAAATTATAGGAAACATTATATTTTTGTGTTATTTGAGAGTGATGGAAATATTTTAATTAAAAAACTTCCAAATTTACGGAAAGCAGTGATGTTTAACAGTTGTAGTGCAGAAGGTATAATGTTGGTAGAGATAAGATTGGAAGGAAGATAACGAGCTCTTTGGAGATTTTATTGCAATCTAATGACGATATGAAGAAGAGAGAATACATTAGCGCTTAGCTCAGCGATCCACGCCTGGTGATAAACGACTCTCTCACACCATCATTTGGCACACAAACCGTCATCGATTCTTTAACAGATTCCCCTAACATTATCTTTCCTCTGCATTAAAAAGCCCTGCAAGACATTAAAGGCTTAGAGCGAATATTCTCAATTTGCTTAAATGGGGCAGACAACTGCATTTCTAATGTGCTTCTATTGCATAGATTGCATAATTTACCACAACAAGAATATAATATATTATTATTTTTTTGCAAATTAAAATGTTAAATTTATTATGTAAAAAGACATAGTTATTCCTAATAAAAGAACAATTTGTATATAAAAAATATTTTAAATTGATCATATTAATTAAACTATGAACGTTAATCATAGGTTGTTACACTGATTTTTCCCTTTTTGTGTTTTTCAGTCTCATAAATGACATAATCAATTCCAAAATGACTGTAAAACTCAAAAGCACTCTTAACATGTGAATGGTCAACATCACAGTAAATGATTATTTTCAGTTTACTTTGAGATCATTAGAGTTTATATTGTTTTTTTCAACATCTTTTCCACGTATTCAATTATTCAACAACATTTAAAACAGCCCACTTATTTCTAGCGACAAACTATCTTAACCAACTTTTTACACAAAAAATAATAAATCTGCTTTCTCATGAACCAATAGCGTCACAAGTCATTTGTGACCAAGTCCAAAAAAAAAACTGAATTGAAAAGAAGCTATTGGTTCAAATATCTTAGTCTTGTTCATTTTAGTAGTTTCACTATAACTTAAAACAATAGATACATATATAACTGAAAATCAGTGCCCAAACCAAATAAAAGAATTAAAAAAAAGATTAAGATCTATCATGCTTAACAAGTGGTCATCGTCAGAATCAAATCTTAACGTGAAATGGTGAAATCTAGTTTTATATATATATATATATAGTTTGAAAACTTAGAAAAACACAAATGAAGAGCAGATACAAGGACTCACATTCAATATTTCAGTCTTTAAAACGGTCGTTTTCACTAGAGAAAGTTCAGTGGTGAGAAGATGAAAGGCAACTGGATAGCTTCATATAATATGTTCAAAACGAAAACAAAAAATCTATTAGAAATAGCTGATAATTATATACTCATGTATATATATATATATATTATATATATATATATATATATATATATGTCTGTGTTTGTTTATTTGTGTGTGTGTGTGTGTGTGTGTTGTGTGTGTGTGTGTGCGTATGTGTGTAAAAACTTCACTGATTTTGTCGTAATTTTGCTTTGTATGTATGAAATTATCAACTCTTTGTCCTTATTATAAGTGTCGAAACACTTAATTGAGCCTTTATCAGCTCTGTTTTTCCTTCATGCAGGATTCTATGTCTATTAGCATAGGATAAACACACTATCCAATTCGAAATGGTTATAATATATTTCTGGCATCATAGGAATAAAAGGCATAAAGCCAAGAGAGGGAATCTTAAATTCAGTATTAGAATTTTTGGTAAAGAAAGCTGCATGAGAAGAGTAATTTTATTGTCATTTTCTCTAATTTAAATATCTTTTTTTATTTCAGAGTTATCCCAATCAATTTAATTTCAGTACTTAAAGGACCATTATTACTGATACAGTATTCTGTTATTACATAGGAAATAAGCTTCTTACACTATTTTTTTGGCCAGTTGCTGTTAATTTTATCTTCCAATGATCTTCGTTGATTTCCAAATGCCATCATAGCCCTCTTACTTTGACCAGACCACAGTTTGGACTTGTTACACTTTCATTCTCTTTTTTTTTCAGTGTAAAAAATCATTTTAAATCATTGCCTATTTTGTCATTTTATACCCAGTATTACATATGTTTTTTATGAAAACCAATTGGACATTACCATAGTTTTGAAATCAACATTGATATTGTTTCCTTTCTGTTTAGGTATCCATTGATTTTAAGCTCGGTGAATAGTAAAAAAAAAATAAAAAACAGGCATGAACAGTGAGGGAGCAGTGAAGCTGAAAGTATATTACAACGTCCTTTGAGTAGTAGTTCTGTCTGAAAAGAATTTTGTTCCTCTGCTGTTTATCTTTTGAGTTTTATCTATATCCTTATTACTGTTTCCTGTTAGATTTTATACAAGAAAGTTACATTTTTGTAATTTATACTGTTTTTTCTGGTGACTGCCATTTCTTTAAGTTGTCTGTTTTATTTTTAGTATATAGTTGCATTTTTATCAAGTATATCTGCATAGAGTTACAAAGATAAATATGTGTGCACGTAACTTTATTCAACCATTAAATTTACTAATAATTATACTAATTTAAGGTTGATCGAAAAAAAGGCAAATCATAAAATCAAATGATTTCTTGCAATAATTGTTTAGAATTATTGGAAAATTGTTTTATTATTTCAAATAAATTAGATTGATATAGCCAAAAAATTAGTTTTCAACTCCAAATGGATATAAATTCAGAAATAAAAACTCTCCTCAAAGTATTTGATTAAGCCAATATCTAGAGAGATATTTGTTCTGTCATATTGCTTATTTCTTTAGAGTAATGTCACTTCGAAAAGAAATTAGTGACAGGTAGATATGTGAGGAAAAAACAAGTTAGAAGATTGAAATGGTGTGTTGCTTGTCCTCGGCAACTGGGTAATTGGACAGACGTGTGGATTTAGAGACAAGACACGTGTTAACTGGATATGTCTATGACATGGGTATTAAGGGAGAATGAAGGGATTCTGTACAAACTACTGACACTGCTAACTGGTCCTACTAAACCAAGTAACTTTTAATAAATATGAAATATGATCCTCAACCTAGAGAAACATCAATGAACTGATTTAAAGAAACTCCTGATGAAAAGTAGCTAATCCTTTTCAACAAAAATTGCACCCAATGATTTTGAAAAACCTTTTTCAGTCATACTCACTGAATAAATTAATGTTTAGATAGCTCAAGGATAGCACCAAATATATGGAAAAATACATTTTAGTTTTTTATAAAAATATAGTATTCAGAATGTTTTATTGTTCAATTTAGCATAAAGAAAACCAAGTATACAAAACACAAAGTACACACACTTGATTACAAATAATTTATAAAAAAAATATGATGATAAAAGTTAATTTTTAAGTTAATTATTATTAAAAATATTGACTATTTTGTAAAGCTAAAATGACCAATACTTTCACAAAACTCTAATATGTGGAATTTTGATATTACTTATAATCCCTTTTTATATGCATATCCAAAATATGAAAATGAAATAACAATCAATAAACCACTTGAGTGTGTAAAAATTTAGAACACAATCAGAATGAAAGATAGATTTTAAATGATATCTGCACATTATTTCCATTGAAATAATATTAATATTAAATGAAATATATATATATATATATATATATAATATATATATATATTTAATTATCAAACCACAATAAGAAATGGGAAAACAAGACTAAGATCTTTCAACCGTAACAAGCGGTCTTCGTCAGAGTCAAAAACCCAACTCAGTTCAATTTAGCATAAAGAAAACCAAGTATACAAAACACAAAGTACACACACTTGATTACAAATAATTTATAAAAGAAAATATGATGATAAAAGTTAATTTAGCATAACTAGCATAACTCAGTTGGGTTTTTGACTCTGACGAAGACCGCTTGTTACGGTTGAAAGATCTTAGTCTTGTTTTCCCATTTCTTATTGTGGTTTGATCATTGATTGTTGTTTCACGTGTTTATGTGAAAACATTTTATATATATATTTATATATATAGGTATATATATTATATATCTAAGTTAAAAATTGTTTGAAGGTTTAGGTCTTTGGATTTAAACTACTTCTTTCACCAACGTTTCCACACATATTTATAGCTTCCTCAGGGTTAAAAACACGTCTCTTACAATTAGCATTACTACTACAACAATTTTGGTTATAGTTTAAATTTCTATATAATTGTGTATCGATTAATTTCTATATAATACCCTAAAGCATCTTACTTCGGTGGCTACAGTATTATTTGCACCTCATACTGTTAATGTCATGATTTTGTTCATCCGGTTAGAGGTGGTTATAGATGAAACATTGTTCCACCTCCGATTCAACACCCTCGTAAGCCTCCAAAGTAAAATGTTCTATTAAATACAATATTAATTTAATCATTATAGTGAATATATATATTCACTTATACTTATTAATTCATAATGGTTCCTGTAGTCAATTATTTACATATTTGAATTACAGATACTCATTTTATAATCGATTAATGTAAGAATAATGATATTTATAACTGAATTATTAATTTTTTACAATGTTTCGGTTATGTTTCAATTAAAGTCGATTTCTACTTTGGCTCAAAGCAGATAAAAGTGTGTTTTCTATCGCGGAAAACTTACTTGGTGGCTTAATGTAAAAAGTTTTATCCAAGTGGCTTATCTGTAACTTGACTTAAACTGATAAATATTCCTCCATATTCCACTTGCAGTATCATATGAATAAGTTAACTATTTAAGTGCAAATTAGAAGCAAGCCTTAAATATTTATAAATACCAAGAAAAGTATTGATTATATTATGTATGGCTTTTAATAGTAAGAATATAATAATTTTATTTTTAAATATGAAGTAGTGTCTAATGTTTCCCTGTTCCATTAACATTATAAATTATTACAAATCATAATTGTAATAAACATATTTTGCATTTTTTTTAAAACTGTTCGAAAATGTGTATTTGTGTATAAATTAAAGCTCCAACTAATTACTTCATCTTCAGAAAATAATTCTAATCAGTGATTTGTATTTGCAAGTACACCAGTCTAACTAAATAACTCACAACGTCAGTATTCCAAATACGAAATTATTTTCCTGTATACAATTAGATTTTTACCTTCAATTACAGTGAGATATACGTAATTATATAAAATGATTAACAATTACAGTGGCTAACTCATTCATAAATCAATTAGCAGCGTGTTTTCAACTTCTTTTATGCCGGCTCTCTATACATACCTCCTCTTTTCCTCCTGTTGATGTTTACACCCAAATGTTAAGTATAAAACAGTGTAATCTGATAGTTTGCTTATTTGTTTTACTTTTCAGAACTTATATATATATATTATATAAGAAATCACTCACAAAAATATTAATTGAAATGAAAACTTTTGTAGCGCTTTCGAATGTGACCCCATTTTCAAAAGATCTTTTCCAGCAACTTTACCACATTCCTATTCATTTTTATCAAACTGTGATTAGTTTTAATAAACTGTTAGAATTATTTGTTATAAAGCCAGATAACTCGACTAATTCTTTTGTATACTTTAATTCAATAATGTGCGTCTATGATCCCTGGTGTGACAGAGATATGTATTTTCTTTAATATTTATTTTAATAGTTCAAGAAACAATTGTAGACCTATATGCATGTAAATCTTTTAGTACATCATATCTTGACGTATCCTTTAGTCCCATTATTTACGTAAAACTGAAGTAACTATACTAGTAAATTGTTTTAATTTAATTCAATAACACCGTTCAGACAAATATTGTTTGCTGTAAGAACTGGCTCTTGTTTTAGAACAAAAATAAAACTGAAATAGCTTTGGTTGAACTCACAATCGTTTTTATCTGCTAGTCTCATATTTTTCTTGTTTGAATGCAATTGTAGCAAGTTCATTGTCCTTCTAAACCCAGAATCTTCAACATCTAATCCACCATTATTCTAGAGGGTTCAAACATTTTATTTTCTTTATTTCCTTCTTCTAAAATACAACCACAACTAACCGTTAATATTTATCTCAGGCAATCTGTTAGTCTAGGATAAACAATCACTTTTTATACCTTTATTGCTCTTTGCCACCATTGAAATTTGATGATTTTTTTAATAAATTTTTAACATTTTGTTCCATTTCTTGTTATAATTTCATGGTTTTTCAATGAGTCGTTTAGCGGCAAAAAAATTTTCTGAAAATAAAAAATGCCACTGACCACCCTTTTCATAATTTGACTTTGAAAAACATTATATCAACTTACTCCCCAAGTTGTACTCTTAGGTATAGTTTGATTTTGTTCCCATCGTGCGGTATTGCTTGTATCACCCTCACAAGCTTTCAGATTGAATTATAAGTCAAACATTATTGCTTCGTGGCCTCAAAGCTAATTCCAACATTTTAAGGCTCTAAAGTTTGTAGTTCATGAGAAAGTAAATGTTTCAAAAAACAGGCTTTTGACAAAAAAAGTGACTTTCTCATCATCCATAATTGCTCCCAAACTATACAGCACATCTACACTATGAGCCCCAATTTTGTAAAATATCAATTTGATCCATCAAAGATTCTGGACAGTAGCGTGGCCACCAACTTCACGATCACAAACATCACACACAGACACACACACATACATACATACACACACATTCACAGAAACATCATCAAAAACTTCATAAAACGACTTCTGGGACCTCAAAATATGTAATTTCGTCAAAATCTTGAGATAGAATTTGTTGACGATTATTATACTTTACTTATAGTAAAGTAAAAATATTATTTAATAAACCTGTTATTAAATTACTTTAATTCTATTAAATTACTTTTTGCCAAAGTAATGACGTTCAACAGTGGCTTAAATAATGCCACATTGTACCTTGTTCTGTGTTATCGTGTTGAGTTATTTTTTATTAGTGTTGTAATAGATGTTTTATTACATGTTTAACTTATAATTCGGGTTATTTTCACACAGATATTACTTTGCTAACTTCATAATACCAACAGGATGTAGTTGCTTACTGTTATGGAATGTAAAGAGTTCATCTTTTGACTGAGATCAATTTCTAGTTGTAAAATACAGTACCATTTCAAATAATGAAATGCAATAAATTAAATTATTAAATTGTAATATTTATTTGTTTTCAGTAATTATGATCATCAATGTTGATTCATGTGTAATTTGAAAATGTGGAAAAATTGGCAATAACAAAGATGGAAACCACATGGTATATTACTGACTAATATTGCTTTCAATATATGAAATATTCAAAAAGAGAAACAATTTCTTCAATCGTTGCATACTAAACAAATCCTGGTTTTGACAAACATAATTTGAAAAGTGTTTAGTAAGCTTTTGAGACCGGAGTCGTAACTTCATAAGAGTAGAGACATGCAGTTTAGTTAAGCCCTGTAAAAGTTTATATTTTAAAAGATATTATTTGATCAACTTTTTCGATAGTCATTACACTTTAGTGTTACTTTCTCTGGTTGCGTGAACATATTCTTATCTGAGGTTAAAACAAGATCGTTCTTCTACAGCTAACAAGGTAGATCTATATCTATTAGATTGGAGTTATAAAAGAAAGAAAAGGCTTAAGTTGCCTGTGAAATACAATCAACTTTTTAACCTTGTTGATTGAATAAATTAAATAAAATTACTTAGAACATTTAATAAAATAAAACTTGTTATTTAATATATTGCACTATTAAATAAACAACGAATGAATAAAAGGAACTAAGTCTATCAAATAAAAAAAAAAAATTCTTTTGTCGCACTTCAACCAATATATTTCTTCAGCTACCAACCAAATATAAATTAAAATAGAATATTTTTAAATTCATAAATCAAAAAGAATTAACATATCTTTAAATTAAATTCCAGTATATTTTAAAACTATTTGAATTGAAAAAGTAGAATTGAATTGAAATAATAAATGAGACTTATATCAGTAATAAATGATATGAAGTGGCTGAAAGAAATGTTTAAACTTCCTTTTAAGTCCTTGGACATAGTAAAGAAAGGATTCAGATTCTAAAAATAGTTATATTATTTAGGAAATTTAGGGACGATTTTTATCTCACATTGTATTCCACGTTTTATAAACTATTTTTACTACAATTATATGTTTTAAATTCTTTAAATCATATGCTGTACAATGGTATATGGGATGTCAATATGGTTTAGGACTGCGTTGCAATGCATAAATTATAGAACAAAATTATAATGTTGTTTAGTTATAGTATGGTTTTTATTTTTTGTTTAATTTGCAGATATTGAACGGAATTTTAGTTATTTATTAACCAGCAGTTAATGAATGCTGAAAACTTATCTACGTTCCGAGATCTATGAAATTAGATTGGAATTATAAATATACAAACTAGCAAAGTCCAATAAGCAACAGACTGCCTCAATCGACTTCAGAATTGAATATGTAATATCATAATACCTTTTTTCAGTTTAGAGTTTCACATATATTTAATCTTTTAAGACAATCAAATTAAGAATAGGACATTATAAGATTGTAGAATACTATTCCGCAGGACTACAGTACATTGTATACTTAACAGATCAGCTGGCATTTATAGCATATTTGGTCTATAAGTGTAAACTACTGTTAACTTTTGCATATTCAAAGATTCAGCTACTGTTGGTCATAGATTGGTAGAGGGCTGAGGTACTGACAGATTCCACCCTCCGATACTGATTCCTTAAGAGATATTGCATCTTCCATTGATTTTACATTGAGGGTCATAAATTTTGCCTAACTCAAGAGTATTGAGAGTAGCGAACTTTAAAGAGTACCTGACATCGTATAGATTTGGGATCGATGGTTTAGCGTTCTCTCTCCGAGGTATCTCCCAGGTAAATAAATCGATGACAAAATTGGGTAATGAACACTAGACCTATCAGTTCAGAGACGAGGACTGAGCTAACTTGCCCCACTTAGACATTGCTAGTTAATATTTTATATTGGTAGAGTTTCATGAATACATTTTTATCTTATTACTGCGTTGAATATAATCTTGAAACATGACAAGCATGTTATAACCATGTAAAATGTTATACATGCTTTTATAATGAAAAATCTTCATAAATAAAAATATGGAATGGTAACAGTTGGAAAATATAGTTAAAAGAACCAACTATGAGCTTCATAATCAAGTAAAACCAGATATAACATATTACAGAGCTATTTCAGAAAGAAAATTCCTAGTAATTTTTCTTTGTTTATAAAAACATTACAAAATATATTTAAATCCTAATTTCAAAGCTTTGCTTCCTTTGATGCCGCGTCTAAGTATTTTCGAACTTCGTTATATTTCCTTTTGTGTTTTCCCCTCAGTGCTCTATTCTTCTTTCTTCTCAGATAAAGGGTTTATAGGTCATTTGCTTCGTTCTCTTTCCAGACCTACCTAATAGCTGTCAATTTTGCAGCCTACCGCCTTTCCGCCCTAACAAGTTAAATTGCCTCCAGAATCGAATTCCTAGTGCCCTTTTAACATTCCACTAATAACAATTCAATAGCGGCTTATATTTTCATATTTTCCAAGTTTATTATTGCGTACAATTGAAGAAATTATTGTATGAAATAAACTGTTTAAAATAAATAAACAGACTATTAAATTACAAACATAAAACTTTCAAGAAGGGTTACGAGTTTTTTTAGAAAGTTCGCTTTAAAGGATAAGCCAGTAAAGTTAGTTCAGATTACCTGTAACTCATCAAAGATGTGTGACAATAGGTTAATTTTGTCTGTATATCCTGAAAAAATGAGAAATAATATATAAATAAAGATAAATAACAAGTAAAGCCTGTTTTCTGTGAAATTATTAACCTGTGTATAAACTGTATAAGATTGTGGAGATACAACACGTTTTACAAATACTTAAGCGCTGCTGTTGAAATTTCAATATTGTACTATAAAGAATGTATCTAAAGAAAAGTTTTACAACGTAATTCAAATTTGTTATCATAATAAAAAACACGTTTGGAAAACATAAAAGATTATTCCATTATAGTAAGCGTTATCTACAAAATTTTTGTTACAACCCATAATTGTAACTATAATTACTTACAAATAGGAAAAAACTTCCTATGGTTTTTTGTTTTGAAACTATTTATCATAAAATTCCAAAACATTTAACTTTTCTTTACTTTTGTAGTAAAAATATAAATAGTTTATAATGAAAGACCAAACTCTACAAAAGAATATAAGCTGAAAGAAGAGGATTTTCTTGAGTTATGCAACAGAGTTAAAAAAAAAACCTCTATGGAAAAGGGGGCTTTCTTTAGTTTACGACCCTTATAGTACTGGCAACTTTGACAACGAAAAGAAGATAAAACCAGTTGTAACTTTACACTGAAATATTATATAATGCAAAGAAATACACATATTTTGAGGGGAATCTTTTAAGTTGTTCATTATATAGAGGAGTTTATGTGCCTGGCACTTCTGCCAGGTTACCCTGTTCCCTTCAAACTCAGAACTCCAATATATATACAAATATATTTTTTTTAACTTTAAGTAGTGTTATATGAATATGTACTTATCAGTTTTTTTTAAGAATTTTATGAAATGACAAAATTTACATTCAAATTTCATAATATTTTGCTAGAATATTAAAACACATGAAAAATAGTTTTTATTATTGGTATTAAGATTGAAAAACAAACAAAATATCTAATTAAACATTTTTCAAATAAAATAATACAGATTGTTATTATTATTTTCAGAAGCCAAAAAAAAGCATAGATAAAGCTTAATGTTATTTTGAATTAAGTAAATAAGAAATACACTTATATCTTTTAGTGCTTGCTAAATTGTAATATCCGAAAGGGGGTACGTTTCGTGCAATGCAAGCAATTACTTCCAAATGCCAAATGCAAACTTTGTAATTTGATAAACGGAGACTTGAAAACTAAATTAGTTAGGTCATTAAGAAATTAGCCAACTTCATTTCTAAACAATTGAGATATTTTCATTTTATAATAAATTATTAAAATAATTTTCTGCCTTTAACGGAGGTTATGATAGCAACACTGGAATAATTAACTTTTTTTCTGTTTCTTTTATTATTAATGAATTTATTTTTTTATAACTCTACCTCAGAATAATATTTAATATTTATTTCAGACAGTATGGATTTTTTCACTTTATAGAAGTTTCTGAGTGAAATACTCTTATTTAATAATCCAATTAAACAACAGAAAATTCTGTCATATAATTAAGGTTTCTTTAGTATTAATCCTTAATTTTGAAGCAATATAAATATATAAACTAGCAGACTTGACAGTCCTTGACGGGTACTTTACAAAAATTCAGAGATCATACATGGCATTCCAAAATATTATAAAAAATATAGAATAATATAAAATATTAGTGCAATCTATAACTGTCATTAGATCTGGAGTTTGATTTAGGTTTTATAGCTTTAGATACTGAGCTCAAATTTGATTTTATTCAAACATTCTTTTTATTTAGTACACCTGTAGCAAGGACTCACTTTTTAAAGCAAGCAAATTATGATAAACGCAAGCAAACTTAAAATCAACTAACAGTATTTTCTTTCTATACTAAAAATACCTGTATATTTTTAGCTATATACCTGTACACCAGTGTAGCTGGCCAAACACAGTTTAAAAGTCCATAACTTCTCTTCTACGTTAAATTTCCAATCCATTCAAATAATAGCTCTTAAATCAGAGATATGCAATCTACTGTCAAAATGTCAGCTTGCTTTGTTTTATGATGTCTGAGTTTACCTATGACAAAAATGTTAGATAAAAAAACAGATAGAAATTTTTTGAAGGTTTGGAGTCGGTTTCTCTAATGTATAAAACATAAAGATAACTTGAAATGAGTCAGTTTTAAGCAATTTACAGACAAAATTTTTTCTTTAATTTATATAAATAGCAGTTGATTAGCGATAGAGTGGAATCGACATACATTACACAGGACAACAAAAAAGAATTTTTGTCATGGTGCCTAATACTTTTTAACAGTTTTTACTTAATTTAAGGGAGCTGACTCCAGAAATACTGCCTTTTCTCTAATCGGTCTAGTTTTTCTGCTATGGTACTCGTATATCTCAGCTACAATAAACACAGGCCAATCGAAGAATCAATATTTTTGTTTAACTTTAAGACACATATTCATCAATCACATCAAACTATTACCAATACGTATTCAAATAGATATGTCATAAATTTGGATTTCAAGGTATATTCTCAGTAAATATAATTAAGCACATTCGGTTCGTTTAAGGAATGTCGTCAAGGAGAGGATGTAGCCTTGCTTAATGCTTCTCCAGAAATCTGCAACGCAAGTAAAAGCTTGAAGGTTTGTGATGTCATTTAACATAGATCACGGTAACAAATTACAAATTTAATGATGATGCTAGAATTTATTTAAAAATACACTTTTAAGATAAAAAAGGTATTATATAACTAACATCGTGATAACTTGACCTGATGAGAAAAAATTAGTATGATTTTTGGAATCAGGACCCTTAAATTTATCTAACTCTGTTTAGAGACCTTGAGCACCAAAAAATTGGCTGACCAGTCTTATCACTAATAAATGTCAGAAACTAAAAATAAGTTGTTAGAATTATTCTTAATTTGTTTGATGATCTAATATATTTTTATGACCAACCAACGACCAACGAATATAACCGCGCACTATAGTGCACGTCGTAACTCGTAGTTCCAGACTAGAGGCCTTGTACTGCTTGATTACTGTGCTACTATAACTTGGAATGTCAGTAATACATTTTTATGTAATACGCAAAAGACAAATGTCCACATTCTTAAATCATATGGATAGTGAGGCTTATAAAGTTATTATTGTGTACAGTTTAATTATTTGTTCGTTAAGTCATGAACATGCTAAATATTTAAAGTGTAAGTTCAGTTAGTTCTAATAAAACATTAGGATTGATAATAATATAAACCAAAACCGTGGTAATGAAGCACTTTAAAGGCAGAAATTTAATAAGTTTTCAGCAAAGTATATTGAAAAGCTCACAAAGGATAAGACACTATTCCGATGATTAGACTAGAAATGATGAAATATAAAAGTACATAATAAACTAAATGAAGATCATTTCAAATTTCAGTCTCTCGCCAAAATGGTTAATTCATTGCTACATTAGGTCATCTAATTAAGGCTAGACCCGTTCTAGTCCTTTTAGTACTATAAATTTTCAATGCTCCTAATATGTAATACTAAACCGATTTTGTAATTTACAATAATCTATTGAGTCATTAATATAAAACCAATGCTATTTTATTTGTCATGAATGTGTAAACATTAAGTTTAAACTTATATAACGCAAATAAAGAAGTTATAAAGTAAGAAACTATGTAAAATATATTGATATTATAAAGTTGAAACTTACAAAATTCTTAATATTCCATTTGATGTCATGTCTACAATTTTAATTTTGAATGAATTTACATTTAACTTCCCCTGAAAAATTAATAATTTACCTTACTTTATAAAATACTTGTATAATATAAATTATAAATAAGTATGTGCAATCTATTACTTTGTATGCAGTGAGTAGTCATTTCTATAGATCGCTGCTGAAAGTCGCAGGTTGCTTTCAAAGAGAAATTATATACAAAGCCAGTTCAGTTGACCAAAAATGAAAAATCAAAACGGATATATGGATTCATTATTTAGTTTTTTAGTAATCCTAATGTAATTAACAACCTTAAGATAGTTTGATATCTGCTGTAGACTACAAGACGTTAGAGGTTCCCTACTAACACTACTTGTTATTTAAGTAATGATTTATTTGAATATTACAACATAAAAAATTTGAAGTAGCCTCTACTCATATTTACTATAAAAATAAAATAAATATATTGTTGACAACCAATTGAATTGTAGTTTTATTTTGATGTGAATATAATTTGGATGTAATATTAAACACGATGACAAATATTTTCTAAATCATAGTTGATCATTTTAATAATTTTGTGTGTTTCTAATAGATCATATCTACTACATCATATCCTCATGATTAGTAGTAACAACTAGAAGTCATTGATTCAGAGTAATCTCGCACATTATTATTATTATCATTATTATTATTAATATGTGAAACAAACTCTCTCAGACTCCTAACTATTCTATATCGTTGATATTATGCTATATTCTCTTGTTTCTAAAATCGACCATATATTTTAAGGTCTTTAATGAACTTCACAGCTTCATTAGAAAACTATTTTACTTATATTGGATTTGGATAAAATTGGCCAATCACTCTCTCTCTCTCTTTCTATATATATATATATATATACACAAAACTAAAGTTTTTCAAGACTCGGTCAGTTCTTCAAATTAAACTCTCATTGCCAACGTTTCGGTCTTTATTTAAAACCTTTTTCATTGGCAGAAGTATAAATTTTGAAACAGAAAAACTAAGTATTACATTACAAATTATTGTACAAAGAAAAATAATTTGTAATGTAATACTTAGTTTTTCTGTTTCAAAGTTTATACTTCTGCCTATCAAAAAGGTTTCAAATAAAGACCAAAACGTTGGCATTGAGAGTTTAATTTGAAGAATTGACCGAGTCCCGATAAACTTTAGTTTTGTTTCTATTCCTCGGTCGATATATATATATCAATGATCATATACCACATATAAATAATGTTGAAAGATCTTATCTTTTGTATAACAACTATTCTTATTCTGGTTATGAACAACTATGATTGTTGTTTCTTATCGTGTTTATGTGAAATCTTTAGCTATCATATAATGCATACATCTATATATAGCATACTGTCTTTCTGTCTATGTATAACAACTATTCTTAGGATTCTTTATGAGTTATCAACTATGTTCTTGATTATCGAAGGTTTGGTCAAAAAACTGTCAATAATGCAGCACATTAGCTGATTTGAAGCACAAACCGTTATGTAGTTAGTTCTCATAATAGAAATTCAGAGAATTATGTATATTGAGTTAAATCAATGTAAAATAATTATGTTTAATGGTTCAAAAAACTGTACACTAAGGCAGCACATTAGCTGATTGATGAACACAAACCGTTATGAAGATTAGTCTCTCAAATATAGACGAAACGTACGGCTTAAGAGATGTGCATTATTGAAGCTAGACCATAATCGATAAGAAATAATTATAGTATTACATGTTATAGTAACTAAACTTTGTATTGATGTAGCCCTGAAGATGTCTCCAAATATAGACGAAACGTCGGCTTAAAGGTGTCGCATTATTGAAGCTAGACCAAACCTCGATAAGAAAGAAAAATAGTATACATATATATATAAAGTCTAAACCACAAGGAAAAAGATAAAAAAAAAGAAATAATAATCTGAGGCCTTTCACTTTATGTCATCAGAGAGCGAACAAAGAAATAATTTTCTCGGATAGAAGAATTTCAGTTTTCCTTTTTCCTGACAACGCGATCTAAATGGGAAACGTTTAGTTAATTTTCCATATTGAAAGTATGCCTGGTAATAATTACTTCTGTTATCCTTTGACAAACTCATAAGAAAAAATATGTTTCTTGTCATTGCCACAGAATGTTCGTATGTTTGAAGAGTGCATACTCTAGAATATTTTATTGCTATTGAAAACACGTTTGCTTCGTAGAAACCTTGTTGCTCTGTATCATACCACTTTGTAATAAGTAAATACCTTAGATTCTTTCTGTATTAATAAAATTTTAAAATAATATTTTCCAAAATATTAATTAATAAAGTCATAGCTAAAACGATTCCATGGACTCTAATTTTTTTTACCAGGAGATACTTCTATAAAGAATGATTCCTTTTATTCCGGTTAAACTTAGAAGTAAAAATAAATACTCATTAGCAATTTGAATTAAAGTTTTTCTCACAGAATATTTATGAGAGGTTTTACGAGAGAAAACGAAATCAAGAGGTAAAACAGTAATGTCAGAAAGAAGGAATAACACCGAGTTTTAATTACAAACGGAACACTATGAAAAACAAACAAATATTAATTTTCTAAATAAAAGATAAATTACCATACTTAAAAAAAAGAAGAAAATAAACAAAAGTGATGAGTGAGTCGTGTTTGCCTAATGCAAACTGTGTTTTTTTCGAAAATGTTACGGTTCCATGTTATAATCTAGGTAAACATGCACTGGTACTAAAAATAAAGAACAAAAAAAATCTCCATAAAACTGTCAAAATACATTCAGTTATGAAACACAATAGAAAAAACTTACTAATAATGCAACGTAAAATGTTATAAGTGCCAAATAAAACATAAAAGAAAATATAGTAAATCGAACAATTTTCTTTTATACTTTAAAAATTTATCATTTTGAGAGTCTGTTAAAATAAATATTTTTTTTCCTATTTTTTAAAAATCCAACACAAAATAATCATTTTTTTTTTAATCTCCTAAGGATTTACGAATCAATGATTCAACTAAGTAAATCGGTTGAGTAAAAGATTTGTGAGAAATCTCCTGTTACTTTCAGTTCAGTCGCTCTTATAAGATTATTTTCATCCTGCAATAAAATCTCGCTCCGCTATTGTGAATAATAAATCCATAACATCAAGTTGGAGATTGTAGTCTCAATCGATAATCTTTCGATGAATATAGCAGATGTTATATCCGTTACTCCTTGGATCTTTACACTTCATTAATTTGTTTTCAATTTTGAGATGTATTTTTCGCTTATTTCTCAACCTTTCAGATATTCAGTATTTAAAAATATTTGGAAACTGTTGTTAAGTTATAAATAAATTGTGATAGCATAGTCAAAAATAATAACAGCCCTATTAAAAAACAATACTTCCTGATCAGGCAACAAATTACCGCCTCTACACATCAATTGTGAAATGTTTCTCTTACCTCCCGCACTTATCACAATAGACATTTTAAAAACATTTAATCTATAGTTCTAATATTATTAATCTATGTTTTCTAATATTAACTAATTATGTTAACTATTATAAACATGCTATCATATTAGTGACGCTATCCTAAGATAATTAGTTTTGCAGGCACCATAAAAACTTGAATACAAAAATATTAGTTTTTAAACTAATATTTTAATTTAAATGAACTCTTTTGTTGTAAATGAACTCATATTAAACAATATAAAAACCGGAAACCCTATTAGTTATTAAATTCGAAGTAAACTTGGGTAGTGAGTAAAACTGACTTGAATTTAAATAAACTTAAGTTTATTTAACATTGTTATGCAAAGCAAATAAAGAAATGAAAATCATTCTGCTGCAGAGACAATAAAATATAAGTAACATGACTCTAAACATTAATTTTTTCAATTTTTTTTTCTTAATTTCTTTCTTGATATCTTCATGAGTCAATTTAATGTTTGTAGAAATATGTAGAAATCGTCACTATAGAGAAAGAGTAAAAACAGAGTAAAAAAGGTCCCGGTATTTTCTTACATAACAGTAATTCTCCAGATTCCAAGCACAACAGAGAAAAAATAACTACCACACTTTTAGATGGCTCAACAAATAGCTGTGTTTATGTAATTTTGTGCTTTTTTTGTAACATTTTATTTATTTTAAAGACTGTTAATGACAATGTAATTGTCATTACATTGTATTTGAATACTTTAAGAAGCAGATAAATAATCATGCTTTTTCAGATTCATATTACTCAATTTCTAAATACTTGTTGTTGTTAACGCACATAATATACATATATATTAGAACGAATAAAATGAAAGGTCCCTGTGAAGAATAAACACATAAAAAATAACAGAGAAAGTCACTACAGAACTCACTTCGATATTTTGACATCTGTCGTCATCAGATTTATGAGAATATTGACGAAATGTGAATATCATCAAATCCTAGAGTGAATATCATCAAATGTGCAATCAAGAGAACTAATTAACAAGATTTCATAATAAACATGTGTAATAAAAACCAACTTCCAACCATGGTAAAAATTCAGAAAAAAGCAAAGATCTTTCTACCCTAACAAGCGGGTTTTTCTTGTTATCTGCATTGCATGAAGTTCAGAACGATTTTACATCCAATGCTGCATATATATATATATACATATATACAAAACTAAAGTTTATCGGGACTCGGTCATTTCTTCAAGTTCAAATTAAACTCTCATTGCCACCGTTTCGGTCTTTATTTAAAACCCTTTTTCATAGGCAGAAGTATAAATTTTGAAACAGAAAAACTAAGTATTACATTACAAATTATTTTACAAAGAAAAATAATATATGGATTTTAACAACAACTGTAGTCTGAATGAACACGTGACACTGAACAGTTAGTTTTCTGTTTCAAAATTCATACTTCTGCCTATGAAAAAGGTTTTAAATTAAGACCGAAACGTTGGCAATGAGAGTTTAATTTGAACTTGAAGAAATGACCGAGTCCCGATAAACTTTAGTTTTGTATATATGTATATATATATTAGTATAAATAGGGAGCAGACCTTCTTTTATACATATTGTGTTGAACTGAATTGCCTTAATTAAACATACGCCTAAATTAATTAATCACCAACTAAATCAAGGCGATTTAAAATTATCAAGGAAATATGAAAAACTGCTCAAAAAAAAGGTATGTTTAATTAAGGCAATTCAGTTCAACACAATATATATATATATATATATATATATATATATATTATATATATATATGTATGTGTGTGTGTGTGTGTGTGTGTGTGTGTGTGTGTGTGTGTGTGTGTATGTGTGTGTGTGTATGTATGTGTGTGTAAAGACTTGTGGAGATATTTTAAAAATTACTTTTTGTAGAAGTAATGTTAATTTGAAATCAAATTAATTTTTATGTTAGCAATTTAAAGAATGGTTTCATTATTTGTGATAGTTATGCATAGGTATATTGTTATACCAACATTTCTGCATTGAGTTATTGATTTCTGCAGTACATCAAGGACATATAATTATTTCCTTCAAATAGCTGACTTGTCAACATATTTCACTTTATCGTTATAAAAAGTGAAATGTTTCAAAGGTGGTTGAAGAAGAACGCTCTAGCTGTGAATCAACTAATATCTGTTTAATTACTTCTCATGAAGAATAAAAATATTTCTCAAATATTCTTTTAATGAAACTATATAAAGAGAACTCTGAGAGGCACGCAAAATCTTTGCAGCCTTATAAGATAAATATAGTTTTTACTTAAATTAACTTCAAAATCAATTTCTGTTAATACAAAACAGTTATGAAAATAATTTAGAACCTTATGTTTTCAGAGAAAATCGTTAAAATAACTATTTTTAACAAATTTTGCTTAACGGCGATAAATGTGAGACATATTTCTCTAGGGTTCTATTAAACGAACCGTATAGGGAGAGTTGTGAGAGAAAAACAAAAAATCCACCATCAGCTAGGTTATGCAATTTCTCCTAGAAAACTGCTACCAAGAGTTTAAAAAAAGGTTTTTTTTGAATAATTAAAAGATTTTAAAAAAAATAAAATTAACATTAAAAAAAATTCAATATTCACCATGAAAATTCATACAGTTATTTTAACAAAATATAACTGGATGAATATTGATGATTTTTTTTTATTTTTCATAAATTTCTATATACGTGCAAATACGTTAAAAAAGTGATGATGTAGTGTTTGCCGATATTTTCGCCAAGTCGCCAATAAAAAAAAAACCTAAATAAATGATCCTTTTGTTGGATGTCACGTAACGTTTGCTCAACCCTTATACATGCTTCTACATTGCCAATATTCTAATAACTTGAGGCAAAAGTATTGAACTATCCCCTCAGTTTATAAACAATGTTTTATAGCGTTAGTTATAATTGATTGTTTGATTAAATATAAATAAAAAATTATTATTAGTATTTCGTTATAACAAATATTGAAATGTTAAAACTCAATTACCATGGAAACTACATTTCATTTTTTAATAAATATTTTATTTTACATCAAAGGTAATTTATTATAAGTTTTAAAAAAAGGGTTTTCGCGCAGATTGATATGAATTGGAATTTAAATTAAATTCCTGAAAAAAGTGATTTGATTAAGATTTATAATGGCAATAATATAAATCAGGTCCAGATGAAAATTAATTTCATCTGACGTCAAACTTCTTTCAGTTAGTCGAATGGGTGAAATTTTTCGTCTGATTGGAAAACTTTTTTCACTCCCTGCAAGTTGATACCTTAATAATGAAGCCTGTGACGTCGGCACTTGAAGGGTATAACAGTAGAGACCACATCCTTAAGGACTTTTATTAACTTCCCTTATCGATTTATTATTCAAGCTGCGTTATAAAGCAGTTTCACACCACTATTCATTGATGTCATGATCCTACTGATTTGAAAACAAACGAACTGTCATTCCTGTTTTACTAAAATAGAAAAAAACACCACAATGTAAAGGTTTTTCTAACATTATAAATTATGTTTTTAGGGTTTTCGTTCTTGTCAAGTTTATCGGAGTTCAATACTGCATATATTTATTATACATTATTTATAAAAAAACATTTCGCAATAATCACATGAAAGAACAATCAAAATTCAGACTATAATTAGAAATGGGAAAAAGAGACTAATATCATTCAACCATGACAACTGGACTTCGTCAAAGTCAAAAACCCAACAGTTAGGTTATTCGTTGGGTTTTTGACTCTGGAGAACACCACTCGTTACGGTTGAAAGTTCTTAGTCTTTTTTTCCCATGTCTTATTGTGGTTTCAACATTTATTATTGACAAATTAAAATGTCCAAGTGGGCTACTAACTCAATAACAACAAGAGGAAAACATTAACATATGCAAGACTCACTACTATTTATTGATAAGAGTTTTCATAAGTTAGAAGTACTCCTCCGGAGTTGACTCAGTTCAATATAGTAAGTGTCTGTGATTTGTGTTTATGTATTGTATTCTTTACGCGAATCTAGTTTATTCACGTAAATCGTGATATCATCAGGAGATAAGAGATAGGGACACCAAACGCACTTGCGAAGCTACAGTTTGAGGCTAACAGTGTTTTCACACGTCTACCCGGTTCAAGAGAAGTAAGAAAAATAAACTAAGAAAGTGAAGAACTAAAGATGGTGAGAGAATTCCGAAAGATGTTAGAGGTAGAAGGGAAGAGGGCAAAATGGAAAGAGTTCTTGATTGGCAGTGCCTTTAAAAGTATTCTTAACTTAATCATTTATTTAATTTTTTATACTATTTAAGTTTTTATTAAAACTTAACAGTTTTAAGTTAACAAAAATAGAAAGGAAGTTACAGACAAATAATTAGTCGAGTGAGTCGGATAGTGCCACTCAATTGATCTGAGAATGATAGATATCGAAATATTGTTGTGTATCATGTTTGTAACTTTATATGTTTTATTTATCTTTTTATGTTTTATAAATATATGTGTGAATGTATAAACAATACTAAAGTTCATCGGGACTCTGTCAGTTCTTCAGGTTCAAATTAAACTCTAATTGCCAACGTTTCGGTTTTTATTTAAAACCTTTTTCATAGGCAGAAGTATAAATTTTGAAACAGAAAAAATAAGTATTACAATACAAATTATTTTACAAAGAAAAATAGTCTGTGGATTTCAACAACTGTAGTTTGAATGATCACTTGGAGTGTCAGATGTTCATTCAAACTACAGCTGTTGTTGAAATCAAAAGACTATTTTTCTTTGTAAAATAATTTGTAATGTAATACTTAGTTTTTCTGTTTCAAAATGTATACTTCTGCCTATTAAAAAAGTTTTAAACAAAAACCGAAACGTTTGCAATGAGAGTTAAATTTGAACCTGAAGAACTGACCGAATCCCGATAAACTTCAGTTTTGATACTATTCCACGGTCTATACTTTTATCAATATTTATATATATATGCCTGTGTGCGTGTGTGTGTGTGTTTACGTCCAAAGCGGACTAGAAAAAACAGAATTTTAATTTTTTTATTATGGTTTAGATGTTTATTATTATTCCAAATGTTAACTGTGAAGTGTTGTTATATAAGTATGTGTATATATATGTGTGTGCCTAAGTGTGAATATATGAATAAGTATATGTTTCATGCTTAGCTTTACTTTATTTATTTAAATCTTTAATTTATTTAGTATATTTCATTATCTCTTCAATGTATTCATATCTACGAATTAAATTACCTAAAGTCGATCCAAAATTAAAAACAAAAGATGAATAATTTAATACAATGTAATACACAATGGATTAACAAATTAACAAAATCAAGTAATTCCAGATGTATATGTGTATATATATATATATTATATATATATGAAAATATATATATAACATATATATATAATATATATAATATATTAATATATATAATATATATATATATATATATATATATATAACCATAAATGAAATGGGAAAACCAGACTTAGATCTTTCAACCGTAACAAGTGGTCTTCGTCAGAGTCAAAAACCCAACTGAGGTCAGTTATATTATATATGGGTAAATGTATATACTAGATAAATATTAAAAAACTGTAACACTATGATTTTTTTATAGTGACATTACACACAATTGATTTACTGAGATAGAATATTTGTTAGCTCTTTGTTTAAAAAATATTTAATTTATATATATCTTGATTCATGAACTGGAGCGTATAGATCCTAATTATCTTGGATATTTATTGTAAACAAGTTTTTTTTCTTTTAAGAAGTATTATTTAATATTTTTCTTAAATTGAATTGACTGGATGAGAAGTTTTGATATATATATATATATATATATATATATATATATTATTAATTAAACATAATTAATTAATTGATTAATAAACTTATATATATATGTTTTATTAAAAAGTATGCCAATTTTAAAATTATCCCTGAAAACTTCCTGAAGATGGGCAGAGCTGACCGAAACGTCGTATATAATTTGTATGTATTGTTAATTTGTTTGTTATGGTTAAAACTTGTTTAGTGAAAAAAATGGATGTCAAGAATAAATCTTTTGGTGAATTACTTATATTTTACCAGAAAGGCGGAAATTCATAGTCAAAAAACTTGAAAAATTAACCCGAAAAAGAACAAAAGTTAAAATTGGCACAATTTTTAATAAAACATGTTTGATTGAAGGTCTGCTCCCAAAATACATATATATATATATATATAACATAAATTTATGAAAAAAAAGTTAAATAAAAATGTGGTCTTAAATCAAAAATGCTGAGTAGATGAGAGGGGATTGAAAACTGGTTATCAGCAGAAATGAGCCCTTGAAGGGCTAATGACAAGGTAAGGGCATGTAACAGTGCATCTATTGACGCCCAGCAGGAACAGAGACAAAGGGTAGAGAGCGTTGGAATCGCAATATCTGTAGCGACAATGGCTGGTCCCTACCCCACTCCACCCAACCATCTCTCCAACGGCCTCTCGGATCAACGATTTATAACCCTCCATAAGGCATTACTCCTTCCACGACCAATCTGTCTTTACAGCCCATTACACCGCACGTACCATGTCGTCAGTTTAAATTAAATTCTAAATATCACAGACAACGATCCAGTAACAACCTTAAATCAAACCACTCTCCACAATGCATAGAACCCTGTCCAAATCCACGCCTTTCCATTCACACTAAGTCCTTTGAGTTAGAGCTAAACATTTCTTTTTATATCATTCAAGTACTAAACGACTGTAAAGTCGTTTAATTAAATCTTGTTTGTCCATCTGTCAGTCGGTTTGGGTCAGTGTTTAATCAATATTTTCACCCTCCTTCATCAAGCCGATCTTCCTCATAACTTTAACACGTTGACTGCCATGCTAATTTTCAGATATCTGGCCAAAAATGAAAATTTGGTTTTATTACATTATATTATTAAAAACTCTAAATCTAGTGCATAGTTAAAAAATAAAAGAATAAAAATGTGTATTTTAATAAAAAAAAATGTCGTACGAATTATCTCGTAGTTGGCGTCTGAAACAGTAATCTCTTCTCGGAAGCCAATGACGAGTTCATTCGTAGGCAGACAAGCACAGACTTGTCGCTTGTCTTTCACCTCCGCGTCAGTAATATCTCACGATTAATTTATTGTTTATTATTTACATGAGACAATATAATTACGGTGCTTAGCAAATGTAAATAACAATTTTAGTGATTCAATATCATATAGAATGACGACTTCTTTTCTCAATGACGACATACACTGAAATATACAAGTCAGCAGATATCAGTACTTCCTAGCTATTTCTTTTTATTTTTATTATAATTTTAGTAGATTAATATTATTTTTTTTACTTATATTATTTTATATCCTCACCATTTAAGTAATTTATTTTTTAAAAGTTCTAGTTGATTTATTATTTACGAGCTTGTAATACCACAAACATATGGTAATACGCTCTGCATGGTTAGTTGTTTTCCAGTCAACAAAACACTCTTCCTCCTCCTGATAACGACGTGACAAAAATATTGAAGTTAGTTTTGTTGGTGTTTCCCCGTGTTATTTTCTTTCAATCGTTTGATATGTTTCCCTTTGTAATATATATATATATATATATATATATAATATATAATACATTTTTTTGTTGGAAATACGATCCGTAACGGACAAATATAGTTCAATGTAGAAAAAGAAACATAGAGAGAAACCAGTGGGCTTGGTTTCCCTCTCTGATCTCTCCTGAAGACGGTTCGAACCGAAAATTAGAGACTGTAAGTGTGTAAGTTTGTTTTTTCCATGTTTCTTTCTCTACATTGATATATATATATATATATATATATATATATATATGTATATATATAAAAAAGATTTCACATCACACGTAAAATAACAATCAATGATCAAACTAAAATATGAAATAAGAAAACAAGACCAACATATTTCAACCGTAACAAGCGGTCTTCTTCAGAATCAAAAACCTAACATTGATACAAATATATAAATATTGATAAAAGTATCGACCGTAGAATAGAAAGAAAACCAAAGTTTGTTAGGACTCGGTTAGTTCTTCAGGTTCAAATTAAACTCTCATTGCCAACATTTCGGTTTTTATTTAAAACCTTTTTTTCATAGCAGAAATATAAAAAAATATATATAACAAATTATATATAAACATGAGTCGCCGCTCATCCATCCTTCGGAACTCGTCGCCTCCTGATGACGACGATGTCGAAATATAGAAGTGAGTTATTATTTTATCTATCTCTGTGCTACATTCTTTTTAATTAGTTTTTATTTAAAAGTCCGATGGACAGTTTCATTTTATTATATATATATATAATATAATCTTACAATTTTACTATTCGGTGACTATCCTTTACGTTTGTAATATGCCATGACTATTAATACTATTTGCCACCAAAGCTTTCATTCAAATCGGTTTTTTTATTAAAAGTATTAATTATAATAATTTTATTAAAATAAAATCGCAGTTTTTTTGCATATTTCTGTTATGAAAACCCCTTATAGAATGCAAACAGTTATATACCTCTAACGTAAAGCATCAAAAGAATAATACGAAATTATTCAATTTTAATCCTGAATAAGTTGTACAGTTTATAAAAATATATAACAAAAGAATAAGAAAGTGTAAATCTTAAGGATCTTCAAGAAGATACTTTCCAGAAAAGAGTAGACTAAAAGAGTCATTTCCGACCCTTAATTTAATAGTCTTAAAGTAACTTCACTTGCAGTAGAGGGTAACGTATTTGTAACTATTACATAACTAAGACAGTTAATGTTATTATATAAAAAATAAAATTGTTTAAACATAAATAGTAAATTGTTATAAATTATTCTTTTTTATTGAACATTCATAATATAAACTTTAATTCACAAAGTATATTAAATAAATTCAGATAAGAAAACCTATTTTAATATATTTAAGGGTATTGAAATGGTTTTTTGTTTTAAGTAGGACGTATAGTTAATGTGTTACTAATAAAGCTAAACTTGTTTGAAGTAAGTCTCGTTAACTTGTCTTATTCTCTGAAACTGAGCCTTTTCAGACTCCAGACTTCTCAGTAACGCCTAAGTCGAATTTGCATAAACAGTTATCTCCTAATACCGAATTTCGACTAAATAGCTTAGTGTAACTGATCTCATTTAATATTCGTTAAAACAGCTAAATTATTGATCCTTGAATGAATAGTTCATTTTCTCCTTAAATATTAAATGGTAGTTAAATATTAATGATCCCCTAAGATGTTATCTAATACCAGTCTAAAGTGTTTTCTACTTGCTATAAAGCTGCTGGAGAATTAATTCAATTAAGTAAGATTAGATTACCAACTATAGCAACGATTAAAACTATCGTGAATACATTGTTTGTCACTAGATTATTCAAGTTGAGTAACATAAGGCTTGATTTAAATAAACATTCAATAAAAAATGTGGCACACTCTTTTTGACTGTTTGTGCAGCTCAAAAAATTCTTAAGTTTCTACGGATAGATATTAAAAAAGTAACCATAACAAACATTGAATTTTTAGTTTAACGTCTTGATTATAATACAATTGATTAAATGTTGAAAAGAAAAAAAAATGAATAGAATTATTGTATGCGGTTTTGTTTGTTCCTACACAGACTATTATATATATGCATGTATTCAAAAATAATTGAATGTACTTAGAATATTATTGATACATGTATTAGACAGCTGGTGCACTTGGTTGTCAATAGTTGGTAGGATGTCCACTACAGGTTTGATGTCCTGTATTGGCTGAGATTACTAACACTCTGTTGGACATCAAAGCAGGTGAATTGTATCCATCATCTAGCAATCACATAAGAAATAGTTGAAATATTAAAATGTTGATAGGAAGAGACATAGAGCAGATGGATGAGTGAATGTTTTGAACAGAACCACTAATCAGTATTGGATTTTCTCTATATAGTTCTAAATATCGGGCATGCTTAGAATTTACTATTCGTAGATTGTTCATAATATGCTATGATATGAGTTCCAGTGAGGATAAAGTTATTAGAATTTACACTGGTTGAATATAACGTGAATTTCAGGAAAAATCATAAAGGAAATTGGTTGAAATAAATAGTCTTACATAAGTATTACACAATAATTATTACAACACTTATACTTAAACTTACACAATACTTATCCGACCACCAGATTGGTGTCCAGCGTCATCACTGCCGTCGGGTTGTAGCCATCATTTCCTCTACAGAGGAAATCAAATTTAACTCTACAGAACAAAAAACTGAGATAAACTGCAATTTTTAAACCGATCTGGACTTACGGACTCGAAATCTGGGGACCAACCAAGCATTCAAACAACCAAAGAATCCAAACAACCCATTCGATTGCTCGAAATCCAAAATCGAAATATCCCACTCGAATCCAAAAACGTGCGTAAAATTGAATAAGGTGCTTTTTATCCTTTTTATTACTTCTCTAAGGGTAGTTGTAATATAATAAAGTAAAAAAAGAACAAACATAAGTATTAATGCGTTACTGCAGAAATGTGGTGAATATTTCTTTGTGCAGAAACAATATTTCTTTTCTTTTTTGTAATCAGATATTAGTTTTTAAAGTCAAATTAATCAAATTATATATTAAAAGAAATTTTAGTAATAAAATGGCTCTATTTTAATCAACTTAATATTTCATTATTATTTCGTTTAAGGACAATAGAGTTTGATCCTTCCTCAAAGTACTTTGTATATTCTTTTTTAATAAAATCAAGTTTAACTAAGGGGAAAAAGTAGTCTTTTTTTGGTTTAATTAATTAGGTTGAGTTAATTTTCTCATAAATTAACCTTTTATTATTAAACTACTCTTTTCAAAGAGTCAAAACTAATAAATTGTTATTAATAATAATTTAACCATTTTTAAAGCTGGTAAAACATGTAATTTCAATTCAATACTGTTGTTAGTTCAAAGGAATCAATAGACCGTGTATTGGCATAAAGTATATGTTCAGTGCTTTGTAAATATACAGAATCAATACGTTTCATGCTTTCACAACTACTACTTTTACCATTGTTTCAAAATAATACATTTAACGATTTAGCATTATTTATGCTAAAAAAAATGGTATATCTATTGATAAAAGTATCGACCGTGGAATAGAAACAAAATTAAAGTTTATCGGGACTCGGTCAGTTCTTCAGGTTCAAATTAAACTCTCATGTTTATTTGAACAGTTTAGTGGCACGTGTTCATTCAGACTATAGTTGTTGTTAAAATCCACAGACTATTTTTCTTTGTAATTTGTAATGTAATACTTAGTTTTTCTGTTTCAAAATTTATGTTTCTGCCTATGAAAAAGGTTTTAAATAAAAACCGAAATATTGGCAATGAGAGATTAATTTGAACCTGAAGAACTGACAGAGTCCCGATAAACTTTAGTTTTGTATATATATAACTTTAAATTGCACAAAGCATGACACAGAATAATGAATAAAAAGAACACTTACAGAATTCAATATCTCGAACTGTTGTTCATTATCAGGAGTAGACTAGAAGAGAGGACGAAGTGAGAGAGATCTCCCCACTTCAAAGAACGATTCGCGCTCCGTTCTTCCGTTCGACGTGGGGAGATCTCTCTCATTTCGACCTCTCTTCTAGTCTACTCCTCATGAAGAACAACAGTTCGAAATATTGAATTCTGTAAGTGTTCTTTTTATTCTTTTTTCTGTGTCGTGCTTTGTGTAATTTAAAGTTTTATAGTCCTTGTGGTTCGTTTCTTATATTTAGTATATATATATATATATATATATGTCTATACTCTTTCGTTGGAAATATCCGAAAGGGACAAATTAGTTCATTTAGCAAAAGATACATAGAGAAATCAAAAGCACACACTTACAGTCTCTAACTTTCGGTTTGAACCGTCTTCAGGAGGGATAAGAGAGGGAAATCAAGTGCACTGGTTCAGATACGGTTCTCTGAACCGTCGCTTGGTTTTCCTCTCTTATCCCTCCTGAAGTCGGTGCAGACCGAAAGTTAGAGACTGTAAGTGTGTGCTTTTGATTTCTCTATGTTTCTTTTACTACATTGAACTATATATATATATATATATGTTTTTAATAGAACTTCTATAAAAGAAGGCCTACTCCCCAAATATACGAACATATATATATATATATATATATATATACGAATGTTTTCCTTATCTCGACCACATATATTTAACACTATTTTTCTTTTTTATCGAGGTTTGGTCTAGCTTCAATGTTTGGTCTAGGTGTTGTGTTATTGAAGCTAGACCAAATCTCGATAAAAAAGAAAAATAGTGTTATATATATAATGTTGAATGATGATATAGAAAGATAGAAAAATTAAAAATGCTCACTTTTTTTGTTTAATTTTTGGTTTAAACCGTCTTCAGGACAGAGAAGAGAGATTCCTGTACTAGCGTGCTTAGAGGTTTCCTCCTCTATCTCTACTGAAGACGGTACAGAACAAAAAATAGAGGATATAACTGTGTTGTTTTTAATTTCTCTATGTATCTTTATCTACATTGAGCTTTATTTGTTTATTTTGGATCATATTTTTATTGAAGAAATAAATATATATACTTAAAATAAACTGTGACACATAGAAAGAAACGTAACAAAGGACTTACTTTTCAATATTTGGACCATTATAGTGGTCGTTCACAGGAGAAGAAGTGAACTGACGGAGGTTTGACACTCAACTGAAGAACTCTCTGGTAAGAAGGCTAAAGCAGTGCTGCTGGAAAGGAGAAAATAAAAAATAAACTAAGGAGTCGAGAATGAAAGAAATTTAAAGGAGACTAACGGGGAAGGAAACAGAAAATATTAGAAATATATAAATAATTTAGCAAATTAAAGATAATGAATTAAAAAACTGTAAGAGAATAAAAATAATATATTATTTTACGTAGGAGGTAAATAAATCTGAGCATGTAGTCTCTCGGAGAGGATGTTAAGCTGCCACCCCCGTGCCTCTACGATGTCAGGTACTCGTTAAAGATGCCTACTCTAAATGAACTTGAGTATGACAAAATTTAGGACTCCCACTGTAGAATCAATCTTCATTGTGTGGTACCCTTGTGGGACGGCCACTGCAACCTAAAGGGTTGCCTACTACTACTAAGTCATTAAATCATTTCCACCTTTTTCGTTATGCCTCTAAACATTAATATTATTTCAGTGGATTCACTCAAAAAATTTCTAATCGTTAAGCGTCAAAAAACATTATCTGAAAACACAAAATGTACTCTAACGGCCCTTTGGCTAATGTAATTTAAAAAAAACTTATCTCAGCTCATCCTCCACGTAAGGTTTATTTTTAGGTATAGTTTCACTTTGATCCGTCGAACGATATGGCTTATATCACTCTCACAAGCCATCAAATTGAATTATAAGTCAACATTTTTACATTTAAAAAAAAAAAAAATTTCTGGTGTTAAAGAATTCTAAAAATGTTTTTCATTGATTGTTTTCGTGGCCTCAAAGATAATGCCAACATTTCAAGACTCTAGAATTAGTAGTTTAACAATAAAAAAAATGATAAAAAATATGTTCTTGGCAAAAAAGTGGCTCTCCTATCATTCATGCATCATCATGCACCATTGCTCCCAAACTATAGAGCACATCTACATTGTGAGGCCCAATTTTGTAAAATATCAATATGATTTATCAAATATTCAGGACCGTAGAATGGTAACACAAATTGAATACACACTCACCCACCCACCCACCCACCCACCCACACACACACACACACACACACACACACACACACAGATATCATCGAGAAAATTGCATAACTGACTTTTGGGACCTCAAAACGTACAATTCCGTCAAAATCTTGAGATGGAGTTTTTACGATCACATTACTTTACTTATAGTAAAGTAAAAAAGTATGTACTGAAAAATTGTATTCACGTTTAGTTTGTTCATTAGTGTTTATCTCATAATAAGTATTTTACATTGATGGGCCTCAATGCTGTTGCAAAAAAAGATTAATATACGAGGAATTGTTTGATTATTGTCATAGCGTGTTAAATAATGACATAGATAACTTTTCAATGACCTCCAACGATTATGATTTACCTAAATGTTTAAATTTTTAAATGAAAATTGTAAATATTACTTTGTAAGACATCGGCTATAAATTAATAGAGGTTCTGACAAAATTATTTGATGTAATAGAACCGAATATCTAGTTTGGAATGAGGGGAAAGGCTATTGACAAGGGTGAAAAAAGCAGAACAGACCGAAGGGAGGAAAGGAACCCTATGATAAACATGACCGTGGTCGATTTCAACAGAATAGATAGATATTTCATAGCCAACCTCTCTCACAAATAAAATTTATAACATTTCCAATTCTGCGACACATATTTCTTGTCAGATCGAAATCTTATTCACCATGGAAATATTTCTTTTTTCTTCTTGTTAGAAAAAATTGTTGGTGAAATGTCGAAGATGGTGTGATCCTTTCCTATAATAATATTGAATACTTTCCTTGTTCTCAACGTGGGATGACAGCAACATAAACCTACCATACCATGAAACTGTCTTAACTACTTATCGTATATTTCAGTTCAAGTGTTTTTTTCCCATCAAGGCTAGTCTACTTTGATAAACAACAGCCAATATCAGTCAGTTTAACTGTAGTAATGCAAGTTGCATTAATATAAATACTTTGGAATCAATATTACCCTAATATGTTACAACATGCATCAAATTACTATTTACTTGATCCATGCCATTAATTTGCATTTTCTGTTGTACTTTGATTAACATAAGCATTAATAGTAATCGTCTGAATACTAGAAATACTTCATAAATTGCAAGAACTATTTCATATTAGTTTTAATATAAAATCATTGTGAAGTCATAGGCACATATGTATTTATATTGAAAGCAAAACCTGCTTAAATGAACTATTAACAAAAAGTTATAAAATATAATCAATCAACTATGTACAGGATTTACTTGTATATACTACCGATAATGTATATATACATTAACTTGTATATAGCACTTTATAAGTGCTATAATCTTTTAAAGAAGTATGAACATTTTTGAGGTAATCTGTATGAAGGGCAATAGTGTAGTGTCATACTCGACTTAGGTGTGCCCATAAATAACTTTACACCCCTTTTGTTACGTCACGAGAAAATAACCGTTCTTTCATAAATGGGACAAAACGAGTCAGTCCTCGTGAAAGGCCCAAGGTGGAACTCGTGGAGGAGGGCTTCCACGACCCACATCAAGGAAAGCTATAAAATTTTATGCCTGGGAGTCCCTAGGAGACTGAGAGTTGCTTGATTAAAGAGGTAAACAAGAAAATCAGGGAAAAATACGAAAAGTAAAAAACCAAAAATATCAGTTAAGAGGGAGTTGAGATATAGCAAATAAATAGATCAGAGATTACAAGAACAGTTATAGGAAAAAAAAAAGGAGAAGCATCCAGACAATAGGCATATCGTGACTGACCAGAATGTCCTCCCACCACATCAAGCCCTATCCCAATAAATCATAAGCCTGATATGTAAACAAAGTAGCCAGATTTCACTGGGGGCGAGAAAAATGCCATAAAATAGACAGGCGCCATTCGTAAGTAGAATACTTGGGACCCTGCTCCTGAACCAGTGCGCGACTGAGTGGACTTTCATACCACGACTAAGACCAACAACCCCAATAACAGCTAAACCCACTGTTGTGCCACCATAAAGATGAGACCATTAAGGGTAGACCGCAACCGAAGCCAGAGTGAGGGCGCGTGGACCTTCCACCCCGGACGCCGACCCAGGCTGGCCTAGCCCGCCCAGGTTGTGCCTTTCTTAGTTCACACCATAATTCAGGTATGTTAAGCCCCCCCACCACGACAAGGTGAAGGCACATCGGGGGGGAGAAATTGTTAAACTGTCAGTCTCGAATCAGTATGATGTCAGATACATGTTGATGATCCCCACTATACGTACATACTGTTCAGAAAGTAAAATGTAGAACTTCCAATGTAAAATCAATTGGAGATGCAAAGTTCTCTCAAGAAATCAGCATTGGAGCGACTGACGAAGTCTTTCTTAAGAAAAAAAAAATTAATCTAGTATGCCAACTTGATCAATGAAAGGGAGTTAGGGGGTGTGTTACTTTTACAGACTATGGGATACCTGTTTTTATGAAAATTGACCTGTTAAACCCAAATCAACCTGCTGCCAATCAATGAACCCTTCTATGAGGATGGGTTTTTGGAGATTTATGCAACTTCATGACAGCTATGCATATGCTAGACAATTTAAACTCTTGAAGTAATTTTACAAGATGAGTGTCCAGCTAGTAATCGTACTTCAGATTGCCCCTGTAAATTGAAAAATAAATAACTTTGATAAATAAGCTATAAAACATTGACTAGTCACCATAAAATTCTCTACACAATTCAAGAACAGCCAATAGCAACATAATTATGTAAGAGTGTCTTATCGCCAGTAACATTCGGCTCCATGAGACCACGACCTCTGGCAGTGCAGATCAAGCAGCGCACACTGCTGATTAAGTGAACTTCTGTAAATATAACCCCTGTGCAAGAACAAAAGAAAAATATTTTTCAAATCAGAAAACAAGGACAACAATGTAAAAGAAGACACCTCACGTTGGTGAATGACTACTTTATCTTATATCTTCATATATTTATAAAAAAAAATGCGTATAAAATAGTTCTTGACCGTATAAAAGCTAATACTTAGTACATTTCTATTCCAAAAATGATGATTTTTGGGTTATCATTAATTCCATCAAATATTTTTTAATATGATGAAATACTATTGTCTAAAAGCTCTTCCGTTTCATTTCAAGGTTTGTTTACTATGCTTTTTTTTTTTATTTTAGTAACATTTATATCAAAGAAAAACTTAATGAAAATTTATTATATTCAATAAAAATATTTTTTTTCTCAAGTTGCGTAGAAAATTAAAGTGAAAAAAAAAGTCCAATATCTACAGAATGTATGTGGTTTGGAAAAGGGTCGGTAAAAGGTTTTTGAAAAAGTTGAACTAAAGTAAGAAGTTAAAAGCGTGGAACGCAGAAAAAACCAATGCTGTATACTAGTTGGGAGAAACAGCTTATAAAATAGCATGATATTGGTTTTACTGGTCCAGTTTCTTTAGTCCACCAGTAATTTTTAAAATACTCGGCAAGTTAAAATAAATTACCAAAGCACCAATGTATTATTCTGATAACAAACATAACACATTACTGACGACGTTATCAATGGATAAACATTATTTATTAAAATTATTTATTAAACATCTACAAATATGCAAAAAAATTGGAATAGATATTTGTATTGAACTGGAGATCATTGTAGGAGAAAAAAATTCATCATAGATACTGACTTGAATTATTATGTTTGTGTTCTTTTTTAATATACGTTAATCTTTTACTATACATAATGATAAGATACCCACTAATTATAGCATGCAATTAGTTGGATAACATGACATTCTTATTACAGTACACTGCTTGTATTAAATTGTAAGTTGGTTTCACATTGTTACAAACACAGTTATAAAAATATAGTGAAATAAGATACTTTTTTTCTAGGTCATTTATTTATAAGTGCAAGGCAAGTTGAAAAGAAAGCCACCCTCCTTTTGAAGATAGTGTTGTTAACTTAGAGATAAAAATACACTGACTTGAATATGAAAAGAGGTTATATCTTAGAAATTCAAAACTAAAAATACAAAATGTACAATAAACTAATATATATTCTGACCTAACTAGTACAAGTAGTTTAATTAAGATGATTTAAGAATTATTTAAATTCTTATACGTCATATATTCGAAAGACGCAACACAACATACAAACAATAATATGGATCTAAGTTTTTCAGTATATTTTGTTATTACCTTATTCGAATTAAACAAAACTAAATATTGAGAGACTAAGGTAATAATTTTTTACTGCATAATAAAATTTACTGATCTTTGCCATGTCTTATTATCATAAATATACAATCTCTTAAACTGACATCTCAATGATTAAACAAATTACTAACAACTATTAGTATGTGTATATTATGTCTATATATATATATATATATATATATATAATATATATATATATATATAATAGCCCACCCGTGACCCTTTGTGTCACTCAGAAATGATAACAATAGGTATTGAAATTAATTCACTGTACATGATTGACAGGGATAATTTTAATTGTTGTTTCTTGTTATTAAGGCACGGAAACAGATTCTTATGTGACCCAAGCTTTTGATATAGTATTCTTAACATGATTCAAGATATATACACAGTAAGTATATTTAGCAAAATAAAAATCATTTAAATGTAAAAAAAATCATTTATATTATCATATAAGTAAATAAAACATCAATTCAATTTATTTACCCAACATAAAATAACATTAATGAAAGGAACGTGTCTATCATTTTCATTACTGTCATCGGCGAGCACGCAAGCCAGTGAACTACCCTGACTTCATACCTTTAGTTTATTATCAGTGTTCATATTACGCAAATATTAAATTAAAAAAAAATTGTTACATTTATATATAATACATTTGCACCACTCTCGTCGGCGAGCATGCAAGAGACTTGCTACCCTGGATCCAATTTTGGGAATATAGTGATATTTTTCTTTTATTTAACATTATTCAGGTAATAAATAATATATATTTAATTTCAATTCCTATCTCCATGGGAAATGGGTGAACAAACAAACAAAAAAAACTCATGAACTCTATACATAGAGATTTGTAAATTTTGGCAGCAGTTTCCATAATACACACATTATTAAATATATTACCAAACTTGGCAGATAGCTGCTTCACATTGAAAATAGTAATAACATGTTAAAGCTATTTCAATCATATCTAGGACAATAGGACTCCTTGATATGGGTTGACAGGTTGCCTACCGGACAGGTAGTTTAGTGACATTTATAAAATTTCAGGTATATATCGTAATAAAACATACACAGGTCGGACTGCTAAATTATTAAAAATATCTAATATTTATTAACATCTAAAGATAATTAAGATGTTGGAAAATGCCAATAAGCTCTTTCAACAAGAACAAGTGTTCTTTGACAGAGTCACTTGAACACTGAAAGAGACTAGTCGTTTAGGTTAATAAAGTGTAGTCTTACTTCTGAATGTAACCCAATGTGGGTTATAACACTAACATGTCATTTATAACTACCCGTGACCCTTTGTGTCACTCAGAAATTATAGCAATAGTTATTGAAATAAATTCACTGATCATGATTGACAGAGATAATTTTAATTGTTGCTTCTCGTTATTAAGCCATATATGATGAAACAGATTCTTATATGGCCCAAGCTTTTGATATAGTATTCTTTACATGATTCAAGATATATACACAGGAAATATATTTAGCAAAATAAAAATCATTTAAACGCAAAAAACTATTTATTTTATCAAATAAAAAAATAAAATATCAATTCAAGTTATATAAACAATCAAATATATTTAAAACAACCAAAACTTGTAAATTGAAATATTCAATTTATTTACGCCGCATAAAATAACATTAATATTACCTTAGAACATTCCTATTTTATCGGACAGTTGTGTTCATGTATGTTTCTAAAATTATTCATTTTTAACCTCTATGCAGCAGTTTATTATATATTACAGGCTACCCTGGTCTCCTAATGAGAAATATTATTAAATATTATAGAAGAAAGATTGTTTGTTTGTTTGTTCAACCATTTTCCGTGAAGATGGAGACCTGAAATTATTATCATATTTACTTTATTGTGATCGTCTTTTTCACAGTGGTATTACATAATAACAAATCGTATTAGGGGGGTCAGGAGAGAGTACGCAAGCCACTGGACTACCCTGATCCCCTAATAGGATTGTTATTTTGTAATACAACTGCAAAAAGCCGATCACAATAAAAGTAAAGATTATAATAATTTCAGGTCTCTATCTTCACAGAAAATGGGTTAACAAACAAACTCACGAACTTTATATCTATAGATATTGATTATATTAGTAATGATGTATGCTAATTACAGAGAAAGAAATATCATCTACTCAGACTAGTATATAAACATACAAGGATCAGATAAAGTACTCTAGATTTTTAATATAAACTTATTCGAAGTTTAAGGTTTATGGCAAGCCATAAGATAAATAGAGAATTGTCTTTGAAAATGTCTTATTTAAGGCCATTAGGACTGGAATGATTTCTCCGGGAATGATTTACTTTTTAATATAAAAAGTAAAATATTAACATGTGATCTAGTTTGTAGTAGATTTTCATGTTTTCCTCAAAAAAAAAAAAAAGTCTATCTTAACAGAAGTATATATTTCGATATAGGCTTAACCTAGAGTGCTACAAGTTCTATTAAATAAATCAAGTTACATTGTTCTTATGGCATGCTTTGATATGTAGTAAACCTTTGGATGATATTGAATGTCTGCCAACCCATGAATACCACAAATATCAAAAGTTATATTTCATTTAAAAAAAAAAAAAAAAAAGTATGAATTACAATAATTGAGAAAAATATATTTTTGCATCGGTAAGGACACAATTCTAAATAAGGAAGGCTTTTTATGAAATCCAATACATCTCAATCTACTTAAACAGAAATTCATTAAACTAGGTTACGCGTTCTCAATTCTCTGAGAACCGAATTGTCCCTATTTCTCCACCTGCAAAACTTTCATCCCCTTAACTTCAACGATTGTTTTCGCGTTCAAATCATTAAACAATACCCCCTATTCCAATAATGATAGCATTTTGAAAGTTTCTAAAGAGGTTCCAATTTAGCTTCTTAGAACTTTATTCAACGTTGGTCTAAGTTTGTAATGGTAATTTTTGCTTTAGCTTTCAATATATTCATATTCTAAACAATCATTTTTTTATGTTGTTTATTATTATTTCGCTCTAGAAATACAAGAAGTATAAGGCATAAAATCAGTATTTTATTTAAGTTTTCAATTTCTTATATTGCTTTTAAAAGTGGGCTAAACCTTTATAATTAATTCAAAATAATATATATAATATTATATAATATATAATAGAATGAAATCATTCTGACGCTATTATTTAGTTGCAATAGTTCATAGCTATTATTTATCATAGTAATCTGTTAAATTATATGTATTTTGAAGTAATATTATTAATTTATGATATAACATAGATGTTTGATTAATCATATACCTGAATAAAGAACTTTAAATTTCATAAATCTATTTTCTTCACTGAACACTTAAATGTACGACGAGTGTCTGTCTACGGCAAGAATTGAAGTGAATGAGACTAAGTGTTTCTCACATGGCCAACTGTATGTTGCTTGTTCAAAAGTCAGAAGTTCCAACTATCTGTTCTTCTATGCACCTGAAGGACAGATAGCAAATGTGGTGTATTCAAAGGCACTTACCTAACACTTTGCTAATAAAACTAGTTTTTCCTATTCTATAATTTTTCTAATAATATTTTGAAATACCACGTTTCATCTTTGATTTTGTGTAAAATACCCATCAAAGTCTTGCACGTCTGTGGACGTTATACGTCAGGTATATGATAAATATATTATAATTATATTAAGAATTTCTGCGGGGTGATATTTTTAGCGTATATTCTTGATTTATAAAATTTTTTTGGATCATGTTAATCTATGAGTATTAGGCTTCCTACGATTAACACAAGCTGAATGTGCTAATAGTTTATATCTCCAGGAATAATGAAAACACATTTATTTACAACTTTAAAAGTCAAAGCACTCATTAGATGTTGAGTCAAAGATTGGCAAACAATAAGAGCAGATAGAAATATATACCTTGCCTAAAGAATTGGCAAATTAATATTATTTTTACACTAATTAGGTTAGTGTTTTTATATATATAACCAAATGATAATTTAAAAAAAAAAAGAATAAATTAGATAAAAAAAAATAAGAAGGATTCAGGAATGGGAAAATATGATTGTACCTTTTATAATTGAAGTTGGTGGGAATGAGCGAGCTATCTGTTTGAGTCATCTTGGTTGTTTTGTAGGGCTGGTGTAAGGGCGCCTCGAGGTCGGGCGCCCACACCACTATCAAACCACTGGAGGCCTTTGTTTCCAATCTCACTTACATCCCAACCCCTTTCTCCATAATCCCTCAACTACGACCAAATAACCGTAAAAATGTTATCTTCAAAATCCTCTTCTTGCCCCAAAAACCTCTTGCTTCAAGTAAACACACACACAACTATCCAACTGGAAAACGACTTATTTTGATTATTTCTGACAAATTAAAAATCATTTAAAAACACGGCCTTAAAATTGGGTTTAGCTATTCCATTTTTTTTAATAAATAGCATGAAAGAAAATATTTTTTTTTACGTAACATACCGCTGATATTATGTAAACACAAAAAAAAAATTATAATAACTGATGTATGCTTACATCAACATCTAAAAACAGAACAAGAATGAAACATGGATTGAAAATATTTTCAATAAGTAGCTATAATCTTCACCATTTTTTAGTTAAAGATTTTTGTCCGATTTCTTAATTTTTTATTTCTTATCATACTAATGATTGGTATTCTTAAATCTATTATATTTATACAAAATCATAACTTCAGTACACCAGACACTACAAATAAGATTAGAGAAAGAAGTTTACCATTACAAGCCGGCTATATGTTTATACATGGCAATGTTTCATGACACATAATAACAACCTTATAAGACGAATAAATTCCAAGTTTGTACAATATCTAACAAACAACTCTAAAGGTAGCAGGCTGTAAAAAAAGCACAGATATGTTGGTGACGCTAAAAAAAATTGGGATTGTATTCAGGAAATTTGAATCAGTCAAATATATACATACGTTTTCATATTGTTATTCTTAAAATTTTAATTCAATAAAAAAAATTTTTTTTTTGTTTTTGTAGTTGTTTATATGTTCGATAAATGTTCAATACAACTATTATGGCCTCATCCAAAAGTAATGATTCACCATACTATATTTTGTAATAAAGCAATACTATGGAATCAGTTATGTCAGGCAATGTTGAGTCAGTTTATGGAGGAGTGATTATTGTACGTGCATTATGTTTTGTTTTTTCTATACTAAACGACAAGAGGTATATATATATATATAATATATATATATATATATATATTATTTGATAAAAAGATTTCACATGAACACGTGAAATAACAATCAATGATCAAACCACAATAAGAAAATTGGAAAACATTTTTTTTTGTTTTTGACAGTTTCCAGTTGTTTTGTTTCCAGTTGGGTTTTTAACTCTGACGAAGACCGCTTGTTACGGTTGAAAGATCTTATTCTTGTTTTCCCATTTTCTTATTGTAGTTTGATCATTGTATATATATATAGGTATATAGCTTCAGTTTTCAACCATTTGCTCCGTATTTCTTATAGAAAGGCTCCTAATAAGGCAAGCTTATTCTCTTATCGAGCTGGTTAACTTATATTGAATCCCTAGAGATGCGGTAGTCCCCAACATTTTGGACGCCGGAGATGCCTCACCTACCCTATCGTTAATCCTGAGTCTTCTTTCACGTCTTCATTTAACCTAAATCCTTCCCTATTCACCATCCACTGACTGTGTTTACCTCTTGAAATGTACCCAATGTGATGCTTTTTACGTTGGTTTGGCATCTAAGGAATAGTTTACCAAATTACTGTTAATTATAGAAATGACATTTCAAATTTAAATAGTATTTATTTGGGTCTGTTAAGTTAAACATTGTTCATGGATGCAAACTTTTGTTGTCTGCTGAGATTTGGTTGCCTTGCTTGTTTTTCAGTTCAGTATCACGCTTTCATCCAAACTAGACAGTTGTTGAAATCCACAGACAATTTTTCTTTGTAAAGTAATCTTTAATGAAATACTTAGTTTTTCTGTTTCAAAATCGTATACTTCTGTAAGTTCTCACAATAACCTATTGTAAAAAATTCTATTGTAATTTCTTATTTGTAACTAATTGCGCTTTTTTCGAATAATTGAATTAGTTCTTATATTTCCTCTGTTATTTTTGGCGTATAAAAAGGTTTTAAATAAAACCGGAAACCTTGACAATGAGAGTTTAATTTGAAACTGAACAACTGACCCAGTCCTGATAAACATTAATTTTGTTTCTCTTTCCTGGCCAATACTTTTATCAATAAAAGTGAAGATAACAAAGAAAATATAGTATATAAAAATTATTTTTAAAAAAATAGAAAAGAAATATATAAAATAAAAAATTGTGAGATAAAAAAAAATAAAATTAAAAATAAATAAAAATAAAGAAAAAATAAATAAACTAACGGTTTAAATTCAAGCCAGGTTGATGTACACATTTGGCTCCTAGGAGCAGGCTCAAATCCTAGCTTGAATTTAAACCATTAGTTTAGTTATTTTTTGGTTATTCATTTTATTTTTAATTTTTTTATCATTTCACACGTTTTTATTTTATATATTTATTTTTTTAAACATTTTTTAGAAGTTTTTATAATATTTGTTTATATATTTCTATTGTTTTTTGTTTTCTTCGCCTTTATTCTACTTTAAAAAAAAAATTTCTTTGATCTCAACTGGTTGGTTCCTTTCCTTCAGTTCTTCTCCTGAGGATGACCGCTATAACGGTCGAAATATTGAAAAGTAAGTCTTTTCATTCTACGTGTCACAGTTTATTTTATATATATATAATAAAAATTAGTTTAAAAATGGTAAACGTCTAAATTTATTTGAAAACTATTATTTATCTAATACTCGTACTTTAAAGAATATTTTCAGTTTTATAAAAACTGCATATTTATTTTCTTTGATCTAAAATGAATGTATGAATCATGTTAAAGCATTTGAATAGAATGTTTTATGCTTATTTAGAGGCAAAACCAAACATAACAAATTCAATCATTACTACCACTGCTCTTTATACAACAAACAAAATTAACCATTATTAAATTTGTCAATGGAGGTGAAAATATTATTTAGCTGATTCAGATAATACGGGTTGAACAAAGTCTTTTACTGAATTTACAAACTTTGATTCAAGAAGATATTAACAATAAATAATAACAGTTTTTGACATTTTGAATCGCTAATATATGTAAAAACACACATATTTAGAAACTTGTGGATCGCAAAACCGTTACATATAAGTTGCAAAAATGTCTAAACCACTGTAGCATATATTAATTGAGACTTTAATGACAATTCTTATAAAAAAAATAATCACGTGTTGAACGAACCAAATTGCCATTTCTTTCACTTCAATATATTTTAGTATTTTTATAAATAAAGTCATTGATAATTTATGAAGAAATTTAACAAATTAAAAACTTTTTTTCAGTACATATATACTGAAATTAATTAATTATTTTACATTCAACTACGAGACAAAATATGAACTAATAAATAAGGTTTTAAATAAGATATAATTTTATGGTCTAGCATTCTAAATAATTAAAAATAAGTTCAAATAAAATTTTGTTTTACATTGAAAATAGGACTAACAAAATTATAATTTCGGAAATGAAGCACAACATGAGAATGTTTTGAAAAGAAATTATTTTAAAGATAATTTCTTAAATTATTTAAAGATTTTAAATATCAGGTGGGCTGCTTTGAAATATCTATACTGTTTGTCATATTATTATACAAGTCAGTCACACCTCGTGATTTGCTTTACACTTCAATTTCAATTAATCGTAATTGAAGATAACTGCATGTTAAACCGGTCGTAGGTTTAAACAACAATTCCCGAGGTGTGACGGTATGTATAATGTTTACTAACCCTTGTTGTACTAACGATGTGAATTGACCTTTGTCATTATTACGTTATAATAGGTATTAATTACATGATTATTATAGACTTTAATGTTTGTTCTTTCAAGCAGTAAAGCAGTGAATAGTATACTTAATGATTTTCACAGACTTGTACTAAATATAGTAGTGTGGGATACTCATTGATAAGGATAGACACCAGCGTGATGGCCCAGTTTCACCAATTTATCTCTTCAGATAAATTTCATTTAAAAACATGCAAAGATTTGTAAACCTATAATCTGAATATGTAGAAGCACTACTTTATTGATCCTATATGGTTGAATGACATCCAGCAGGGGCGCAGCATACCACGTCATCATGTCAGGGAGCATGCTTTCTGAAATATTAAAAAAAAAAAAATATTGCCAAATAAAATATTTTTGAACTGTTGCAACAACGTTAAACAGTTAATTTAAGCAATGAGAATAGAGTGATACATGTAATAACTTACCAAAAACTAACAAAAGATTCAGATATAAGAACATCTTAAAATTTAAAATTTTAAACAATAAATCAACATAACATCAATAAAATTTTGTATCTACCAAAATTTTGGTATTCATACAAAAATGAATAGACAATATGTTTACTCTATTTATTCATATTTACAAAACATAATTTCGTGCAACTGATAATAATTGAGCACAATTTCTCACACTATATTATCATTATATCTTTAATATAATTATTAAACATTAAACATTATATGGCGCTAAAACATACATGATATAACTAGTTAATTATAACATTTGTTTTTCACCTTATAAAAGATAATACAATTGTAATTGTATTTGGAGAAAGGAGAAATAAATATGAAATACTTTGCTAGGAGAAGAAAGCGGAAAATAAATTCAAGCTGTTATGAGACATTTTGTTTAAAGGTAAAGAGTCTTTGTGGTAAATACAAAGTAGAGAACCAAGAGAGATGTAAATGACAACCTTCTAGCAATTTATAGCTGTTATAAACCAGGCAGGCCTAATGAAATTTCCACAGAGACAACTGATTTCAGTTTTCCATCGCATTTAATTCAAAGTGTTATTGTTCATCTGTCAAGATTTATTAATATAATGTTTTTTTTTACATCTCACTTGATAAACATATAATGTATTCGATATTTCCATTTCACTTTGTATATAATTACTATATGAAACACAGAAGAATCTTGCTAATATTTTTGAAATATTAATTGTTAAAATTAAATTGCTTTATTGTTTCTTATAATCTAACTAAATAACGTAAAGAAGATGTGTTTAAATAAAAATTTGAAATTATTTATTGTAATAACTTTTTATTAACATACTCCCTCAAGTATATTTAATCAACTTTGGCAACAGATTCTGTATTGGATAATTTCTTGTTGTTTATCTAATAAACGTACTCTTTTTAAGTCAATTAAGTAAATTACACAACGAAAATCATCAGAGACCTATGGGTGCGGCCAATACAAGACATTCAAAAACACAACTTTTCTAGGTGATTTCCATGTATTTAATCTCTTTAGACAGTCTTGAATGAGTTTATTGTTGCTGTATACTCGAATTTCTCTACATATTTTTATTCAAGAAGATTCATATAAATTTCAGAAATATATATATATATATATATAAAACAATAACGCGTTATTGTAAATATGTTATTTATTAGAAACTCAGCACAATATTTTTAAAACATTCCATTAGATGGCATGTTTCTATTATGATATGTTATACCTTAAAAGTTGTTTACCTTTCCCATCCCCACTCTCTCCCACCCAAAATGAATATGAATTATTTTTCGTAAATTGTACTTGTTTGTATTAATAAATTATTAATCGATATAAAGTTATCGGTTTGTTTCATTTAAGTAAATCTCATAATTAAGCAATATCGAAAATTATAATTAATTTAATAGTATGTTTATCTTTTGTTTATCAATACTCCATTACCAATTTTGTTTGAAAAACAAATATTGTTATTCTATAACACCGCTAACCGAAAGATGTCTTTAGGAGTATTATGTTTCGGATTAACTGGAATGTCTCGTCACGAAATATAAACAAGAGCTTTAGAAGGAATAACACTGCTGAATATATTAGAATGAGAAATCAATTTGCAGATTACGTAGGCTTATGTTCAAATTAATTACCTTTATCTCTCCTGGAGCACGCTTATTCCTTACCAATGTACTTATCTTCTGGCTGAAACCTTCTTATCAATGCTAACCTCATAGGCCTAATTAATGCTGAAATAGTGTTCTTACATCACAGCTCTATATCATGCTAATTGTAATGCATTTACACAAACTTCTAATCTAAATAAATGAAATTGCTATAATAGACTATAAAACTATTCTGATGCTTCACATTAATTCAAGCAAGACTCATAAATTCATCAATGAAGTTAAAAAACCATAGATACATTCCAGTTCCTAGGCCATCTCATAATATTAGTCAATTATTAATATATTAATTTCTCTACAATAATAACAACCATATAAATATCTATACATACACATTCTCACTCACATTCATATATACATATATATACACTTTAACACAGAGAAAAGAACACAGAAAGACACTACTGAACTCACTTCGATATTTCGACATCCGTTGTCATCGGGAAGAAGTGGGAAGTACTCGTGTTGAAAAGCAAACTGCTACTCAGTTTGCAAACTTGGAGACCCAACCGTCTCCAACCGTCTCTGAACCAGTGCGCTTGGTTTAACTCTCTTATCTCTCCTGAAGACGGTTCAAACCGAAAATTAGATACTGTAAGTGTGTTCTTTTGATTTCTCTATGTTTTTTTGTCTATATTGAACTGTATATATATATATAGTTCAATGTGCATAAAGACACATAGAAAAATGAAAAATTAAAAGCACACACTTACAGTCTCAAATTTTCGGTTGAACCGTCTTCAGGAGAGATAAGAGAGGGAACCAAGCGCACTGGTACAGAAACGGTTGGATACCAACAATGTTGCAACATGCGCACCCGGTCACAGAGAATAAGGCAGACAAGAATCAATCGGTATATGAAAATGAAAAATAAAAATAAATAAAATAAAAACTAAGGGATGAACAGAAGAGATGATACATAAATAAAAATTATGAACTAATCTTTAATAAAAAATAGAGAATAAAACTTAAAATATTAAATAAATGAAAAATATATAAGATAAAAAGTGTATAAAAACATAAAAGCTAGATGCAGAGACAAGAAACTAATTCAATGAAGCATTATTTCTTAAGGTTAAGGCCAGGTGCACTACGCGCACTGAGCAACCAAATATGCGCTTCTTCGGAGGCTCGGAGGGTGAGATCTTTGCAGTCAGAGGGGATTCGTCGCAGAACCTGTAACCCCGTGGTTTCCAACCTGTAGGGCGCGCCCCCCTAAGGGGGCGCGAAGGGCTGCCAGGGTGGGGGGCGCATGCGCTTCATAAATAGAAAAATTACTTAGTTACTAAGTAATTTTTCTAAATACAATTATAAATTATTTCAAATGCTACTAAGTAACTAAGGAATTAAACAACTATAAAAGATAAAGAGAGAAGCGTGCTGTAAATATAAATATTGTAATCATGCAATGATTACCAGAAACTGCTTCGTTCGTATGGTTCCCGTTCGGTTCACGTCTCAGACGCGTCAGTACTCCAGCTTTGGGACTCGGCCGTGTGGCAGCGCCCGCACTCCGCCCACCGCAACATTAGTATGAGGGTGCGGTAGTAAGTCGGTAGCTCTGTGACCGTTCTGGACGTACCAAATGCCTCGTAAATAACTGTTAATTGCAAAATTACAAAGACCAGGAACAGTTCTGAGCGGGTGCGTTTATTTCACTAAAATTTTGAAATATGGAAAAGTATTTGATCACTAAAGGCAAAAGGAAAGAAACTGAAAGTGAGCCTCACTCCAGTAAATGTAATGAAAGTAGCAAACATATGAAAACCAGAAAATATGACGACAGCTATCTTTCTCTTGGATTTACATCTACAGTTGTTAGTGGAACGGAGAGACCTCAGTGTGTGTGTTCATACATATGGGTACATAATTATGTATTGTATCATTTTTTATCTCTGACTTGTGCCGACTATGACAGTAAATAGCAATATTTAAACCAGAGTGGAGGGGGGGGGCGCAGGGAACTTATTATTTAATGAAGGGGGGCGAGAATTCGAAAAGGTTGGAAACCACTGCTGTAACCTGTAGCACTCATTAAAGGGAAGTCCGTTGCTATTGGCCTGTATGGCGATGAGAAACCAATGCTTCGGACAAGAGAAACCAAGGCTTCTGACATGGGAAGCCAAAAGAAACATAGAGAAAAGAGACGAACCGTCTCTGAACAGAATATTAGAGACTGTAAGTGTGTGTTTTTGATTTCTCTATGTTTCCTTTTCTACATTGAGTAATATATATATACTTAAACACCGTTTGGGTGTTTTTTCCAGAACACCCAGCCTTAATACATGTTTTTGTAGTGACTCACATCTATATTACTGATGACGAGATCTTTGAAATATACTACTCAGTTTCTGTGATTCCTTTTATGTATGCTCTCTTTGTGAATCCAAAGTTAGGAGTGTCGGGGGAATCCCATCTGGATTGGGATTGGGATCTGGGTTGACTCTAACGAATACCGCTTGTTACCGTTAAAAGATCTTAGTCTTTTTCTCATCTTTTATCGCGGTTTAGACGTTAATTGTTATATTACGTGTTTATTGTGAAATTTTGTTATTATAACAACTTATTTATTACATTTATAAGAAATATAAACAACATTTAATGTTAAATTAGTTATTCATAAAGCATAAAACTTTATATCAAAAACTCTAAACTTTAATATTTTGTAAAACAGGGTTTAAAGCTTTAGTTTAAAGGATCGTCGTTTGTTATTAAAATATATGCATATATATATTAAATTAAGTAAGACAGTTCTTATAAAATGAAGTAGAAACTTTAATGCTGCCTTCATAAATTCTTAATGTAAATATTTATATAAAATGAAGTTTTATATTGTAAGCCCATAATAGGCAGAGGGGAGCGATGGAAATTTCATGCCAAGATTTGCTAAAGTCGCTCTAAGGTTTGAATGATAGCTTCAGTATTTCACGTTGATCCCACTCAAAATTTATTAGCAGTTCTTTCTACGTTGAAGAAAAGTATAAGGTTGGCTTTCACCTCTTAGATCTTAGATATACTTTTCCACTTTTCCAAAAAGCTTTTCATATTTAATGAGGGAAAGTGATTACAGAGATTCAGTAATATATCACGTTTTCTTTTTTTCGTTTTTTTTTTCTTAAGTGCTATGCATTCCAACAAAATAATTTACTCCTGAATAATACATTTTATTTCTTTTGATATATATATAATGGTATACCATTAATATTATTTTGTTGAATGATATATGGTTTTATTTGAAACACCTTCCATTAAATAAATATTTCTCTTAAATAATGCGTTAATATCTATACATTTAAAAAACAGGTTTATATGCATGTAGTTATACCCACAGATTCCGTTTCGTCCTTTTAGTAGCTAGTTTCAGCAGCCATCCGATTTCCAATGTTGTCCAATTTAAACAAGTAGAATATACAATTTTTAACTAATTTTTCTATCAACTTTGGGTAAAAATAAATTATAGAAAATTCGTTCAAACATTATCTAGAAAGCTTTAGTTCATAATTAACAGCGTTTTAAAAGTTGTTATAATACAAACATAACAAAACACGTTCACAATATTTAAAAAAAAACTGTTAATTAATTATTATCCACTTTTTTGATGCACTTTTTCGAAAATGGGGTAGTTTGATCAACTTAATACAGAAATGAATCATTGTTTTTAAAAGATCAAATAAATATTAGAACCTTATATTTATTTAGAACCTTATTTATTTAGAACCTTATTTAGGGTTTCACAATGCTAAAATACGCTTAGATAAAGCTTTGATCAAATATTGAGATAAATAATTTAGTTAATTCTGACTATGTATGGCTTTCATTACTTGGCAATTATAATTTTAATGTATTTACTAATAGAAAAGAAATTAATGACATTTTCAAATTAACACCTCTGTTCCCGCAATTAACATAACTACATACAGAAAAAGGAATAGTTGAAAATATTCTTCTGGTCACAATACTACATATATCATAAAAATCATCGTTTGTTTATTCCATATTAATAATTTGAATGATTATACTTTAATACAGGGGTATCCAAACTTTTCAATATAAGGGCTGCATAATATACTTCCCACATTTATGCGAGCCGAAGGAATAAAAAAAATAATCAGTGCCAGTAATTTAATTTCCTCAAATATTACAGTATATAAACATGGAAAAATTAAAACATATATTGTTGGAAAAAATCAGGGCAAACTGTAGAGATTCCTGCCTTTAGTTTCATGCAACCAAATTAGTGTGACGAATGATACTGTCGTTTTGGCTTCAAAATTTCATTAAAATCAGGTTCCAAATTAGATGAACCAATTGTAACAATTGATTTCAAATGATCATAGGACATTTTGCTCGATAGTTAGATTTCACATATTTCATTTTGGAAAATGTTTGTTCACACAAGTATGTTTGTACAAAAAAGTAACACAAAAATACAAGAAAACTTGATCAAATTTGGAAACTGATCTCGCTGCAGGCATACACTTATGTTTCAGACTATCATCTGCCTGGAGATCAATAATTTTGAATAAAGTTTTAAATTTAACTCCTGATCCTTCATTTTTGTTCTAAAGAGAACTTCAAAGGAGATTTATGTCAAACTACGGTGAAATGTAGACTTCAGAACCATCTGTACGTCGAGTACATATTCATTTACTTGAGTCGTAGCTTGACAATATCAGCTTGTTAAGAATGCAAGCTGTTTTGATTTATTCATGTCCCTAGCCTCTTGGCTTTTACATGATAAAGCAGAATAGGTTGATTTTTTTAACGTGGAGTTCTGTCGTCACGTCACGAGAACCAACCGTCCTCTCACGAATGATACAGGACGAAACGGTCCTCGTGAAGTGCCCAAGGTGGACAACGCGGAGGCGGGCTTCCACGACCTACATCAACTAAAGCTTAAAGCTTATGCCAGTTGTTCTCTAAAAGACTGAGGTTTACTTGATGAAAGGGATCATTAAAGATTACAGGGGAACAAAAGGAAATGGGAAAATACAAGGGTAATAGTTAATAATGAGTAAGAGATAGCTGAGAATAGGTAAGTAAAGGAAGGGGTCAGATAGTACAAGAGATTACACATTTAAGGAAGGAGAAACATTCTGACGGTAACACGACGCGACAGGCTGGGCAGACTCATGCCCGCCACAACAGTCCTGCCTGAATACATATGACCAATAGTCTCTAAGAGACTGGTAGTTTCGTCGGGGCAGAAATAAGTCTTAAAATGATAAGCACTAAGCCGGAAGAAGAAAAGATGTCTTGGAACCCAGCCGCGAAACCAGCGCGCGAATGAGTGGGCTTACCACCAGCGGACACCAGCCCACGACCAGAGACCCCAGGGTAGCAGCTAAAGCCACTGTTGTGCCCACAACGAATGGTACATGTTACCTACAAGGGGGGTTACCACCCCTAGACCACCGCGCAGGCAGGCAGACTACTCCCGGACGCCAGAACAGGGAAGCACCCCGCCCAGATTGTGCCTTTCTTAGTTCATGTCATTATCCAGGCATGATAAGCCCCCCCACCACGACAAGGTGAAGGCACGTTGGGGGGGGGGGGGGGGGGAATGCAGACTGTGCTCAATATACAGTTATACACAACTGATTGGCTGCAATGCATACCACATACTTACCAGTATTAGTATCTGTCACACTATCGTGAGAGAGACCCGGGCTTAACGCCATCAGTCAGCAGCCCCAGCTTTGAATAATTCAGATAATTATTTTCTTTAAGGCCACCACACAGGGATTTCTTTGGTGGGCAGTATGTGGCCCGCGAGCCAGGGTTTGGAGAGCCCTGCTTTAATAAATCAAATCATCATTCTATTATCAACCAGATTAATGTGTAATTACGGTGTAATGAAATGTAAAAAATTATTAAATGCAAAAACAATTCAGTAATTAATGACATTATTAGAACAAATTATGTTATTGGACATTAGTTATTATTAAATAAGTCTATAACTTTTGATGGTTACGTATGCTTTGGGTCTTGTGTGTGTATGCGTGCGTGTGTGTGTGTGCGTGCGTGCGTGTGTGTGTGTGTGTGTGTGTGTGTGTGTGTGTGTGTGTGTGTGTGTGTGAGAGAGTTTGTGTATGATATTGTGCCCTCGCTTGCGCGTGCATTGCTTATATCAAACAAATATAAAGGTGTGATTAAATAAGTGTAGATAAAAAGTGAGTGAAAATGAGCGATTATTGCGAAGCATAATTTTTACTTAATAAACAGGGTAGTTAAACAGGATGTCTAATAAGAATAAACTAAAGTATCGAGTGCTTAGCGTAATCACTACATCCTAAAGTAAGGATAATGCATACATAATTAGTTCAAACTTACAACAGTCATTTCTTGAACAGAACTTATTTCATGATTGTTCTCCACGAGTTAAACATAAAAACATTAATTAAACAAGGTAGCTTGTAGATACTTGTGAAACAAATATTATACTTTGGGACTAGTCTAAAAACAAATATTTGTTTAACTAAATTTCAAGCGAAACATTCAATTTGTATTAAATTGTTTACCTTTTATTTTATAAAATTAAAATTACTTTAGTGAGATGCTGTTTTGTTAATATAAATGTATTTTTCTCCGACTTTCATTTAAGAAAGGTTGTTGAATAAGTCAAATATTAAAGAAATGAGCAATATATATTTAAAAAAAAGAAAAGTAAAAAAGGCAAAACTCATTCAAGTGATGTTGATCGCCTCCATGTGGTGCTCTCAGCGTGATTCTAACAATAAAGCGAGGTTTGGCCTACAAGTCGTTTTCCAGGGTGAAAACCATCCGTTTAGAGAAATCTGATTAAACTGGTCAGCGCATCGCTCAAGCCCTAACCAATGAATACCAGTATATATATATATATATATACTAATAAATTCTCGACCGTGTGACAGATATACAACTAAAAAAGGGTTATTTAAAATCTTTTTCCAAAGGCCTACAAACAGAGGAAAACAAGACTTTTTTTACGTACATTTTTTTTTAAACACAAACAAAAGAAAAGAAGTACACTATGAAAAATTAAATACAATCTTGAGTATTAGGATAACAATGACAGAATAATAAAAAAGAGAAAAAGAAGGAGTCTAACTATAAAATCAAAGTTTTTACGTTGTACTTACACAAGTAGGAATATTGGAAATTGAAGGAACTATTACAATTACATTACTAAACTAGTATTGAAGGTTAAACTATTCAAATGAAAAATCGTTAATAACCGACTCTGTACAGCTAGAAGTATTTTGGTGAAACGACATAGCGAATTTAAATAATGTTTATTCTAGTATTTTGAATACCTAACAGTTTTAGTGAAATTTTGTTCAATAGTTATCATCTTATCAGCTGTACAGAGTCGGTTATTAATGGCTTTTTATTTGAATAGTTTAACCTTCAATACTAGTTTAGTAATGTAATTGTAATAGTTCCTTCAATATCCAATATTCCTACTTGTGTAAGTACAACGCAAAAAAACTTTGTTTTTATAGTTAGACTCCTTCTTTTTCTCTTTTTTATTATTCTGTCATTGTTATCCTAATACTCAAGATTGTATTTAATTTTTCATAGTGTACTTTTTTCCTTCGTTTGCATTTAAAAAAAAAATGTACGTATAAAAATTCTTGTTTTCCTCTGTTTGTAGGCCTTTGGAAAAAGATTTTAAATAAAATAGAAACGTCGGCAATGAGAGTTTGAATTGAAAATGGAAGAAACTGACCGCATCCCGATCTATCCTTTTTTAGTTGTATATATATATTTGTGAATTTTGGTAGCAGTCCTTCTTTTAAGCACATATTATTATATTGGTTATTTTACGTTAAAAAATGTATCTTTGGGTGGCCATTGGGGGTTTGGAACCAATTGGGTTATTTACATGTAATTAACAATTCATCTTATGATACCGCTTCCGGAACGAATTAATTTTGCATGAAGAGGTTTGACTGTATATTTGGCATTTGTTTAATGTTTAATAATATCTTTCTATTTAATAACATAAATTTAATAATCTCTTCGCAGTCAGATAAAGTAATTAAATTTAGTTTAGCTAATGCAAACAAATCCCAATAGTAGAACAGCTAAGGGTCACATCAGTTGAGCTTCACCACAACTATTATAATTTGATAATAGCAAATATTATACTTTGCAATTAGTACCTAAAAACAAATATTTGTTTTAGTAAATTTTAAGAGAATCATTCAATTTAGATTAAGTTGTTTATATTTTAATTTATTAAATTAGATTTACGTTAGTGAGATGTTATTTTTTGCAATAAATGTATTTTTTCTACAGACGATTATTTAAGAGATGTTCTTGAATAAGTCAAATACGAGTAACAAAGAAATGAACAATATTTATTTAGAATAGTGAAAAGTAAAAGGGTAGAACTTATCCAAGTGTTTGTACAATGTTAGTGAGATGATTTTTCAACAAAGCAATAACTGTCACTGGTTAGGATTCGCATTATTCTGAACACACAGAGAGCACGACGGAGTAAAACTTAGTGTAAACCCAAAACTTGCCAAGTCGTGCGTGAACAAAGTGCCTAAGTCAAGAAGTTTCTCGACTTTCTTCAACGATTAGTTTATAATCTTTAATATATGTTAACCTGGAACACCAAAACTAGGAGTTTACTTTGGAAATAAAATAAAATTATTTTATTCAGATGACAAAAGTTAACAATAAATACCTATGTTTGATACTATATCTGAAATTATTACAAACAATTAAATTATCAGCAATAATTGAAACAACTGATTTAACTAAGCCAATTTTGAAAGAATTTTTCTAAGAAATTAGTTAACTTTGTAACTAATTTTTCAATTTCTTATTATAAATTATTTGAAAATGCCCTGTTTAAATATGTTGTTTTGAACAGTAGTCGTTGTCGTTTCAAACATAACTTCTAAGTTAAAATAGTTAAAATACTGTATTATTTAACTAATAAAAGGATTTGCTACCATAATGGTAGGAGAAAACACCATTTTTGAATCATATTGTGCTAATGAGACTTCAATTTTAAAATAATGAATCTAAATATAATACCTCTATTCTATTGGATGGTGCTTTAATTTAGTTAAATATACAAAAATTAGCTTCCATTACTGGATTTTTCTCAATGATCAGTTAAAACTGTAGTCTTCTGGTAGAATGAAGAGGTAGAATAAGTATATAGTGCTCTTTCCTCCGCTAGATATTTATATTTTGTGTGTTGACAAACGTTGAACTCTCAAGAAGTAATAGGTTATGCATTTTTTAGCTGCTTTGTTTCACTTTGAGCAGGAGCTTCAAACTGAAATTCCCCGAGGACCAAATGAGGACTTTTACAGCAACCCAGGGGTCACATTAAACAATGATAAAAAGTAGGCTAAAATAAAAAATAGAACAATGTTTGTTTATAATTGTTACTCAATAGATCCAATAAAGTAACGAAAAAAAAATAGAATTCTAGTTAACTTATTTATTAATTCAGAACAAAATAAGTTAAGAACAGGGATTAAACTTAGAATGATAACTTGTTTTTGGCTAAAATTGCTAAATATGAAAACGTTGGTAAAAATGTCTCTGAACTCTGACCCTGGTGTGATCTGTAGGAAGAAATGGTGTACCCAGAATATATTTAAAGGCAAAAACAAAAGTAGTTCGAACGAGTATTCAAAACTGAGTCTAGAATGGGACGAAACATAAGAACATGCATAATAAGATTAATCCTTCAAACAAAAGTTGTTTAACAAGTAATGTTCAAAAGAGATGACACTGACGAACAGGTGCATTTAGTCTGTCACAATCAAGCCAACATACTTGGTGCATTGATTTCATTCATGGAAATGTATGTTTGTAATTTAGTTGTATGTCAACAAAATATGAGGTTCTCATTTAAAAAATTTCAGTTAAAATTGTTATAAAAAACATAGAAAATATATTTTCGACTGTTAAAAATAAAAAAAGCACTATTTTTGAATAACGCAACAATCAAAAGTACAATTTTTATACTACCTTGCTATGCTGGTAATTGTTCATTTTTGTTCCAAGAGAGTGGTATATAGCACATTTTCTAGCGTAATTAGGAAATGAAGATGACTGCTTGAATAATTTCTCTTTTCCTGTTTGAATAGTCTACTTGGATCAAAAGGCAACACTTTTGGTCGACTTCAAAGGATGATTGTCTTAAATTTTTGAGTCAGCCAATAATCGCTTCTTCAAGATGGCTTCATCCACTTCTCTCAAGAATGGCTCAACTGCACTACCGTAGAAGTGCACTACAGTAGGTTGGTTCTTTCGAGATTTTAAAGGCCGATTGAAAACTGCTGTGATTGGTTTTTTCACGAGTGGGTTACACAGAACCCATGTGCTATTAACTGGGACGTCTGTATGTCCCAGAATAAGAAGCAAAATAGTTTTATATTGCAATTATGTTAAACAGCTAAAATCTTCGTATGCTTAAACTTTAGTTTATTCCTACGACTACGAACTATTAAAACTGTAGAACCACAACTTTTTTAATGACATTTAAATTCCTGCCTTATCATTTTAAATGTTTTTCGCAAAAGTTTTTAACTAAATAATAACTAAGTTCATAAACCTATCAAAAGTTCCTATTAATTATATTATATGGTTTTTACTAAATAACTTTTAAATAAACTAAACACACTTCCTTTGGTATATATACATTTTCTATTTAACACAAGACAGTACATGCAAATCAATTGATTTCAAAGGAAATAAAGTTGCTGAGAGAGGAACAAAATAAGCAAGTAATTTACCACCCATGATAGGTAAAAGCGATCAACAGGATAGGAGCAGCCAGAACAGTGATTGAAACACAATAACGACGCAACTGCGTAGAAAGAGTGTCACTATTTGAAGTAAAGGGACCAGAACGAGCTGGAAGAGTTTACAATGAATAAATTATGGTTTCGTCATACTAGACTTGCAGTTTCCTCCTCGACTAGGAAGAACATCTTTGCAGGTGTGGACTCACTTAGACTGTTAATTATTTATTTGAAGACTGCCGTCTCCTAATAGAGGACAGGTCTCCGGTGAGCTGGACTTCAGTGGATGGTGATGCTTACTGGCTAAAAATTTATAACCATTTTCTATAATTTACTCATACTGTTTGAAGGATCAAAAGTAAATTATACCTAAAAAAAGAGCATTATATGGGACATGAGTTGATGTAATTTTTTTTTCAAAATTACATTACCCAAAAAGAAGTTAGGGTAAATTTTATGTTTTAAGATGTTTTCTTGACACTATAAGGCTCATTAAACAACAGTCACCAGAAAATTGGCCACAAAATTGAAAAACTATATTAGAATTTATAAAAAGTTTTTTTTGCTACTGTATAAAGTACATATTCATAATTTAATTAGATATGGAATTTAATAAATACAAATTTTTCAACAAATACGGTATTATTTTTTAAAAAAAATGTAAAAATGTTGGCTTATGATTGAATTGAAAAGGATCTGAAGAGACATAATGGTTTTGTTGTAAACCAGTTTGATATTTTGTTTTTTATATTGTAGCAGAGTGTAAGCCACTCCAGATTTTAATTTTATATCAATGAATTGAAGCAGTTGAAATTGAGGTCTATCCACTAAATATCTTAAAGGGAAAACATAGAGTCAAACCTTCAATGTAAAAAAGGTTAAATAAGCAATATCAAATATAACAGATCTACTAGCCATATAATGTTACAGATAGCCATGTAAGAGATCTAATGGTACGAGAAAATAAGCCATATTCACCTGTAAGACATTATTTCGTAGGACGAAATATTTACTTTCGCTTTACAAAAATGTTATTACTGGTGTAGTAATACTAATGATATGATATAAATCAGTTTTTTGATGTGAAAAAATAGTTTTCTTAACTATTATTTATGTAGATGTATGTAATTAACATAATATAAAGAATTCAGACTGTCTGGAAGTAGCAAAAACCTTTGATTGTATTTAACCTAAGAGCGAGGCTATCACCTCGCAAGATTTTGCAAAACATACCAATGACCAACAGAGGTGAAATATAATTCTTGAAGAAAAATGTTGATATTGAATAAATAAATTATTATGGAAAGAATAAAAAAGGAACTAGAAAGGTCAATCACGGTAGCACTACTTACGAGTTCAATGAGTGTCAGTCCCAATTGGTCTCGGTAGATGGTAATAATAACTACTTACTTGATATTTCTATATCAGTAGTTGTTTGTAATAACTGATTGTTTATAGATATAATAAAAAAATGAAAACATTAAATTGATTATGTATAATTCGATTATACATTACTGGAATATATATTCTAATTCATAAAGATAGTTAAATAAAAATAAAACTAAAAAACAATTGGTTGTCAAGAGGTTTGCTTATTGTAAAGTTGACTATAGTCACTCCAGACTTTCAAGAATTTCAAGGTATAAAAATATAAAGCATATAAAGCATAAGAAGCATTTTTGATATAAAAATAGTATTATTATTAATAATAATTGATAAATTGTTAGCACTACTTACACTAGTCTTATATTTAAAATAAGTGTAAGATACCTCTGCACGTAATATTAAGTTAAAAATTACTTTCAATATACTTTTAGCTTTTAAAGTTTGATTCCAATTGTCCTGAATGCCAATTTTAAACTTTATGGAATTTCAAGCTTTTAATCTAATGCTGAAGGAGCAAGCAATGTTATTAAAGTTTTGATTCTCCCACTCATTTAAAAGATACCCACTTAAATACACAATTGAGAGATAAATCATCACATAGCAGTAAAAAATAAAAGATAAATAAAACGTTCACTTATAAAGCTTGGCCATTTGTTATTATAGTTTTGAATAACAGTTTTTCAAATTATCAAAAATGTAAATTTTAACTTACTTAAAACATTTTGATCGGAAGTTATTCTTTCATAAATGGTTGTGTAATCATAAAGTTTTCTGGCATGAATGAAGCCATCATTAAAAATACATTAGTCTCTAAAAAAAGACTTAATCTCTTTATCGCCTGCACTTCCTTACGTGTTTGTGGTCGATACTTTGATTTATCATCTTCAAAATACTTTCTCGTTTTGCTTTAACTGAAGAATCCTATATTATAAATATTTAAATTTATTAATAATTTGTTTTTCAGTATTTTTTTTTCTTTCTATTGGAATCCAATGAAGTTTAAATTAGGAATTCAATGGTATGAATGATGTATTTTTCACGCATAACGATTTACAATCACGCCTTATATTATTAAAATAAAGCCATGATTGGTTATATAAATATCATTCTTGATTTTAGTTCCTTTTATTGATACTTTAATACATATAAAATTAAAATAATAATATATATCTTTTATTCATTCCAATGTATATTGTTCATTATGTCGTTATCTTGTTATTGTCCTGACCTCTATTAGGAGAAGGTAGTTTCGAAATAATAATTAACTGTTAAAGTGAGCCACACATATAAAGAGGGTGTTCTTTCTGATTGAGAAAGAAACAGTAAGCCTAGTGTGACGAAACCTTAATCTATTTATTATAACCTCTTCTCTCCTAGACAGATGGTCTGTCCCCTTACTTCTAATACTGAGTGTCATGCTACGAGTTATGTCGTTGTTGTGTGTCAATCAGTGTTCCAACTTCTCTGTGTATTATTTATAATCGCATTTATCCTATCAATAAGTACTTTAAGTGATGAAGTAATATATATATATATATATATAATTAAAGTTACAGCTAGAGAACACAAGAAAAAGGACGAACACTCACGAATCTCGATAATTTCGGCGTCTTGCCGTATTCAGGAGAGTAGAAAGAAAGAAAATAAAAGGAGAAATAATGAAGGAACGGAGACGTAAATGCGTCCACTGGCCGATGGCTCCGTTCCTTCATTCTTTCTCCTTTTATTTTCCTTCTTTCTACTCTCCTGAAGACGGCAAGACGCCGAAATTATCGAGATTCGTGAGTGTTCGTCCTTTCTCTTGTGTTCTCTAGCTGTAATTTTAATTATTTTTCCGTTTGGACCGTCTGATTTCAATTCAAAGTATATATATATGATCAAACCACAAAATTAAACGGGAAAAAAAGACTAAGATCTTTCAACTGTAACAAGCTGTCTTCGTCAGAGTCAAAACCCCAACTGAAACACTAGATGCAGAAACATCTGGTGAGGGGTTGAGAAGGGTAGGAGGGAAGAGTGGTATTTTAAAAGGGTGTAATACTTTATAAACTGCAGTAATAATGAGAAAGATGGATCTCGAAATATTTACAGGTTTACATATTTTGAGGTTTCTGATTTGCTGGATGTTTTGAGTGCCAACATGCTGCATGAATAGGTTTCTTGATGCAAACTCTGCAGTTTACTCCGTTTCATAGATCAATTTCATATCACACCTGAGAAAAGTTATTTTAGTTTAGATAATCACAGATTTTTTTTTCTTTCGTATTGCTTTATGGGAAATTCACATTACTTAAAATTCTTTTTTAAACTTCTTTTCTTTCTTCACTGCTGTCTATATAGAGTTGAAACTTTTACAGTTAATATATAATTGATTTTAGTATAAAAAAAAAAGGTTTAGAATGATTCCACCAATAAAGAGCCACAGAAATATAAGAATATTGAATTAGTACTGAATCTGAAAATTTTAAACTCATCAAATGTTAGGAGACAGGGTTTGATTTATTAGTATACAATATATCAACCCTTACAGATTATGTATGTGTGTTCAAAGATTTACACCAAACGATAGAGACATACATTTTTAAAGATCTGAGACTTACACTATATTATTAAAAATATGAGGGAGATATCCCAGATTTTAATTTAGGCCTTAATTCAGAACCACACAGCAGCATTCATTAATTTATTAATATAAAAATTATTAATATCATTATTCTTGTACATAAGTTTCAATATATTGAAAATAAAGTATCTAATTTTAATAATGGAACAACTTTTTATTTTATTTTTATCTGATATTATATCAGGTCTGAATGGTTTCAAAATATAAGTTGTTTGTCGTTTACTCAGTAATCCATCACTGTCGAGCTTTAATGGATCCCTTTCAATCATCTGAAAAAGTTTCATTCTAAAAATTAGTCTATAAAACATACAAAATCGTTATAAAAATTTTTTGTTGTGTTCTTAACAAATTTTAGATGTTTTATTAAATGGTTCTAATAGAAGATAAATGTTGAAATGTAGTTATAAATAACCACTCTAAAAGGGTGTTGTGCTGAAGCAATAAGTTCACATTAAAGAAATCGTTGATTTCTCACCCTAGTTTGTTTACGACTCTTTTGAAACAGTGTTAATACCTGTAGTCACTGCCAGAACAAACCCATTGTATAAAAGTTAACACATAACGTAATTGATGCTAAATGTAATTAGAAGTTACAAATTAAAAAAAAATCACTTCAATATTGTATCATATTTTTTTAGATTCACAATTCATAGTTCATAATTAAATAACATGAAACAATATTAGTTAAAAAATAATATACATATCAAAATAAACTCCCTAAAGAATTTTTAAATATATATATATATATATATATATATATATATATATAAAATAAATTCGAAACGAAGGAAACACACAGAAAGACACAGACAACTCACATCGATATTTCGACCATCGTCATCATCAGGAGGTGTGAAGAGCGAAGAGTCCCGCAGGAAGGCAGGGCGGTGACTCCGCTAAAAAGTCCGCTGGACCGTTTCTTTTAATTGTGATATATATATATATATATATATATATATATATATATATATTTATAAACCAATTAAAAAAGATAGTACACAGATAAACAGGAATAACTTATTTCTATATTTCGACTATCGTCGTCATCAGGAGGTGAAGAATCCCGCAGGAAGGCAGAGTCGCCGCTCTGTTTTTTTAAAGTTTTTAAAGTTTATAGTCCGATATATATTCGTTACAATGAGGACCCAATAGGAGAGTAGAGTTTTTAGGTCCATGCGTGCGGTCCTAGTTACCCGCTGCTCAGCAAAGCCTCCGTCTTCCGCCAATGGATATAGAGGTTGCACAGTCCCTCTGTGATACAAGATTATTGGCAGAAAACATGAGCCTCACTTTGCTGTGAACTCCCGTTTCCTTTCTATTTTTGTTTTTTGTGGTGGTTGGGTATTGATTTTCTCTATTGTCTGCTACGGATATTGATTTTATTTTAATTGATACTCTCGTTTGCCTTCTAGGAAAAGTAGCCTTAGGGAGGAAAGACGGAGGCTTTCTGGGCAGTGGGAAACTGGGGCCGCACCTAAAAACTCTACTCTCCTATTGTAACGAATCATATTCCTTTCCCCGGACAACTCATAGAAAATAATATATATAAAAAACTAAAATGACATCTAGAAAACACAAAAAGGAAACTAATAATAATACTCTAATAATACTCAACATTCTCGATCATTTTGGCTTTCTTGTCATCTTTAGAAGAGGAGACAAAGAAGAATAACACACAAAAATGGAGCGTGAAAGTGAGAGGAATGGAGACCGATACAAAGTGACCATATATATATATATTATTATTATTATTATTATTATTACTATTGACCAATTTCTTGTTGACACTCTCTAGTTTTCGTATCACTTTGCGGTTAGACTCTGGTAGCTTCCAAAGAAGATTAGCAAAAGACATTAACACAACAATAAACTTCAGGTGAATCACGAAAACACTTGAATAAACCACTTTTTTAAAAAATCGTTTTAATCACTAAAGTAACTATAACTAAATGAACAATACATACAAGCTTTCGTGGCAAAGTGATACGAAAACTAAAGAGTGCCAACAAGAAATTGGTCAATGCAGAAGCTGCTGCTTATATTAATAACATATGCTTAAGGGAAGACCTGCTGCCATTGTACAAATATATATATATATATACCACTTTTATATATATATATAAATATTTATAATATTTATAAATATATATATAAAATATTTATAAATATATATAAAATATATATAAAATAAAATATATATAAAATATTTATAAATATTTATATATATATATATAAAAATGTATATATATATATATATATATATATTTATATATATAGACACTTTCCATTTTCTCCAAATTCTTAAAAATCTTTCTCTTCCCTCTACCCTTGATCATCCTCTTCTCATGGTTGCCATGGACGTCACTTCTCTCTATACTTCAATCATTCATTCTGAAGGTCTGGACGCTCTGCGATACTTTCTTGATGGCAGAACCGCACCCCTTAATCCTTCCACATCCTTTCTAGTCTCTTTGGCTGATTTCGTGCTACAGCATAATGTCTTTCAGTTTGAGGGTCGTTATTACCTTCAAACCAGAGGCACAGCTATGGGTACGATTATGGCCCCTTCTTACGCTAATCTTTTCATGGCCAAATTAGAGCAGGATTTCCTGGCCACCTGTCAACTTCTTCCACTCCTTTATCTCCGTTTTATTGATGATATTTTCTTCATTTGGCCCCATGGCAAACATAACTTAGAACTTTTCCTACACTCCTTTCAAAATTTCTGCCCCTCCATCACTTTCACTTACGACATCTCCGACAGACTTATCACCTTTCTTGACGTTGACGTTACTTTAGACAATGGACACTTCTTGACTTCCGTACATATAAAACCCACCAACTCCCAACAGTACCTCCATTACAATAGTTGCCATCCATCCCATGTTAAAAAGTCTATACCTCGATCCTTGTCCCTCCGTATTCACAATATCTGCAATAATCTCCAAGACCGCAGACATCACCTTAACCTCTTAAAGGACAAATTTTCTGAACGAGGCTATCCTCGCTCCTTCATTGATAGTCGTGTTTTACCGGCTGACATCTCCCACCAACCCAGACCCAAGAGGGATAGAAGTAACACTTCCTTCTTCCTGACAACCTACTTCCCTGGCGCTTATAAGCTTCGTGCTGTTATTAAGGAGTCTTTTCCGATTCTGTCTACTTCTACTTCTACTTCTTCCATCTTTAATCACCCCCCTTCTATTTCCTACCGTAAACCTGCTAATCTAAAAAGCATTTTCTCTCATATTTCCCCTCAGCCTTCCAATCATGTTCCTGGAATGAAACAATGTGGACGCCGTGGCTATCAAACTTGCCTGATTGTTAATCCTAATCCTTCCTTCGATTCCCCTCTCCACCATAGTTCCTACCCGGTTCAGGTCAATTCCTCCTGTACCTCGAGCAACTGTGTTTACCGACTGGATTGCACTCAGTATGACTCCTTTTACGTTGGCTTAACTTCTAATAAGTTGAGCCTTCGTATGAATGGTCATAGGGCTTCAGTCGGTCAACGCAGTAACTATCCTGTAGCCATCCATGCGAACTCGCATGGACTCAGTTTCAATGACTGTTTCAGGGTTCAGATCCTGAAACAGATCCCCGAATCCAACAATAAAGTTACCCTAAGAGCTTCAGAGGAGGCATACATATGCTTACTTGATGCTCGCTCTTCCCCGGACTCAACCTCAACCGATAATTTATTTATGATTTATTTATTTATTTATTATTTTTTATTTATTTATTTATTATTTTTATTTATTTATTTATTATTTTTTATTTTACTTTTTATTTATTATTTTTATTAATTTTAATTTGATTTATCTACTTTTTTATAATTTTTTATAGTTATAATTTTTACTCGTTCCTTTTACGTCTTAATTTGGCTCTTCATTTCCTTCCCTCCCTTCCCCCGCTTGGTGGTAAGTGGTGGGGTACTGGCTGCGGTTTCCGAGTTCAGTACCGCCCTGTCTTCCTGCGGGACTCTTCGCTCTTCGCTCTTCGCACCTCCTGATGACGACGATTGTCGAAATATCGATGTGAGTTATGTCTGTGTCTTTCTGTGTGTTTCCTTCGTTTTTTTATTTTATTATATATATACCATGCCATACCTATAGACATACATATTTATGTATATAAATATGTGATCAAATTATTTCAGAGGCCAAAACAATTCAATAACCATGACTCTTATTTAAGTTACTGCCTGAGAAACATAACAGTAATCTCATGGTTTGTGTTACCTTTTTTTATGAAATTCATTTTAAAAACAAATTTTTTTTGCGATTTGAAACATTTATTATAGGATAAAAAGTACAATGAGTAAAAGTACAAAATTAAAAAAACAATGAGTAAATACCACGTAATAAGTGATTGCACCACGTTATAATTGAAACAGTTATGTCTATGCTATTTTATTTAACATAACAGTAGTTCTGATCTATTAATTTAAATAAATATTGAGTGAAGTGATTCTATAATCGGAGTTGTAAGATTAATAGAATAGTTACACCACATCAAAGTATTACTTTTTCCTTGTGGATTAGACTATATATATATATATATATATATATATATATATATAAAATAAATTCAAAACGAAGGAAACACACAGAAAGACCCAGACAACTCACATCGATATTTCGACCATCGTCGTCATCAGGAGGTGTGAAGAGCGAAGAGTCCCGCAGGAAGGCAGGGCGGTGACTCCGCTAAAAGTCCGCTGGACCGTTTCTTTTAATTGTGATATATATATAATATATAATATATATATATATATATATATATATATACGTATATAAACCAATTAAAAAAAGATAGCACACAGATAAACAGGAATAACTTATTTCTATATTTCGACTATCGTCGTCATCAGGAGGTGAAGAGTCCTGCAGGAAGGCAGAGTCGCCGCTCTGTTTTTTTTAAGTTTTTAAAGTTTATAGTCCGATATATATATATATATATATATTCGTTACAATGAGGACCAATAGGAGAGTAGAGTTTTTAGGTCCATGCGTGCGGTCCTAGTTACCCGCTGCCCAGCGAAGCCTCCGTCATTCCGCCAATGGATATAGAGGTTGCACAGTCCCTCTGTGATACAAGATTATTGGCAGAAAACATGAGCCTCACTTTGCTGTGAACTCCCGTTTCCTTTCTATTTTTGTTTTTTGTGGTGGTTGGGTGTTGATTTTCTCTATTGTCTGCTACGGATATTGATTTTATTTTAATTGATACTTTCGTTTGTTACTTCTAGGAAAGTTAGCCTTGGGAGAAAGGTCGAGGGCTTTCTGGGCAGTGGGAAACTGGGGCCGCACCTAAAAACTCTATTCTCCTATTGTAACGAATCATATTCCTTTCCCCGGACAACTCATAGAAAATAATGTATATATATATATATATAAACTAAAATGACATCTAGAAAACACAAAAAGGAAACTAATAATAATACTCTAATAATACTCAACATTCTCGATCATTTTAGCTTCCTTGTCATCTTTAGAAGAGGAGACAAAGAAGAATAAACACAAAAATGGAGCGTGAAAGTGAGAGGGATGGAGACCGATACAAAGTGACCATATATATATTATTATTATTATTAAAATAAGCAGCAGTTTCTGCATTGACAAATTTCTTGTTGACACTCTCTAGTTTTTGTATCACTTTGCGGTTAGACTCTGGTAGCTTCCAAAGAAGATTAGCGAAAGACATTAACACACACAATAAACTTTAGGTCAAACACGAAAACACTTGAATAAACCACTTTTTTAAATAAATCGTTTTAATCATCCTTTAGTAACTATAAGTAAATGAACAATACATACAAGCTTTCGTGGTTCACCTCAATTCCCCTTGGTGGTAATGGTGGGTAATGGTCGTTTCCGCTTAACCCCTTCTTCTGGAAGCTACTCAGAGTCTTCCCTGCAAAGCTGATACGAAAACTAGAGAGTGTCAGCAAGAAATTGGTCAATGCAGAAGCTGCTGCTTAAATTAATAACATATGCTTAAGGGAAGACCTGCTTCCATTGTACAAATATATTTATATATATATATATATATATACCATGCCATACCTATATTCATACATATTTATGTATATAAATATGTGAGCAAATTATTTCAAAGGCCAAAGCAGTTCAATAACCATGACTCTTATTTAAGTTACTGCCTCAGAAACATAACAGTAATCTCATGGTTTGTGTTACCCTTTTTTTATGAAATTCATTTTAAAAACAAATTTTTTTTGTGATTTGAAAATTTATTATAGAATAAAAAGTACAATGAGTAAAAGTACAAAATTAAAAAAAAACAATGAGTAAATACCACATAATAAGTAATTGCACCACGTTATAATTGAAACAGTTATGTCTATGCTATTTTATTTAACATAACAGTAGTTCTGATCTATTAATTTAAATAAATATTGAGTGAAGTGATTCTATAATCGGAGTTGTAAGATTAATAGAATAGTTACACCACATCAAAGTATTACTAACAGTAAAATTGAAGTCACTTTAAGGGGACTGTTTCAAAATTATTTGCTTTTGAGTAAAATAAATGTATATAAATAAGTGTATAAAATATATAAATCTGAAAATTAGAAAAATTCAGCCAATTACAGATTTTTGTAAAATGTACTTGCTAGTCAGAAGAGTTAAATATTTTGTTTGTATATTGTTAAAATAGTGCATTATGCTGAGAGGAATCATTATTCATCATGAGGAGAGAAATAAATATATAGATAGAGTTGTTTCTCTACAGGATAGATGAAAATAAACTGTCAAGCTATTAGTATCTATCAAAAAAGTTTTTCCTATTAGTAGAATGTTAATGAGCATTTTGAAAGAAGTTATGCTGCAATGGATAATTTTAAAGATCCAACTCACAAAGCTGTGCTAAAGAGTCAACCTACAGGTGTGAGAGATGCGTAAGAGATTAATGAGGACAGGTAAAAATGACATCTTTGAGAGTGCAATGTGAGAGTTTATGAGGAATCTGTGTAATAATAAGAGATCAGAGTGAAGGGACTTGAGCAAGCAGGAGAGTTTTTAATCGGTTTGAGAGAAAAGGATTGATTGTGAGTTGAACTCAGAGGAAAAAGAAGCTGACTAAATTGGAACTGGAGATAAAACCTCTATACAGTAATTACAATTCAATGCTTGGCACACTTAAATTGCAAAATAACAGACAACTAAAGACAAAACAAAAGATAATTAACAGGTTTAACAATTAACAATCAAAACAAATGACATGAAACTAATTAAACAAAACAAACTTCATAATTACTAGCTAAATCCGTATCGATCAAACTAACTAAACAAAAATTATTTCAAGCAAATTTTGAACTACGACTTGTCAAGCACAGGAAAAGGCGAGATATAATTTCGCTTCAATAGTTTATGAAATTACTTATTTCTTGGATCAATGTCTTTGAAGAATATAGTTAGTCTTAATACAGTATAATCTGCTTAAAAATAACGACTAATTTTTCGGCATATTATTTTTCTCGGAGTTAAGGAATAATACTGATAAAAAAACATTATTTTTACGACAAATGTTCACGTGAAGATGCACAACTTGCAAAACCGGTCAGACGGCTACAACACCTTTTACCAAGGTATGATGGATTTTCATAATACTATGAATACTATGAAATATAGTTAAGTGACAACACACATACATGGGTGCATAAGCGTAGAAATTGTTTATTTGCACAAATGTTCTGAAACATCAAGATTGCTTGACAATCTTTTATAGATGCTTTGATATTGTTATCAATCTTTAATATTCATATGTGTTGGAAAAAAGGAGTACAATACAGCCAATAGCTCTAATTTTAATCAAAACTGACTAAGCAGATGTCCAAAAAAAAATAAATCTGTCATTTGGTAAATATGCTCACAAAATAATTTCTAGACGTCTATCTTACTTCAGGGCTCCTGGTGAAAAATAAGAATGCTATTAAGAACATTTAAATATTTTATTCACTTTAGTGAATTTATAATTGAAAAATGATAACCATTTATAATTATTAAATATTATTTAAGTGAAAATGATTAAACAAAAGTAAATAAATGGTTAATTTTTAGTTTATGTAATCATTTATTCATTTTTCTAGCAAAAATGTAATAAGTAAAAATGCGCATATTTATACTGAGTAATCTAATGTATTACATATATAATCCCATACTGTCGATTGCTAAACTTCTTCTTTGGTTTGAATTAGTCATAGTAAAGAGGACTCATTTTTTCTTGTGAAGTATGGACTGATGAGATACAGTACACATCAGTCAGTATTAACCAAATCTCATAATAGGTTTGTTATTAATAACTCCGGAATGAATAGGCACTAGTGCTTTAGAGATTGAGGAATAATCTAACCAGTAAGAAGGTTTTCATCTGCCAATAAATATTTAGCTAATTAACTTACTTTATCATCTTCAATGACATGATTTGTTGTAATATTTCATTAATTGACTAACTTTTCGCAGTGATACTCGTACCTGCTGCCATGAATGCTATTCTTATTTAGTTATATGTAGTTTGAATAATTTACAACAAAAATATTTTTTTGTTTTAAATTAAATTATTATTTAAAAATAATTTTCAACTGATTTTGATCATTCCACTGACATGAAATATCGTTTTCTTTCGGAAGCCTACCTTACATGTTTTTACTTTAAGTATGGTCATTAGCGTAGTAATTGTGGTTTGATTATTTACTCAGAGTTGTTTTGGTTTTTGTTGAGCTTCATTACCAGATTACTCTTTCATGGGCGGTTCAAAATTCTATCTCACTAAAGCGGTTTTTAAATAAGTATTCACAACTACAACGTTTTTGGGGTTAATTTAAAATATTCCAACTTTAATTTAAACTTCATGGATATATATACATGTGTGTATTTTCAAATTGATAAACTGTTTTCAATATAAATTTGAACAATATTAAATTAAACTTGGATAATTTTAATTTAATATTGGATTATAATAAATTACACGAATTATTTTAAATTAAAGTTGGATTATTTCAGTTAAAATCGGATTATTTTAAATTAACTTGAATTATAATAAATTATGCTTCGATTTTTTTAAATTAAACTTTGATTATTTTCGATTAAACTAAAATGTACTAGTATAGTCTTTGTATAAGTTAGCAACAGAGAACCCTTTTGTTTAAGATTTTCAATCATAATAGAAATAAAATCTTTTATTACAGCTAAGATTTAAGCTTAAAATCCTAGTTATACTTTTAAACCAAATCTTATGAAAAATTTTGAATAAATACTTAAGGCTGGTTATTTGTTCTTAGAAGATTTAAAAAAAAAAGATAAAGCTAGTGAATATTCTCATGGGTTACTTTGAATCTATTTAAATTTAACTATCTAATCAGTACTTTAATTTATTTGATAAAATAATAATCTTAAGTGACAATCACAACAATCGACCTTCTTAATAAGTATATATACTCGTAACTCTGACTGTACTCATATGAAAATGAAATCATGAAGTTATCCTCAAACATTATCCTTCCTTTTGGTCAACTTCTCTTTAGACTTAAATCTTTTGATATACGAGTATTTCTGCTGTCAGAGAAGTCTTCAGTCAAACTTCTTCAACAAACATTTCCTTTGATTCAAGTTTTGTCTAACTTGACATCAAAGATCGTGTTCTGGTATTTTACCAACTCCTTAAACTTAATTCATTATCTAATTCAATTTATTAACGTGTTGAAACCCAAAAATACAAATTTATTATAAACTTGTACCAAAAGTGATGAATAATTATTTTATAGAAATGTTTAATTAAATTGTTTATTTTTTATAGAAAAATAGCTTACGAAAAGAAAAAAATTAACATTTTCAAATCTTTTAGAATCAGTTTCATTCCAAAACACCTTATAGTCACTTCAATTTAGACAACTTTTAATGTAACCGTTTTTATTTTAGTTGTGAAGCTAGCCTCACAACCTCTTAAGAGATTGTGAGCTATTACTTGCAGCTTGCAGCTATCTTGAGGATTACTTGCAGGGATATAAATCCTGATTTACTATCATTGGAATGTTTTTAATTACATTTATTAATCATATTTTCATAATATTTATTCTAAAAACTATAACTCAATAACATACAAGATTATGCGTAGAATATTTGTAAACGGGGTTTATTTTTATCCTATTTTGTTTTTAAACAAAGAGAATTGATTTCTTTTAGACCACCAAATGGTAACATACATTTTTATCTAATAATCATCTAAATAATAATAAATATAACAATCGAGATTATATTTTTTAATAATGTTACCGCACTGTCTTGTGATTTTAGGGCCACCCAAAACCATTGTTACTGTCATCTAAGTTAATTCATAAGGAATAAGTTAATATATAAGGTATACGTTTTTATTTTAAAACCTGTGCACTTTTTACATTTATATTTATTGTGGCAACAGTAATTTAAAATATTTTATTATCATATATGTTTGTATTATTTTTATTTTATTGTTTAAACCAATCCCCCAGCATGGTGATAACGTCAGCCGTTTAGCTGTTTTTTTGTTTGATTGATGATTCTACAGATTCTACATTGGGAGTTTTAAATTTTGCCTAACTCAAGTGCATTTTGAGTAGGAATCTTTAACGAGTACCTGGCATCGTACAGGCTCAGGACTGACAGCTTAATATCCTCTCCGAGGGAGGACGTACTCAGATTTATTCACCTTTCACGTGTAATAAATCGAGGTCCAGGTGGAGATAAAACCCCGACTACCAGTCCAGAGGCGAGTACGTTAAAAATTGAGCTAACCTGGCCCCTATAATATACTTAAATATAACATGATTTGACAACAAACACGTGAAATAACAATCAACGTCCAAATCGCAGTAAGAAATGAGATTCAAATCTTTCAACTGTTTCTTTGAGTCAACTGTTTCGTTCTCCGTTGACTCAAATCCTAAATGATATCACCAGTTGATTTCAACTACTATCAATCAAACCAGTTGGAATTTGACTCTGAAGAAGACCCCTTGTTAAGATTGAAAGATCTCAGCCTTTTTTCTGATTTCTTGCTGTGGTTTGGACGTTGATACGTCACTATATACAATAAGTTTGGTAACAATATAACACTAATGAAAATATATTAACTCTTTCTCCATTTGGTTAAAAATTACGATTATAAATGTTTCACTTCATAGGAGATATTAGTCTAAAATAAATAACTCGTAAACAGTAAAATACTTTAATGAATAAAATTTCGCTTCAGTGTAAAATATGGCCGGCCTGCCAGTAGATTTAATTAGTTTATTCTTAAGAGTACGGCCGGTTAACTAAAGCGTAAAATTCCTTCCTAAGTTAGGTATTTAGTGAGGTAACTGGGAAGGCAAATGTTTACATAAAACTGTATGTTGATCATTACCGAACTTTACGCAGCCTAATAACATTAAGCCCTGCTGGTAAGGGCAGCTGTATTTTTAAACTTGATGGCTCCCTTTCTCAACTGAAATTGGTTTAATGAGACAAGATGCTCCCTTTGTGTAACAATATATGACGTTGGAAGCCCGTGTGCAACCTCTAATCCCTCCCTGTCTTCACCTTACATCCATTTTCCATATTTTTCAAAACTTTCTTCTTAACTGTCTTCATTTGCGCGCGAATTTCATAATTTAATCACTTTGGCTTCATTCTTCCTCGGTTCCAAATTATTTTGGTTTTGCTTAGAGAATCAGTAATTGTTACATCTGTTTGTACAGAAGGAATACTCAACATTGTTTAAGAATTGAGGTAGTGTAAATAATTTTTGAATCACTGTATACAAAAAATTACCATCCTACTCAATTCTGATACTATACTTTTAATTAAACAAGAATTATTTAATGTGTTAAAACATATTTGTATCTGAATGTTAAATAAATTATTGATCGAAAACTGAAACATTCGACTAAATAACATGGTAGTAACATGGTGATCATAGTCATAATGGATAACAAAAAATTATAATAGTAATATTGGGGAAGTTCAAAAATTACGTTACCACAAAAAAGGACTACATGTCAAAACTAACAAGGACAGGGATAAATACATGAAGCCTTTTTGTGTGAGGACGTAATTTCTGAACTTCTCTAATATGAATAAATATCACGTTATAACAAATTGCACTAGTAATGAATTATAATCTTAAATTACATGTCAATGTCGAAACAAACTGTGGGAAAATATTAGACGGAACTCAGTTCACGTTGGCTAACTTCCCACTTTCGATGTTTCGTAAAAATTTGAGGTAATACGCAAAGTAGATTACACATTCCTCACCAATGAAGAACATTTAACTATGCATTTTAAAATATGCGCAGACAAAATGTTAAAAACATTTAAAATTATCAAAAGGAAGTTTAATATACTTTACATTACTTTACATATAATATCAAATTTTGGTGGAGTATTATAAGGTAATAAATTTCCTCATTCTAATTATGCTGCAATTGGCATTTAGCTTCTACAGATTCGTCTAGTAAAAATTCAGAGATATGTTGAAATATGATAAAAATTGATTTACAAATTATAGAATAGTTAGTACAGCTTATATATATATATATATATATATATATATATATATATTAGTATAGCCCATAACTGTCGTAACTCCCATAGATCTGGAGTTTGTTTTACGTTTTGTAACTTTAGTTCAAATTCAAATACTCAATAATTCAAACTAATAACTCAAATAGAATAATTCAATACTCAGTTCAAATTTGATTTTATTCTACGTATACTTCTTATTTAGTGTTCGGGTAGGTAGGTATGACATTTTGAAAGGAAGAAATTAATTATTATTATATATTATAAATTATATTATTGTTATTAAACGCAAACAAAATTAAAATCAACTTCCAATACCTACTTGCTACAGTAAAATTATCTATATATTTTTAGCTTCAAAAATATATAACTTTATACCAAAAACAACATACAAGTTCATAACGTTGCTTTACGTTGGATTTCTAATCCATTCAAACCTTATCTTTTTAGTTAGATATATACCAATCTGCAGTCAAATTTTCAGCTTGCTATGACTTATGGTGGCTATGTTTCTGAAGGCGAAGTTTGTAAACAAAGAAACAGAATTTTTTCTTAGGGTGGATTCAGTTTTTTAATATATAAAACGTAAAGATAACTTACAATGATTCTGTTCTAAGCAGTATACAGACAAAACCTTTCTTTCATTTATATATAAATTTCCATCAAACGAAAATCTTTTATAACGAAGAACAGTGAAGCTGGTTTAAAAATACCGGGACAATATTTATCCAAATTATTATGGTTCTACTGGATAATATTATAAATATTCACTCTTAATGTGTAATCGCCTATATAATGATACAGAGTGCAATTTTCCATGTAATATATTAAATTCCAGAATACATCTAATATTACTTTTGGCAATAAAAAGAGTTTGTATTTACGAATTCGTTTTTAATTTGAAAATTCCTGAAGAACCCATGCATACCAAGTAAATGAATGATGCATGTTCCTACTAAATAAATTCTATCTGGTCATATCAATTTTATAAGTATCAACAAACTTTATATAATTCATTAAAAAAATTCTTATTAATTTATTAATTATTAATTTATTTATTAATATTATTATTATTGATGTCATTACTGATCAATTGATTCCAGCTTTCGACCATAATTACGTTGGTCATATAGTCTTATATAGTCTTCCTTAGTGCATGCATTTATCTGATTGGTCCAATAGACAGACCTATTGACCAATCAGAGCACACGTTTCAGTTTTTGTTATTGTTCTACTTTATGCTAAGTTCCTGCCTGTTGGTATGACGAACATTTTCTTCACATGAAGATTAATTGAGGAATTCTTTCTTTAATATACAAAGGTTCTCAAATATATAGATTATCAACACTTTCCTCTCTCGTGATAATGGTATCGAATACATAACCCGATGTACTTTGAGGGCAGTTTGCTACATTCACCTGTAGTTCAATTATACTCATACACCAAGTGACTACTTTGATGCTCCTGAGTATCCTTCTTTGAACTGGTTCTTAGGAGCAAGTTATGTTTTTTTTTATTCTTGTAATATATAAAAGTCTTATTCGGTTATTCTCACTCGTAGGTCTTTCATGAGTATAAACAATCGTTTGCATAGCCTTTTCATCTTTTCTGTACTCCGTTTTCATGGCCTACGTCCGTATGTCATCGTTCACGGGCCGATACATCGTCATGTACATATATATATATATATATATATATATATAAACAGACAGAAAATCATTACAGAACACACTTCGATATTTCGACATATCTTCTTCAATATTGATTCTTCGAAGTATTAGTACCAATAAGTAATATTGAAAAAACCTCCATTTCGATGAATCATTTCAGGTGTTGATAATTCAGACTTCATAAAATATTTAATACTTTGCCCATATAGAAGTAATATTTATTTTCTGATGCATAAAATGCAGTTGATAGCAATTTAACTATAATTAGTTTCTCCACACTACAGTATACCTCCTTCCAGGGAGTTCAATTTCTGGAAAACGCTAAATTTGTAATAGGATGGAGTAGAGTTTACACGACGCCGTTCTATTAGGATGTAGTTTGGAGGTCCCCAGGCTGTGTGCTGTCAGGTACTCGTAAAAGATTACTACTCTAATTAAAGCAGCAATATTTAAAACTGTAGAGTCAATCCCTTAACATGCGACACTTTTGAATAACTTAGTACCAATTTCAAATAAAAGAGCAAAACAATTCTTTTTTTATATTAGCTACGAAAACAAAGAGTTAGTCTCTATAAATTTATAATAACTATATGCTTATTAAATAAACATGGATATAGTATATTAGTTAAAATTGAATTGTAATGATTACTGATTAAAATATTGTAAACAATTATTTATACATTTTCAATAAATATCTACTAATCTTCAAGGAGGTAATAATCTGCTGTGAGATACCAAACGACTTTCAGTTGACTCATGGAAAGACTATGCTCGGAAATTAAATGAGATTTATGTTGCATAAATAACAAATATGCAACTGTTATTTATAATATTAAAACAAATTTTATTAACGCAACAATATTTATTAAGAATAAGTAATACAAGTAACTGTAAAATTAGAAATATCACAAATCTTAATAAAATAATTAAGAAAATTCAGTATCAAACTATTACGATTCAGAAAATTCAAAAAAAAAAAAAAAAATAAGATTTAAGTAACTGAGAGATGTAGAAAAACTTAAAGGTCTGAGACTATCTCAACAGGAAAAAAGGGTTTAATATCATTATCTGCAGCTTTAGAAAGTATGCATATTTACATCTACGTATACATACTTTAGCTATGAATTGCATAACAAAAAAAGAAGGGTTAGGCACTTTACCTTATTCAGATAAACTGAAATGTATTTACAAAATATTTATGCAAATTTTGTATGAATAATCATTAATTTATTCCTAAAATAATATATTTGCTAAAAATTATATATATTGAAAGATAAGTGTAAATGAATTTGACACATAAATTAATAACTCATATATTCCAGTACATATTACTGTAGAAAATCAACTTGCAAACATATATTTTATTACTTGTGTAATCTATTATAATGTGGTATTTATTCATGGTATAGAATTTCAAATATTACGTCCCCAGAAAAAAGGTTTCATGTCATTATGTCTAGCTCTGTTAGTTTTGACATGAAGCTCTTTTCTGTGGAGTCGTAATTATTTAAATTCCCCAAACATACATTTATGGCAACAACAGTGAATAAAATACATAACTCTTGTTATTTTTGTACAAAATATATAAAATATATTTTTGTTTACATAAGTAAAATATATTACTTGTTAAAACTGACTTAAATATTAATTCTAACATAATTATTATTATGAATTTTAAGATCATTTGAATAAACATTCAAATTAATGAATGTTGTTATCCATACGAAAATTAGCGTAAGAATATTGTTTCTTGAAAGGCATGTTGAACTAATCCTAAGCTCTCAATTAAGTGGCTGTACTAGTTCAGTGGGAGACATTCTAATTTAATGCTTTGATGTCCGGCCTCCTGACTTGATTAGATACCTGGCGAAATTTGGTTGACATCCCTGAAATGGACTGAATTACAGTTATTCCAATCGATTTGACCTCTCAATTTAACTCTGCCAATTGAATATATGTAATATACTCGAATATATATATATATATATATACATATAATGTATTAAAAGGAAAATAAAATACGAATCTAATTTTTAAGTGTACCCATTGAGTTTACTTTTTTGAATAAAAAAAAAATTTCAAAAAATTAACACATTGTACCAAGCATCTATTGCTTCGTATGATTCTATCTTGAATCCTTGCAAATTTCTGCAGCAATTAAATATATTTAATAAATTATTCCAAATTATATAAATACGTTCCCGGCTTGCTTATTTGCCATTGCGTCTGCAACGTGCTTGGTCTCATTTTCTCATTCCTTCTGAAGACGGATTGCCTGAAAATTTGAGTTTGTAAGTATGTATCTTTACTCTGTATGATACTCTTCTTGCAATTTGAACTTCTATAAACATATTCAAACCTGAAGATAATTTATGGGATCGAAAGCTCCATTATAAATTGTAAGTTTGAATTGAGTTATTTACCCTTAGAATGTAGTGTTGTCGTCAATGATCTCTCATTAAATGTCCCTTGGGGAACTGATTTGGGATTTAACCCCTGAGCGCCATAAAAGTTAATAGTCAGGAGACTGAAACAAAACAGCTATATGGTTGCCAATAGAGAAGTAGCTGTATATTTCAATCAAATATATACATATCAATGATCAAACCACAATATGAAGTGGAAAAAAGACTAAGATATTTCAACCGTAAGAAGTAGTCTTCGTCAGAGTTAAAAAACTATCTTAATCTTTTTTCCCATTTCATATTGTGGTTTGATCATTGTTTGCTGCTTCACATGTTTTTGTGAAATCTTGTACATATATATATACATATACAAAGCACGACACAGAAAAGAGAATACAAAGAAAACTTACAGAATTCTGTAAGTTTCTTTTGTATTCTCAGTTTTCTGTGTCGTGTTTTGTGTAATTTAAAGTTTTATAGTCCTTGTGGACCGTTTCTTATTTTTAGTATTTATACATATATATAGATATATGTGATAAACTGATATGTGATAAAATTAGAAGCTACCATATAAGGTCACCTTTCTTCTCCATTACTTTTATGTTAGCTTCTCAGTTTTTACTTTCTTTGCTCTCTAATGATATAAATTGATAGGCCTCAGCATTTATTTCTATTGTTTTCTTATCCCACTGTGAAATATATATATAAACTCAAAAATTGTTATTGACCTCTTCTATTCTATTCAATGTTTTGTTATTGAGGGCTAGGTCAAATAAAAGAAAATAAACTCCTTTCTAGGCCGACGTTTCGAATGTTTGAATTGTTTTGATAAATGTATTATAGTCTTACTCTAATTTTAGCCCTGAAGATGATGTACAAATACATCGAAACGTCGGCCTAGAAAGGAGTTTATTTTCTCTTATTTGACCTAGCCCTCAATAACAAAACATTGAATATATATATATATATATATATATATATATGTATATATAAATAAATTGTTTAAAACAACCTGGAGCCAATTAGGGCCTTTGCATTGGTAAATTGGTAATTTACCATATTCTGTGGATACAGTAACAAGGTCGTTATTCCGTAAATTCGAAAAACTTATAAAAAAGCAAGTTTCAGCTAAATTTGGTCTACTTTTTAAGAGTGTATATATATATATATATATATATATATATGAATTAAACACCACAATAAGTGCTTTAAATAGATAATAGAGTTTTGCTGCCATTATTGTGGTGTTTAATTGATATATTATATCAAGAGTTATTGTTGATTATCAATTTATATATATATATATTATTATAGCAAACAAAAGTATAGAATATCATTGTACGAGGTATACAAATGTTAGTATATTAAATGTCTAAGAGTTTATAGTTATGGTTCTTCTTAGTAGTAACGATAAAGAATATACGAATCCTCTTATTCTGTTTGAAAGTGAAAGTCTCTGAAGATGAGTATACCACTACGGAAAGTTCTAACTTGGTGGACATGAACAAACTGTGCAATCTATTATTCTTACAAAAAAAGTAAGTATTAGTAGAATAATATTGGACGACAACTCGATGGGGCATGGTGAGTAGGGAGGTCAAAGCTTAATGGCTGTAGAATAGTAGAGGGTTCCCGAAGTATACCGGGCGGGAAAATTCAGAGTTTGGCTGCCAATAACATGAACTTTGGCAGAATAGCTATGAAGTACAATAGAGATTGGTAAGGGTAATTATAGTTACAACCCAATATTATACTTATTAATAACAATAGTTGATGGAGACTAGTTATACTTTATTAAAAATGGTTATCATTTTATTTACATTGTATAACCCATTTCACTTAATCTCAACTGTCAGTTGTTATTAAGTTATTGCTATACTGATTTGATTAGCTTTAAATTGAATTTCCATATAATCCAATTTAAATGATTGTTGATGTTATGTTACCTTTGACTATTGAACCTCAGCCTTTAGAAAACACAGTCCTAAACAAACATCAAAATGACATTTCCACCACAAGTAATACAATAGAGTAGAAGCATTAAAATAGGTCAGTTAATTAAATTTACTTATAACTATATTTATATTATTAGAAAAATTGACTTATTTAATTATTTTTTACCTTATTTGTTTTTCCCGTAAAAGGTCGTTCATATTTTTCTTATATAACAAAAAACAGTACTGTCTAGAGTCAATGTTATATAAATATTTAGAGTTGTTTGAAAATGACACTAAACTTAGCTGGTTCAGGTTTCTTAGCAAGCTTCTCAATTTTTCTGAAAAACACTCGTTATTTTGTTAACCAATAGAAATCTCTTATAATTGACATGTTTTGGATTATCAACACCCACATTTTGAAGATGAATGTTATCATTCGAAACATGTCGACTGTAGGAGATATACTTTATTGTGCAAAGGAAATAGCGAGTGTTATTCAGAAAAAATGAGAAGATTGTTAAAAAACAGGTATCAGCTACGTTTGGTGTCATTTTCAATTATACGAGTATGCATATGTCTTATCAAAAAACTGCTACAAAAAATTTCAAATTTAGAATTGTGTGTTTCATATATTGAATACCGAGTAATTTTTAATTTTGAATTTATACTGAACACAATATAGTACCAAAAATGTTCAAATATTATCTTCCACCTACATTGACTTATTTTCAACGAAGTCAAAATGTCAATAAAAGTAATGAATTAGAAGTAATTTATTTTTAATTCAAACGATTGAAAATAATAAACTATCAAATTATTATTTTGATAATTTTATATCAACAAAAACAATAAATAAATTAATTTGTTAACGGAAATATAATTAATATTATTTATAATTAATTATTATTTATTATTATATATATTCTGAGATAAAATGGATAAACAAACAAATATACATACAATAATAATAATAAACTAATAATCTATATATATATATATATTCATTATCAGTCTTTAATTAACCTGAGACCGTCGGTCCGGTTGGGTCTCCAACCGTCATATTCGTACTAGTCATACCGTCATACCGTACCAGTGCTCTTGGTTCCCTCTCTTATCTCTCCTGAAGATGGTTCAACCGAAAACTAGAGTCTGTAAGTGTGTGCTTTTAATATTTCTATGTTTTTATGTACATTGAACTGTATTTGTCCATTTCGGATCGTATTTTCATCAAAAAAGTATATATATTATATATATATATATATATATTTAAAAACATTATGTCTGATTCCACTTGATTTGACTTCGTCAAATATTTTTCCAAATTTTGAAATCTTTTCTTCAATTCTGGGTTCAACTTAAAGATTAAATCACCATATTTGTTTGAATTCTTATTGGACATGTTTCGGTGTTACATCCACCATCTTCAGCAAAAAAAGAATTAAAACTACGCATAACAAAATTAATCGAAATACCTAAAAATCACATTACAATAATAAACAATAAATTACCAGTCTATGAACACGACAGACAGGTTAACAGAAGGTCACACGGCCAGGTTTGGGGTTGTCAGTGTTGGCACCAATCTTTTTACTTAGGTTTCCAAACAGGCGTAACTGGTTGTTAAAGTTATCTTTTTGCTCGTTCATACTTGGATCTTTTTCCAGTATGTACAGCACCTCTAATATTCTGAGTATTTTTGCGTCCTTTTCCGTTGCTATTATTTTAGTGTTGTTACCTTGGTTTCCCTTGACATTTTTGTTTTGCGTATATTTTGGAGGTGTTCTTTTAGGGCTCCAGACAGATGACAGATGCATTGTCAGCCTCCTGGAAAGGGTAGTAATCGTTGATTCTATATATGAGTAATTTAGGAATTCACAGTTTCCTAATGGACATTGAAACTCATATACTAGGTTTGTTTCAATGGATGTTTTTTCTCATGATGGTTCCTTATAATCAGTTGCGTAGTGGTTTTGCTCTTGTAAAAAATAATAAGTTGGATCCTGTCTTCTTGTTTTTTTGCACTTGATATTGTTCTTTAATATTGTACTTTCATCTGTTTTATGGTTGTCTGAAAACTGGTTTTCGTAGTATATCTTGTAGGAAGTTTGATTTGTTACTTCATCTCCACCATTTGTCTCACTTTTCTGACTGATATAGTTTTTAAGAGTTTTATCGAATTCACTGTTACTGTAGCCATTATTAATAAATACCTGTTTTAAATTTTCTACCGCTCTTTTGAAGATGCCCCAATCTGCTAAGATTTTAAAAGCTCTGTCTATTAATGTTTTGATAACGCCATATTTATATCTCGAGGGACATTCACTCCTGCTATTGAGGTATATCCCGCTGTGTGTAGGCTTGAAAAACATCGCTGTTGATAGCTCATTATCATTTCTAATAGTTAAGGACCTCGAAATGCTAATGGAAATAAAAAGAAAATTCGAAGAAGCAGATATCTGCAAATCTAGGAAATTAATGTTGTTGTTTACACCTACCTCATGGTTAAATTTCAGCACCGACATCTCGTCGAATTTTAGGTAAATAACAATCTAACAATCAAACAATGCCATTATATTAGTAACATGAATTTAAAAAACAAATATCCAACAACATTTATAAATTGACAATAATAATTATTTATAAATATTTCTTCAATCCATATAACCCCCTTCTCAGCGTTGAGGCCAACTCCAACAATTTCAGCGTTAATGGATGTTTAAGATACAAAATTCAAAAACTTTTACCTCGTCACAATAAATATATGACGAGGAATCACCAGGTTCTAATGCTACCAACATTTAACTCCTAGGAGCAATCTATACCCTGGTATATCCCGAAATTATTTATGTATTTGATTTTAATATCTCAAATTTCCTTATTTCTTTAATACTTCAATTTCATTTACGATTTTTTTTAATGAGCTTTTAATTTTTTTATATTTGTTTACTTATTTTTCGTTTATAATTTATTTTATTTCAGACACATTTTCTTAATTTTTTCGTGATTTTGTTATTAAACAAAATTCTTTTTTCGTTTTTGTTTTGTCCAATCTTTAGTAATAATCTCCGTTCATTTAACCTAATCAGGCCACAACTACTACGTAGCTACAATACGACTTTCTCTTCTATTGGACACGATTAATAAGATCATACTATGGAAAGCAAAACATAGTATTCATTCTTATTAACGTTTTTTCACATAAAACACTTTTATATATATATATATATATAAGAATGATCAAATCACAATGTGAAAAAGGAAAAAAGACTATGATCTTTCAACCGTAACAAGTGGTCTTCAAGTGGTTAATATGTGTAAATATGTACTTGTATATACTAAAATGAAGAGACGGTCCACACGGAGTTATATAACTTTAAATTACACAAAATACGGTACAGAGGAAGGAGAAAATACACAAATATTTATTCAATATTTCGAACTGTTGTTCGTCATCAGTTGAAGACCAGAAGCGATATATATGATAGCAGAATATATATAAAAAAATATACCATTAGAATCACTAAATGTGACCATCATTTTTGGATAGTATCAACAATTTGGAGAATAGACCAAATATCACTCAGACATCTGAATAAAAAGTTGCTCTAGCATATTAAAACTTTACGTAGAGCACAGCAAAACAACAACTAAATATAAACTAAGCACATTTTTTGTCAAAATTTGGATAAAACGAAAGAAACTATTACAGAATAACCATTAATATTAGAGTTGGTTAGAGCACCTCGAGAAGACGCATAAAGATGTATTATGTGGTGTGTGCGCGTTTACTTTTTGAAATACTACATATATACTCGTTACTGTTAAGTTTCTAATCAGAATTGATTACATGTACGAATAAATTACTCTGATTCGTTTCGGTATTTTTTGGCTTAACATGAAATATGATCTTGCTTGTACATGCATTTGATTTCTTTAAAGATATTCCTGGTGACATGTTTAATAATAAGAAACAGTAGATAAAGTTTTCTTTTTAATTTCGAAACTAATGGATAAATGAATCTATATCTTTTTTTACGTCTTCGTGTTTTACGTCATAGGAAATATTATTAAATAATAGAATTTCAAAGAGATATATTAAATTAAATTATAATCCATTTTTAAAGTAATTCAATATTTATTTAAGAATTTAAATATATTTTTTTCTTTTAAAATGTCTACATTTTATTCTTACGATGCTTGGCTACTTAAATTGAATGAGCTATAGTAAAGTTAAGTTGAGGGTGAAGGGTCTTAAGTTGCAAAGTCGGTCTCTTTTTAACAATTTCAAACACTTGTATTTCACAAAGAAACCAACCAACACTTTTAAAAGAGCAAACTTCTCCCAACAGCTGCCATTGCCATCTACTCTGGTTAACTCAGTTTTTCTTCTTTTTTTTATATTCTCTTATGTACCCTTCTCTTAATACTTAATTTTTTTTTTGTAAATTGATTATAAAAAGTCTAATAAGAAGAATTTCTTTATAACAAATTATTTACTAAAATAATGGCAACCAATATAAAAATGATATAATGGTGAAATGTGATTTTGTGCTCAGAGGAGGAGAGGGGTGGCCAATAAACAGCTCCCTAATTGAAATGGCCTGCAAACCCATTCACACCAACACACTGTGTTTTCACCCTTTATTCTGATGGTAGTATCAAGAGGAAATGCTCGACAATAGTGAATCTATTGCTTTTGTATTGTGTTTCTTACAATTATATATAAACATATATAAAGAAAAATCACAATAAACAAATTATACAATCAATGAAGTTTAAACCACAAGGGAAGAGAAAAACAATACAAATAAATGCAGACAGGTCTTTCTTTTTATATCATCAGAACACAACTATGATCTTTATTGCTTTCTACCTGCGTAGCGACTCGTTTCTATCTTCCTGATGACGAGACCATCGAAATATAATAGTGAGTTTCTGTTTCATTTCTGAGTGTTCTTTATGTCAATGTAGTTTATATACATATATAGTTCAATGAACATAAAAAAGAAACAGAGAAATTAAAAGCACACACTTACAGTCTCTAATTTTTGGTTGAACCGAGAAAATTAGAGACTGTAAGTGTGTGATTTTAATTTCTTTATGTACATTGAACTGTATTTGTCCATTTTTGATCGTATTTTCATCGATATATATATATATATTAATTAACAACATAATAATAATAATAATAATAAACTTCTATAAAATATATATGTTAATTATATATACAATAAATAAAATAATAAAAATGTAGCAGTAATTTTATTACAATCAATTATTCTTATTCAGTTTTATACTTTATATCTTTATTATGTTTCGTATAATAATTAATATGTATACTTGCTTTCTTTAATATAATTTAGCATCAACTATGAACTAACCATTTTTTGAAGTTGTTAATATAGTATTATATGAACAAAATTATGACAAAAATACACCGTACTGCACTTTTAAAAAGCAAACTTCAAAAAAAGAATTCGTTAAACAAGATCAGATTTAACAAAAAAGGAACATAATCGACAAATCCTTTGAAAGAAAAACAAAGGATTCTTTGTTGCACAGGTTCCTTTTTAATGAAAATCAGACATGACGTGAAGTACAAGTAGTTTCCTCGTCCAATTTTTCGATTTTTTTTTTTTTACTCTCTTGAACTTCCATATAATTTCAAAGGTAAAAATTTTTTTAGATAACAGATATTCATTCAAGTAAAAATTATTTCTTAATGTTGACAAACAAGTTTTTGCATTCAAAAATAGGATGTATATCATGAACATATCAGAAAATTAAAATTACCTTGCTTTGTCTTTTTCTATTCCATACCGACAATTTCTTATTCCATACCAATAAAAAATTGGCTGTTTTTCTTCAATACTCAATTCTTTTGATATGGTGCAACACTAAATAAAATCAATAATTTTTTATTTCATTGTTTTACTGTTTTTTCGCAATTATTTATATATTTCGAAAAAAAATAAAAAGTATAAAATTAGTTAGCGATCATTACTTCCTTCATACTTACTGACCGTATTTTTTTTAAAATTGTATAATATTCTCTTGCATACATTTGTAATTTGATGAGTATTTACTAAAAAAATTTATGTATTATAATGGACATACATTTTTTCATTATTTTCAACTAAAACTGTTTGTTAGTACCTTTTTTTTTGTTTGATTTCAAAACTTATTGACTAAATAGCACTGAAATGATTGTGAAAGTTGTTCAAGATGTTATTTGAACAATAGAACTTTAACAAAAGATATGCTTTCATCCGAAAAAATATAACTTGGTTGGGTGCCTGCCAAAGGCACAAATGGAATATCAAAAGAAACTAACAATGCACTCTGTTCACAGACATAGCCTCTCTTCTCTTGCTAGTAACACAATGAATAGATGTTAAGAACCCCTAAGAATGGGAATGTCACGAAAAGTGATATAATGGATAGACTCCGCTTAACAAAGTTAACACAATAAACCAAAACACAAACAGTCCTATCTTATCCACGGCCCTTTTCCACTATTGTCAAATAACAATACAATAAACAATACACATAGTTTAATAGCATTGATTCTTTAAACTTGAATGACCCATTAAATAAATTGTATATTGAAGCCTAAGAAATAAATGAGTTCATAAATTTACACTAACACATAAAAAGAGATTATAATTATGATTGATTTATTCGGTAAATATGATAGTTTACCACTGGTATCAGAAAAATTCAAAAAGATTTTATGACCTATGCAGGTTGTAAAATTTAGACCCAAACAATGTATATTTGTGAGTTGTGAGATTAAAAAAATTACATTATATATTAAAAAATTTTGAAAACATATTTATTTGAAAGTGTATGTTGCAGATGTTTTCAAATATAATTTAAAGGAAACAAATCATAATAAAACTTGCACTCGCGAAGCTTTTGACATTCACTTTTCAGTGATCCAAGTAGTCATTCTTCGCAGGCAGCTATGTAATAATTTTTGTTTTACATTATATTCTAATAATGATTAATTCATTTTTAATCAGTACTATACTAAAATAATAAAATTCATATTAATTAATTAACTATATATTAATTAAACTCTAATTATTGCTGTTAAAAATGAATTCATTGTAAATTCATCCCTTATGCCAATGAACTTAGACGCTTGATATGAACTCATAATTTTAATAATCGTCATTAATGTATATATGGACTGGAGTTAATTAAGAGACAGGTTTGACAGTTTTGGCTTTCAAATCGCTATATCCCCCTTCTAGCATAGGGACTCGGAAAAAAAAAGGGAGAAAATGGATTTAAGGTTGGCAGATCAACGGTAGCAAAAGATAGCAGGCTAACTAAAAATAGAAGAATAGACGAAGAAGAGGAAGGTATAGGCAAGAGCACCGTAATAACTACACCGAGTTTGTGGGAGCCAGGGAAAAAATTAGATATGACGGGAGTATTATTCTTAAGATCCTTTCTAGGTGTGGGGTGGTGAACACTCTCAGCAGGATCGACAGAACTGTTGATTACTTACGAGGGTATAATCGTTACATCAATTTTCTTTTAAAATACTAATGTGTTTCTTTCTGCTATTTAAGGAATTACGAATTTGAAGGATTCTATCTGATAGGGATCTAGGGTAGCTTTCTTTAAATAAGAAGGGAGACGACAGTTAAAAAAATGTATAAATGTATAAAAATTTATAAAATGTATATATAAAAATGTTTTATAAACATATATTATATATATAAGATATCATTATCAACCGTCATACCTCGTCTATCGCTGGTGAAGTCGTCCGATCGTTTTCGCAATGGCTGCGAAATCACCAGCGATAGATGAGGTATGACGGTTGATAATGATATCTTATTTACTAATCTCTGTGGCACTAACAATATGCATGTATTTAATATATATAATATAAAAATGATAGCAAATATAATAATTTATAATAATTAATAATTTATTAAATGTATACAAATATTTAAAACGTGGATGGTGGTAAGTAATAAGCATTATTAGATATCTGAAAATATAGAGATTTGCAAATAGAAGGGAGAGGTATTTTTTAGAAATCATTCGCAAATTGGAGGGACAGATATTTCTTAGTAATCATTAGTTAAGGAAACAATATTCTTCTTTAAATTTATGTTTACGTCAGACACACTCTTAATTCTAGAAAAAATATATATATACTCTGATATATACAAGTTTCTCTGCCAATTAAATTTGTTTTGTATTTTACCAGATCTTTTATGTCACTCAAGTTGTTTTGTGTGTCTGTGTTTATGTATTTGTATGTGTGTGTGTTTGTAGGTTTGTGTGGAAGACTCTTTTGAATATAATTGTAGGATTTCATAGTTTGATGTTAGGCTGCTTTCCCTCCATGTATTTACCATGAACTTTTTACTACATACATACTCTAACAGATCATCATTTTTTTTAAGGCCTCGTACTTTCTGCTCTCCAACTATCTCCTGCAATAGAGGAAGCAGAGAAATACGTGAATGACTCATACATCGTCACATGTCATGGGCCAGGAGCCAAAACAACTTCCTGGAGGGCACCTGACGCACGCGTTGTGACAACAAAAGAAGGCCGGTAAGTTCATTTATTTATTACCCTAACTTAATTTAGATATGTTTTTTTCGACTACTAAGTCATGATAAGTACTGAGGTCATCAAGTAATATCATGTTTGTTTTATTGATTAGCATTTGCCTACAACTTTATAATATTGTTTAAATAGTTGTTCAGAAGTGTGTAATTTCCAAATGAGAAATTACTGTTTATGAAGATAAACTGTTAAAATTTTAAGATTTGTATGCAGTTACTTTGACAGTAATTTTTTTTTTAAAATGTATGTACTGGAATTTAACAGAGCATAAACAATAGGAATAAGACTCTAGTTCATTTTTTTGATATTATGAGTATTAATAGTTGTCTATTCAAATGGTGAAGATTAGTAAAGTTCCTCTTTTGATGTCGTTAGTAGTAAAATTTGCCAGTAGCAGATTGAAGCCGTTTTAAAAGTTTGTAAGTGTGGTGAATTACGTTTGTATAAAATTAGTTGTTGAGTTGCTCAATACAGATACAGAACATTATTTTTGGTTTCACCACAGTTAAGAAAAGTCTTCAGTTCCAACACTTTAAGTACTGAATACTTGTATAAATTACGACTTTTATTTAATAAAGTGTTATAGTAATGTTTCCGGCTTTACACTAGTGTGCAATTTGGAGGCCTTCAATATTTTACAATCGTTTTAAACATTATAATTAATAAATTCCTATTGAATGTATTATTTTTAAAGTAATTTATCCCTGGTAAAAATAACATAGTTCAACCAATTAATATATTTTTTTACCTGAAACTTACCAAAATACAATTAGTGCATATCTCTACATCGTTTTATAATGAAATATATTTTTTAAGAATAGCTGTTAGTTGCAGTACTATTTTTGTTAAATTCAATACATATTGATTTTAATGGCTGAATGATATAATTACGACCTCCTATTTCCAATTATGCAAAGAGTAAATTTTATATGCAATAAACATACAATTTTTTATAAATAAATAAGACTTTTGGCTTTTATTTATAAGTGTGGAAATAACTACATTGATGATACTGTGGACCAACTGTGCATGCCATTATATGGCATGTTGAACTACTGTGCACCGCACTCCCTATTCGATGAGTTACAGTTCTCCAGATGTGTATATATATTTTTCTAGTTGTACACATTACAAACCAAAATACAAATCAACCAAAAAACGACGAGCGCATTGATAAAGTAACAACTAGTTAAATTTCATAAGAAACATAACAATGCTGCAACAGAAGCTGTTCTTTTCTTAACGAAATATATGACAACGAATTTTCGTCGTGTGCCTGCGTTTCTGATTGGGATAGACGTATGTGAGACAGTGCATGCATTTAAGGCTAATGGATGCCTAAAAAGCTTTTCTAATTTAATAAAACATCACAATATTTACAAAACAAATCATAAATATGATTCCATCTGATAGTCGTTCAACTATTTGTATTATTACTGGCAGAGTATTGATTTCAATACTATTTGAAGTGATTATTCATCACTAAACAGTGATTATTTGTTAGAGGAATTGATGATTTGTAATGTATTCAAGTTTTCTTACTTATGATCAAAAAACTGAACATCAATCTATTCACAGCAAGAACCCACTTACACTTAGAGTTAAAATACCTCGGATGAACAAACGAGATTTCATAGCAATGAGCAATGTATTTTTCAATGTCCTTAGGGTACTGTAACTCAAATGCTTTTTGGAATGGCTTTCAGTTAATTCTTCACATCAGATTCTTACATATAACTGAAAAAAAAAACAATGCCAAACTTATAGGAAATAGTTATGGTTTTTTTCAATAAGTATACAGAGGTAGACTTTTCATAGCTGTCTAGTAGTTATGTTAATACAAATACCACCGTAAAACATAGTGCTGTATTTACGTTGATATAAATCTCACTTCATTGCCAGTTTATTAACATTTATATACATATATACTTATTCGATGAAAATATGGTCCAAACAGATAAACACAATTCATTATAAATGAAGAGCCATAGAGAAATTTAAGCACACATTTAACTTCTTAATGTTTTAATGTTTTTTATGTACTTAATGTTTCTTAATGTACAATAAATTATATATATATAGTTTCGGTTTTATTTAAAACCTTTTTCATAGGCCTACAAACTGTTAATTTTTAAATAAAACCGAAACGTCGGCATTGAGAGTTTGATTTTGATCCTGGAAAATTGACCGAATCCCGATTACATTAGACACCTATTCTATCCAACGGTTGATATATTATTGAATTTGTTATATATATATATATATACACTTAATTAAACGAATCACGATCCGAACTGGACACAATACGAGTTCAAAATTCAAGAAGAGTAAGGAAACACACAGAGTAAGGAAACACACTTACAGACTCAAATTTTCGGGTAATCCGTCTTCAGGAGAACAGAGAAAGGGAGACCAAGCACGTTGTAGACGCAACGGCAAGTAACCCGTGTGTTACTCTTCTTGAATTTTGAATTCGTATATATATATATATATATATATATATATATACATATATACAAAAGACGGACGATTAAAGGTCGATGACGGAATCCGTGAGGAACTACTTAGAGAAGCTAAAATTGAAAGAGGCCATTACAAGAGTAATATACTAAAAACGAGACACCGTATAGCGGCCAAGAATTTGAAACAAGATGGTTCCATCACAATCCGTAAAGCTGATAAAGCTGCCTGCTATGTTTTGATAGGATCAGATGAATACAACTCTAAAATCAGCGACATCCTAAGTGACCCTGCGAAGTTTCGTCATATTTCCCGTAACCCCACTGACGATATTAAGAGAAGAGTTAACAAACTGATAAAAGTGGTAAATGCCAAAACTGGAAAGAAAAGTCTTCCACCTATCATCGGAGACTATGGTTTGGGATATTGTTATGGCAATGTGAAAACCCACAAACCAGGGAACCCCTTAAGGCCTATTATCAGTCAGATTCCTTCTCCTACGTACCAACTGGCGAAGCGACTGAATGAAATACTCACTCCCTTCGTTCCCAAGGACTATAGCCTTGCATCTTCTACCGACTTCCTTGAGCTTTTAAAGGGTTCGGAGAGTACGGGTACTATAGCTTCTCTTGATGTCGAGTCCCTTTTCACTAATGTGCCGGTTGACAGGACGATTGACATCATCCTGCAAGAAGTTTACCCTGAGGGAGAGCAACCTAAGATAGACATCCCTAAAACGAGCCTGAAGTCCCTTCTGAAGATATGCACGAAAGAGTCTGCATTTATCTCACCTGATGGCCGCATGTTTCAGCAAATTGATGGTGTTGCCATGGGATCACCGTTGGGTGTCCTATTTGCAAATTACTTCATGGGCGCTGTGGAGAGGAAAGTCTTTTCTGAATTAGAAAGACCCACAATATATGGGAGATATATCGACGACATTTTCGTCTTAGCCAGAGACGTAAATGTGATCGAAAGATTGAAGGAACACCTGGAGAATGAATCAGGCCTTAGACTAACTGTTGAAAAGAGTATTGACGGTCAGCTGCCATTTCTTGATGTTTTGGTCCAACAACGGTCTAGGAGCTTTAGCACAGGTGTCTATTGCAAACCAACTAACCCGGGTCTGTGTTTGAATGGGATTAGTGAATGCCCGGATAGGTACAAACGTTCAACCATTGCGGCTTATGTAAGAAGGGCTCTAACTCACTGCAGTGAATGGTCGGATGTCCACTCGGAGTTGGAAAGAGCAACCCAGGTCCTGGTCAACAATGGTTATTCCAATAATCATGTGAGGAAAACTATCAGTCAATGCCTTGAGAAGTGGTATGGCACTACAGAGAACAAAGATGCCTCAGAGGAGAGGCATCAAGTAATACGCTTGTATTACAGGGCATACATGAGCAGCCAGTACAAGCAAGATGAACAAGCGCTGCGAAATATCGTCTCTAAGCACGTTTCAACGACGACGGAGGAGGATAAGCTTAAATTAACAATATTCTATAAGAACAATAAGACCAGTAATGTTGTTCTTAAGAACAGCCCACAGTGTGTCACCCCAGAGCTCCAGAAAAGTCATCTCGTGTATGAATATGTTTGTAATTCAGGGAACTGTGCAGCCCTGCCTTCTACATACATCGGCATGACAAACACGAAGCTCTCGAGGCGTCTTACCCTACATCTGTCTGCTGGTGGACCAAAACAGCATGAACAAGAAGTCCATGGTACTCGTCTCACTAGGGAGAAGTTAGTCGAAGGAACCAAAGTCCTTCAACTGCAAAGTGACCCTAACCGCCTGAAAATCCTGGAAGCGCTCTACATTAGGTCTAAGAAGCCTTCCCTTAACTGCCAGATGGTAGACATGTTCGTCATTCCCAGCATGAGGAGTATGGTAGTAAGCGGTGAAGTGCAGCGGGATACCGGACTGAGTGTAGCGCCACATAGTGCTGCTGATAATAGTGGCTCGGTTGATCTGGTGACTCGGACTGGTGGACCGGAGAGTGGTGTGAGGGCGGGCGCTCGGCCTGCGGTCGGTATTCCCGAGGCTGCTCGGCGCGAGTCGGCCTCCGGCATCAGGTGATCTGCAGCTGTTCTCCAGTTGGGCTCCCCCACTCCCCTTACCCCCACTACTTGCCTGCTTTCCCTTCCCTATGCCTTTTGCGTCCTGGATCTCCTAGGAACAACTTCGCCCGTCGATGACATCTGTGATGTCGAAAGCTTGCGCACTCAATACGTTTACTTTTCTTATATTTATTATTATTATTCTTTTCGTTATAACTAACTAACTATAAACTTTTCTTTCTTTTTCTAACTAACTATACCTTCCCTTTTAATTCTTACTCTCTTTCAACTCGTTATTTAATATATCTTTTCTAGTTTACTATTAATCTTAATTATTATTATTATTAATTATTATTAACATTATTATTATTATTATTATTAATTTTCTTAATCTATTTATTCTCTATTAGTCCAGTTATACCGTTGACCTTTAACCTTCTCTTTATATTAACCTGTACTATCCTTTTAATCTATTTTTAGCAATGACTAAGCATGAGTCATCGATTTTAATCTATTTATAGCAATGACTAAGCATGAGTCATCGAGTTTAACTTAACATGTCACTTGGCCTTTCTTGAATTTCTTGGACTTTCAACTCTTTTATTCTAACCGCTTGTTTCTTGTTCATTATTGACCTTTAACTTTCTCTTTACATTAACCTGTACTATCCTTTTAATCTATTTATAGCAATGACTAAGCATGAGTCATCGATTTTAATTTAACATGTCACTTGGCCAACTCCTTTTCCAGTTGAACCCTGTTAGCAGGAGGTTAGTTCGTAGGATCGAATCTCTCAGTCTTAAGATCGTGAATGCCGAGACTGCGGTTAATTTTAATGATACTTGTTTAAAAGAAGATCTGCTGCCTATTTATACCAATATATATATATATATATATATACCTCATTAAAGATCTTGCCAACATTAAGTTTAGTATGTTTCCTACATACCTAATGTTGGCAAGATCTTTAATGAGGTATATTTAAAAGAAGGTCTGCTCCCAAAGTATACCAATATATATATATAAATATATATAAAGTGAAAAATAAAAAAAGAGCAAAATACAGACTGAAGCAGCACTCGCACTAAATCAAATTTTCAGTTACTTTGCATTATAAATAAAAAAGCAATAGAAACCATTACCTATACTAACTAAATTGACTTGTGTTTTAACATAAAATTTTTATAACCAACACGATTTTCTCAATTTAATAAATTTAATCATAATTAAAAATTAAAAAAATGCTATTCCCATAAATTAGTTTTATCGACAAAACATGAATTGTTTGAAATAAAACTCCATCATTTGGTGTTTTTTTCTATTATTTCTCGCAATATTTAAAGCAACATAGATTGAAAGAAAGTTTAAAAATAATGTAGCACTTAACTCATTTACTCTGAATATGAAATTTACTTACTTCTTTATTTAACCGTACTAACAAAAAAAAAAGCATCAACATATAGTACGATAATGTAAAAATGGCCAGTAAGATGTTCAACGGTTATTGTAAAAGGTGCAGGAAAACAGGGCGTAATTCTGCTAATCTAAAATTAACTTTTAAAGTTGAGAGTCAGCAGGGCAAAACGTTGGTTAAAAACTACTGGCAGATAAGAGGCTGCGGGGAAAGCACCTTTATGAGCGAGTTGAATATTCTGCTTTCCAATTTAAACTTGCCTTCCTTTTTATGCAATTGTTCATTCCTAAAATGCAATTATATTTAAATTTGTATAATAGTAGGATTAAATAGATGAAATTATGTAAAAATATTCTAAAAAGAACAAAACAATTAATTAATTCAATACAATTAACACAATCACTTCCAAGTAAAACTTGTAATTACAAAATATAACTAATTTAGAAAAAAATATTATGTTTATATTATATACATACTATATACTATAATTATATACTATATATATATATATATATATTATAATATATAATAGTATTATGTACTATTCTACATAAATAGTTGTAATCGCCATAAAGCAGACTGTTACACTCGAAGTTGTCCACATATTTCTAAATACTGGATCAAAAATACAACAGAATTGACAAAAAGGGAGAATTGGCAGCAAAGAGACATATATGTACCCTATCTGATGCTGTTATAGTGTTATTATAAGAGGTTGGAGTTAAGACATGATAAAATCATGGACTCGAAAACCTGGACCTAGGAATCAACACTTATGGTAATAGGTAAATTACTTTGTGAACAAACGAAATCCCTGTGACACAGTGCACAGTCATCCATTTATATACGAGTAGAAATCAAACATTCTGAGAAAAGCACACATGGAGAAAAGGTAACCAACTACACGTAAGAATTGATATTGATAAGAAAAAGCAAGAGGCTCATTAACCTAAACTAGCTGGAGGATGAAGAAAAAAGTATGCAACATTAACTCATTATGGACAATTTCATATATATATATATATATTATATATATATATATATATTATGGGAGGAAATAATGTAACCTTTTTAAAAGAGAGAGAAATAACAGAATTTTTAGAAAAAGTAGGCATAAAAATAGTAACAAATATTATATATATATATATATATATATATATTATCAACAGGAAAACGATCCACAAAGAACAATAAACGTTTCACAGTAAACTATAGATACAGAGTAGAGAGACAAACACACTTACAGGCTCTAATTTTTGGTTGAACCGTCGTCAGGAGGGTAGAGATAGGGACACCAAGCGCACTGCAAAGCAACAGTTGGAGACCAACAGTGTTGTCCACACACTTGTCCGGTTTAAGTCAAGTAGGAGAAATAAACAAGGATATAAAGATATATATTTATAAAAATAGATAAGAATAAGGAAACATATTTTTCTTACAATTCTACTGAAGATTAATGGGGTCATATTAATGTTATTACCTCTGAGGGATAAATAATATTGAAAAAAATAAACCATTTTACTCCTTATGCTGGTATTAAACCGACAAGTCTCTACCTGTTTTGAAGAAATGGCTAAGGCAGAAAGATAATTAACGAACTAATATAGTTATTTCTCTAACGATAATATTGATGTTTATTGCAGTAAGACTTTAAGGAGACCCTGAGATCATACAAACTCAAATTTGATGACTGTATCCACATAAATTTTATTGGCACATAAAAATCCTAGGGTTATAATAAGGATTCGAACATTATATCTCCAACAATAACGCTAATCACGGTATTACTGGACTATTTCTAACACAAAAGGTAGTTACTCGTACCTGCATTAAAAAGCAGAGTCTTATTTTTTTTTCTCAAAAAATAACAACTTATCGAAAAAAAGAACGTAATCCAGGATAGCAAGGAATATATGATCATAAATCTTATATCATATTCACGATGAATAAAGAAAGAAACATAAAACTACATAATTTGCATATATGAAAGTAAAGTATTTATTGCTTAAATTTGCCTTAAGTGTTAACATTGGTCTCTTTAGGCTATGACTATGATTAAAGCATGATTTCATGCCAATTTCAGTTTAGATTTTGATAGTCTCGTTATTTTCATATATTATGAATGCGAATATGAATGAATACGACTCTTATTAAAAGAAAATATTAAATATGAATATTTGGGTTTGTTGTTGTTGTTGATGTTATTATTATAACCATTATTATTATTAATAACTGAGGAAAAGCAAGACCTAGTCTGAGGTAATGTGGAAAACAGTTACAGGCTAGTGTCCTAGAAGAAAAGAGGGTGTTTTAGTTGGTAGTCTGGCTTCAATGTTATCCCCGCACTATGTGCTTAAATGCATTTCTTCTTCTTCCCCTTCTCATCCACATGATCTTATGGTTATTATTATTTTTTTTTTTGCAAGTAACTACATGCTAGTAAATGGATTTAGTTCAAAGATTCATATAAAACCAAGAGAAAACAAACTGTTTTAATGAAAAAAACTGAAATTGAATTCACGGCTAAATTTATTTAAAGTATTAACCAAATGAATGATTAAAATATCTTCATGGTGCACATTCATTAAATAAGGCTTTTAAGATGTTTTTTTTCTTAACAACTATCATGTTTGTAATAAAGTTACATATCAAAGTATTACATCAATTTTTCTATGCCAAGATGAATTTTTTATTGGCATATTTAAGCAAGTCCACAGCTAAAATTGTTAGGGGAAACTTCTTAATAAAAATGATTTACTTAAGGGATGCTTTTTCTATGATTTTACTTTTCCGGTTCTCATTTAAGTTATTTTTAATATTTGTTTGAATACGACTTTATTTTATTTTATGCCAAGTGATGACAAACACTGATGGTTGAATACTAGTTTGTCAGCCCCAAGCGAGCTGGCTGCTTTCCAATGCATGGATAGTGAACATGTCAGTCCAAGCAGAGTTGGAACAAAACAGACGATACTCAGCGTCATAAACATGAAAAATAAACCACTCCCCAAAATGTCTCTGCTATCATTGTAATAATAATTGTTTTAATGTTCACTGCAGTGGTGAAAAATATAAAGACATCCTACAATTGTAGGAAAATGTTAAATAAGATTTTAACCATATTTTGATTTCATCAACTTTATACATTAATATTCTTGCATTACTTAATCATGTAACACAGGAAAATACTGTATTCTTGGCAAAATATACAATTAGTCAAAAGATTGATTCACAATGTTTGTAGAAAGAATTTAACAAAAAATATTGAGCATAATAATACTTTTCTTGTTAAAATATGTTGTAATGTATTATGTTACAATATATTATACTTATTACGTTAATCTTAAATTCAATATTATGCTTTGTAAGGTAGAAATTCTTTTAATCATTATTACAAAATAATCCACCATATATCATGGATTCTCCATTAACAGTTCACTGATTTAGGTTTTTAAAAAGTTTACTAAAATAAAGGGAATAGATAGATATGAAATAAATGTTCAAAAAACAGACATACAAATTTAAAGCAGTATAAACTGTGATAAGTGTATTCAATACACAGTTGGCGTTGATTTGGACACACTTACACAACTTTTAATTTGTATATAAACAGCAAACATTTGTATGACAGACAACAACATACTTCAAAGATAAAGGCATGAGGGTGATACAAAATTAAGGAAGTTTAGAGTCAATTTTGGAACTAGTAGATCAAGCCAATATGAAATAATTCTTGAAGAATAGCTGCTGTATACAAAGGAATGATAGTCTCTCAGAGTTCAAAACTACATTCAAAAAGGAAATATGTTTATAGAATACAGGTGCATAATGGATAGTGGTTAGGAATACCAAAGAGAAGACAGCAGCTGACATTCGTGTGATAAGAATATAGTTTGTGCAGCAGTATGTCTATTTGTAATGTGTTTTATTAATACAGTGGGTAACCGTGCCTCTTGTGTGTGTGTGTGTGTGTGTGTGTGTGTATGCATCCCTGAGTATTGAATGTGAGCGTTAAGGTTAAAAAGTTTCCTTGATTAGTCTACTTGCGAGTCTTTGATAATAATTATTAAAACTGCCTGACAGGAACTTTTTCAACTGGAACAATTTCACCAATGGCAAGAAAATAATTATAAGATTTAGGAGAAAATTTTATTTGGCTCCACGCCACTAAGTGAAAATAAATCAATATTGCAATACGTTATGAAATAGAAGAAAACTTTCCAGATTGCTAGGAAAAGAGCCCACCTTTTTTGGTTTGAAGTTTGTTTCATTTTATTTCTCCTACCTTTTTTACACTTTTTTGGTTGTAAATACATCAATCCATATGTGAACTTGTAATTTACAAGACAGCTTTAACATTCAATGTAAAAAAAACTACAGAAATTAAATTAATAATTGACATAATTTGCATTATAAATTACTTCGTACTACTTATAAATGTACGAAAGATGAAGGAATATGTAATTATCTGCATTAGTGTATCATCAGCATAAACTAAAAAAAAGTGACGACTGTTTGGTTAGAACACCATTGTCTTTCAATATAAGGTTTTGATTTGCGCTCAGAAATCAATATAAAAGGTTAATTAAAGACCTTTGGAGGTACAAAAGTAATAAATTGAAGTATAACACAAATCACAGAAGAGGAAAAAGTCTTACAATTCATTCCCTTGAGAGACAAAAAGTTAATTAAGAAGTTAGTGGGGATGTAGTAAGTTGAAGACAAAAACGAAACCTAGCCAGGACACGCCTAAAGGGTTTATCCCGTGATGGTAACTTTTTGCGGAAAGCTCTGGTCTGTCTTACAGAGTTTTTGTTCCATAGGACATCAACCCATGCGTCATTCTCTCTCTATCCCCTACATCATTCCATAATTGTGCTACGATCCAATGATTTACCCCCTCGTTCTATATATTCTCCATATTCAGATATTTTACATCTCTATATATTAAAGTGAAAATCACGTTATAAAGGAAACTTGAAAGCGCATATGGTTTAATCAAAAATAATTTTCAAAATAAATTTCCTCAAATGGTCATTTTATTTTGGACTTTACTCAACCAAAGAAATACTACTTGTTAAAGAATCATCCACTCTCTAAACAAACATAAATTATGAAATTTCTAAAACAAACTCTCTAGGCATCTTTCTAAAAGAAACTCAACGAAGTAATATTAATAATTAATTATATAATGATTTACATAATTATTTGTTTTCAAAATACACCTTTAATACAGTTTCATTGATATGTATAATAAAAAAATATAGGAATTTTTTTTAAAGAGGAAATCTAAATAGTTATCTCTAAAAAAGTAATCTTTCTTTTACAATTGCAATGTTTATAGCTTTTACTTTATTTTATAAAAAAAAATTAGCAAATTAATGGGAAGACATAAGAAATCTGAAAGAAACCATGATTTGGTTTCTTTAAAGGTTGATACATTTAGCTGTATCAACTGATAATTAATTGTTATCATTTTTGTCTTCATTCTCAAGAGCCAATTCCGTTTTTTGAGCATTCATTAATCGAGAAACAATACAAAGTATATACTTTGGATAGGAAAACATATTATTTCAATATAATGTTCAATAATAAAGATTTTAAAATATTATTAATCAAAAAAGGTTTCTTTGTAGAATTATTCTACATATTTTGTAATTGGTTTTATAACAAAATACAAATAGAAGAAGGCTATTACTAGATAAGAAGAACTGTCTTTAAGACATTGGTAACAACTGAAAGATCACCTACGAGAGACTCTGAAAAGCGGTTTCACTTAATTAATGTGTCACATCTCTTGTCTCAGGAATTAAACTTGTACGGTCTGGCCTTTGTGACTTGATATCTCCCTTGCAACTCAAATTAATCTACAAGTGAATCTTTCAGTAGTATTTCAAAAGGATTATCATCCATACGATGGAGTACAGCTTGAATTTACTTAAACATAACTTGAATTTATTGATGAAACAAATATTTAATTACTCTCAATGAGCCTACACTTAAACAAAAGAGCTATTTAACCTTTAATAATATGAGTTTAGTGTGAATCAAATTCAAAGGGGTGTTGACTCAACGAAATAAAAATATATTCAATAAAACTATTTATAAAGCATAGATAGGTGCATTTGGCTTAACCATATATATTAAACTTTAATAAAATAAAGAATTTTAACAAAGCATATTATTTACACATTAAATATTTCATAAATTTTAATTCATACTTTTTCAAAATTCAAAATAATTTAGCTGTATATTTGATTGAACAGTTTGCCTATTTAATTCCTTCGTACTTTTTAGAGACCTTCTCCAATTTCCTGATTAAATGTTTCTAATAAAAGAGAAAAGTATAAAAAAGTTCACAACACATTTTGGTTTTTATAATCGACAATTTTTTTATTATTATTTTATAAGTCCAACACAAATACTTAATATACAAACTAGTTTTGGTCATCATTAACTTATTTCAATGTAAAATAACTTTACTTAATGGATATTGTAGGTATAATTTTTTGGTGCTCCGGCCGCAAGATCAAGTTTGATAACTCCACAAATGATAAAAAAACAAGACCAAATTAATGACCGAAAGAACTGACAGTAATACGAGAAGTTTGCTTCTTATAGAGGCATTGAATATAATAGACAAATAATCTGGTACGAATGGTCAGGCAAGTGACTTTACAAAGACTCTGAAGTTATATGGAGAAGAAGGATGTAGAGGAATGTGAACCAAAAACAAGACAGCACAAACATTAATGATACCACGGAGTGAAAAGCTCCCAAAATGCTAACCTAACTGCAGCCTTCCAATGCGATAGTTCTTATCTAATATCATTACATCATTTTATCCTATTGTAAGTTAATTCTAAAATAGTTGTTTACTTTTAATTCTAATTTAATTTTGCATTGAAAATGGTTAATTATGACCAAAATTAATCACTATATTATGCGATTTTGTGAAGTTGTAAAATAATAATAAATAAAAATTACAAAACCAAAACTTAGAGAACTCGTTTATACTCTTCCTTGTAATTGGGGATATGTAGTCCAAAAATTAAAGGTTTCCAAAAAGTATTAAAAATAGCCAAATTGTTCAATCAAAATGTGTAAAAGAAGGTGCGCTACACATTATTCCAATATATATATATATTTGAAAAGTTTTCACATAAACACGTGAAATAACAATCAATGATCAAACCACAATAAGAAATAGGAAAACAAGACTAAGATCTTTCAAAACCCAACAGTTGGGTTTTTGACTCTGACGAAGACCGCTTGTTACAGTTGAAAGATCTTAGTCTTGTTTTCCCATTTCTTATTGTGGTTTGATCATTGATATATATATATATAATTTTTAAAAGTACACAGTATGAAATCACTGAAACTCACTACTATATTTCGATGTCTTTGTCATCAAGAAGGTACAGAGAACAGTAATTGAAACTGAATATATATATATTATATATATATATATATATATTTAAAAAATTAATGTCCGACTTTACATTATATAGTTTGGTAGAAAATTTTCTACCTGAACTTTTATAAAAAATTTCTTCAACTCTGTAAAATAGTTGGAATACTAGAAAACTCATAAAAAAAATTAGTAAATACTGAAGCTGCTGCTAACTTTAACACAATATGTTTGAAAGAAGACTTGCTTCTATCATATACGTATGTATGTATATATATATCTTGTGCAAGTATATATAAACTTTGCCATAAATAAAAATTCGATTCAGACCGGGCAACAATAGTTTTCATTAGTATACTAAAGAAGAAGAATACAAACTCGCTATTAATTTCCACTTTTATCGTCATTAGCTGAAAAAGAAGAGACTAGAAACAGTACAGGGACAGAAAACGGTTAAATTCACTGCTTCCAGTTTTTACAAATGCAGAAAACAGTAGGGTTTTCTAAGACTGCCTTACTTATTTCTTTAAAACTTAGTTTGGTTTTGGTTTGATTTATATTTTTCCATAAACAAATTTACTGGTTCTTGTACAGGAAGAGCTCTAATGTTTAATTGGTTTTTAATTTCATGATAATTTTTTGAACAATGACAAAATTATTGTAGTTTGAAATTTTGTTTTTCTTTTAGGAGTATACCAAAAGCTACTAGTACACATATGTTTGTTTCATTTAGTGGTATATCTGGTAACTTTGTAGAATCTTAATTGCCTCATTTATTCAACTCGTGCATAAGATTAGAACTGCATTTACATATAATTTAAGAATGATTGATTTAAATTATAACTATTTAGAAATATTAAATAGAACTTTTATGAATCAGGTGTTCAATATGAACTTTTATATGAAGCAGAAGTGTCTTGTGAAAGAGTATTTATAATTTACAACTAGTATTACAGACCTAGTTGTAATAGTATCATTCCCCAAATCTATTCAGATGAAAAATATCGGACATATAAGAGAGATATTCCTCAAGAATTAAACGAGCATTTTGTAATAATATCTAATCATAGCATAAGTTTTTTGTTTCCATAAAAAAAATCTTGAAGAACCAATTGATTCAAAAATTGAGATTAAAACAAATCAAATCATATCAGCAAGTTATTATATTTTCAATTATTAGTTCAAAGTAATGTCCTAAACACAAATATTAAACTGTTATATTTTGAAATCAACTTTAATTAATTTTTTCTTGTTTGAACTCTTCTTGTTTTTCCTCATAGTCTCATGGCACTCCCTCTTTATGTTTTTTTTATCAAAAACTTTCCAGTATTTTCCTTTTACCTTTTTATTAATTTGAGAATTGTTTATGTCAAAAGAAAATCGCTGCCAGAATCAGATATAATCGAAGTAGATTAAACATAAGTTAAAAAAACAATACATCCCTTGCTACATGAATAAACCTTACTATAGAACCTAACATTTATTTTTGTACAGTTAGTTATTGAAATATTTTTGCAAAAAAATTGCGATAACACGTGATTCTTATTATCAGCTAATTCAAGACTAAATTCATCTTCGTTCATGATTGCTCATCCATGGTACTTATCATACAGTCTTAGATAAATCTTGAAGTTTGTACGTTCATTCTTATTTAGATTCTTGATATATGCATTGCCTTGAATGCAGAAAACTCACAATTAAACACGTGCTGCAATCAATGAAGTCTAAAACACATGGAAAAAGAAAAACAAAAGAAATAAATGCTTTGAGGCCTTTCACTTTATGTCATCAGAGAGCAAACAAAGTAATAAAGAAAAAGGTAACAGAAAAGTCAACCAGGAGGAAGGTGAATGTTTATTTCACAGTAAACATTCAAAATAAAAATCAACGTTGAAAACCACCGTAAGAACTTATAATTTACATAAGTTCATTTCTGAATTTTGCACTGTGACTTAGACGTTGATATAACTATATATAAACTAAATACCCAGAAAACATATGGATAAATTAAATTACAAACACGCAGTGCAATATTTCGACTGATAAAAAGATTTGAGTTCTCACTTGTCTTTGAAAAGACTGATATATTTCTACCTGATATATATAGGATGAATCCCTATCGTTATTACTAAAGAAACACATTTATAACTGTGATAATGAAGTGCATGTTGGCCTTTAGTGATTCGGTGCGTCGGAAAAATAATTTGATAAGGTTTAATTCACCCATTTAAAGAGAAACAGTTTTTGATTATGTTCATAATCATCTGAGAAACGTACGTAAAAATTCTATATAAATAAAGAATAATAAACTGAAGTCATTAATATCAAGAAGTCCTTGCAACCAAAATATATCAATAAAAATCGGCAATTAATCCGTGAGATTATTATTACATAATTATTACATAATTATTAAATAATATTAAATAATTATTACATAATGAGAAAGTTGCATTTTTAGGACACAGGATAAATTTAATTCCTCAAACTGGAAATATAAACTACTTTCATGTGTCTAAAGGTTGTTATATTTATAGTGTTCATATAAATAACTTATTATTAACATAAATAAGGTAATATTATGAGAATTATTAAAACTGATATATCAAATAGATTTGAATTATACTACTATAATACTACTATAATTTGAATTATACTGTGGAAAATATGAAAACCATATTAAGCCATAAAACTTGTTATTCTAAATTAATTAATGCCCCCTGTTTTTCATTAAGTACATTTTTGAAGTAAATAGAATAATATTTTTTGAAAAATCAACCACAATTTATTATTACATTTTTTTTTAAAAAAATCTTCTTCACTTTTGAATGTCGTAGTTAAACATGATTTATAAAAGTCAACATATACGATTAATTGCGAGTTTAGGTGTTTCTGTGTCATATACTCTATCTAAAGAGTCAATCAGAGTTTTAGGTCAATTCATTTGTAAAATAATTCCTAAGTTAAAAACGCCAGTCTTAACATGTATTAAGATTGGTTGATTTTACTGTAATTTTTTTTTTTTGTATTACTGTGGTTGTAAATGATCTATTAATTTTCTGCTGGAGAATCTAGTTGATACCCCCTTCCCACCAGAACTATAATCTAGTTAATTAAATATTATTTCATTGATTATCATTATAAGTATAAAAATAACATTTGAAACTAAGAATTTTAGTCGATAGATAAAAAGCCATTTTAGTTATCCACAATAACTTATATCTGGAATTTTCTAAAATGATAAACTTGATTTCATTGTAATTTGTGCATAAAATTACATTTACGATATATTTTACCTCTACCACAAATGTATAATAAGGGCAATTTCTAACAAAATTGAATTAATTAGTACCAACCTAATTCCCAATAGAAAAAGAAGATGTAACTTCCCTTTACAGATTTCCTTATCAATATATAGCTAACAATTTATGTTTCAGAGTGTACACTCACCTGTTATTAGTTATATGGTTTTGATGTTGTCAAAAGTTTGATACACTGAGGTTTTTAATGATGAAAACAACAACTTTGTTTGTAATACTCACTCATTCAAATATTATACCTTTTACATTGACGAAACATTAAAATATGTTGAAGAGAATTTTGACCAGTTAGTGACAAAAGCACTTCTGAAGTGAAATGCCTTTGACTCGTCATATGAGTGGGTTTTTTTTTCTAAGCTTGCTCGTAATCTTAGCGCTAAAATAATTTCTCTGCGAATAAATACGTAGATAATTCTTAATTAAAAAAATCCCATGACACCTGGAGTATTTGGTTACTTAAAATATTTTGTGCAAATATTGTTATCAAATATTTATAGATGATACAGAAGAATTCTTAAAATTACAGGTCAAAGAAAATCAATTCTCACTAGTTAGAGTTGAACAATGAAATGTCTTATTTTTGCATTTAAATTATGAGAATAATGGTATTAATAGGACAGAAAATGATCACATGTAGAAATTACAATTGATCAAGTAATGAAGTATTCATTAACTAAATGTAACAGATTAAACATTGTAAATATTAATTAAAGCTTTTATAAATTAGACTCAGTATTTACAAATGTAACAATAGTAGGGCAGTAGGGTAGTAACAAACTAGGGCAGAATAGTACTTATGTTAACCTCATTTCTTCCTAAAAGAAAGGGAAGGTTGTGTTTATAGGATTCCTTGTGGAGGTTGTGATTCTTCATATGTTGGACGAACGGGTAAAAGTTTACTTACTAGAGTGCAGCAACATAAATATTCTATTAGGAGGCAAAAAGAGTTAAATGCTTTGTTTCAACATATACGAAACTCGTAGAGTTAAACAAACACTCCATAAAATGGGATGATTTTAAGGAATTGATAGTTCTCTGGACTGATGTTGAAAGAAATTTGGTACAAAGTGTCCTTATTCAATATAATTTTGAAAAGCTCATCATTATAAGTCATGGACTATTAAGACTAGGTGAATTTTTAATTCAAGGCGTATTTGGACCTATGGGTGATCTCCGATATGTGTCTTTTGGACATGAGCTTTGACCGGATGGTTGATTATAATCATATAACTTAATTTTTTGTTTAATTTCTTTTATGTCTCCTTTTTTCTATTTCCTTTATTTATTTAATATTGATTACTCTATTTATTAAAAAAATATATATTTGAAATTATATATACATATTTTTTTCTCTGTTATTTTTTTATTCATAATAATAATAGAAATATAATAGATAATAGAACAATATAAAATAATAGAATAATAAACTAAAATAATAGAATTAGAATTCGCACTGTTTAGTTTGCATAGTTCAATTTTATTGGGTACTTTTTTCTTGAGTTTTCCAGCTGTCTGTTTCATTACATTCCTTCTGGTTAACTTTTATGTTTACTTCTTATTTCCTACTTTATTTTCTCCCTGATAACATAAAGTGAATGGCCTCTGAGCATTTATTTCTATTGTTTTCATTTTTCCTTGTGGTTTAAAAACTTTATACATATTGATAAAAGTATTGACGGTGAAATAGAAACAAAATTCAAGTTTTTCAGGACTTGCTCAGTTCTTCACGTTCAAAATAAACTCTCATTGCCAACATTTAGGTTTTTGTTTAAAACCTTTTTCATAGGCCTAAAAGAAAGAGTAAATATAAAATCACAAGAAAAATTGCGCTTTTTATATATGTTTGATTTGTGAACAATTTAATTTTTTATTATATTTCCTCTATTTTGTTGGCCTATGAAAAATGCTTTAAATAAAAACCAAAACGTTGGCAATGAGAGTTTAATTTAAACGTGAAGAGCTGACAGGGTCTTTATAACCATTATATATACATTTTTTTATTGGAAATACGATCCGAAACGGACAAATATAGTTCAATGTAGAAAAAGAAACATTAAAGTAGAGAAATTAAAAGCACACATAATTCAATGTACAAAAAGAAACGTAGAGAAATCAAAAACACACTAGTTCAAAGTAGAAAAAGAAACATAGAGAAATTAAAAGCACACACGGTTGGGTCTCCAACTGTCTCTGAACCAGTGCGCTTGGTTTCCCGCTCTTATCTCTCCTGAAGACTGTTCAAACCGAAAATTAGAGACTGTAAGTTTGTGATTTTAATTTCTCTATGTTTCTTTTTTCTACATTAAACTATCTATATAACTATGTACATATTTCTCTGTACAGATGTTTCTACCAAACAAAAAAGAGAGTTTAAATACCATCACCAAGTCTCAGTCCATATCTGAAAGACAAGATTGGCTTAGACTTTATGACTTCATTGCAGCCTACTACTTCTTGAACGCAATTTACTCAATCAACGTACATTTAAAAAATATTATGTGCATTTCACATTTAAAACAAAACGTTCAGAGAGTTTAAAACAAGCATTCCATTATAACATGGAAATTATATTCTTAGACTCTATCTCATCCAAAATTGTGGTTAAAATTTACAATAATATTGAGAAATGTTTGATCTTATGGTTGACACTGGTATTAAATGATCAAGATGTGATCAATGAATATATTGAAACAGAATATAGTAAACGGATGGTATTGAACAGAAACTGTTGTTTTTTTTTCAATAATTACATTTTAAAATGTTGCGTATTAATTATATCATTTATGAATTAAAATGTTCCATCACGAGATGAGAAATATTATTACATTCCATTAAGACGTAGAAGGAAAAGAAATTTGAAGAGAACTTGTTACTAAGAGTGTAAAGGAAACAAAGGTATCATTGTCTTCAGTTGCTAAACACAAACTCTGGTCTTGCAGATTCTTTGATCATTGAGAAGATCAAATGATAGTCTTCTACTTCCCTACGTTGCAATTTTTGAAACTGAGCGAAAACCTCTATTTAAGATAGCGTCATCAAAGAGTAGGGAATCTCAGACGTCCATCTAAAACCTCCAATACGACCACACATGTTCTTTTCTTCTTACTTCTACAACAGTAATTTCATATTGCCAAAACTCAGTTAAAATTACAAATATTAAAGTGAAAGTAGCTTATTTAATTTAATTAATTCTTATCTTTACTGATTAATAGCATTAAAGTTTATCGAATTTTCTGATACGCCTATCAATTAGTACTGTATATAAACAAAGAGCAATCAGTTTCATTAAAAGTAAACAAAATGAATATAACTACTAGCAATTAGTGTAAAATAATTTAACATGATAACCTTAATTTTTAAGTAACCTTATTTCTCATAGAATTACTCGATGTCGTATATATATAACTTTAAATTACACAAAGCACGACACAGAAAAGAGAACAAAAAAAAAGAACACTTACAGAATTTAATATTTCGAACTGTTGTTCGTCATCAGGAGAGTAGACTAGAAGAGAGGACGAAGTAAGAGAGATCTCCCCACGTCGAAGAACGGAGCGCGAAACTCCGTTATATATATATATGTAACAAGATGTCAGTTTGGTTTTTGACTCTGACGAAGACCGGTTATTACGATTGAAAGATCTTAGTCTTGTTTTCCCATTTCGTATTGTTTTAATTATTGATATATATATATATATAAATATTTCACATAAACACGTGAAATAACAATCAATGATCAAACCACAATAAGAAATGGGAAAACAAGACTAAGATCTTTCAACCGTAACAAGCGGTCTTCGTCAGAGTCAAAAGCCCAACTGAACACTAGATTCAGAAATAATTTACACTTTCTGCATCTAGTGTTCAGTTGGGTTTTTGACTCTGAGGAAGACTGCTTGTTACGGTTGAAAGATCTTAGTCTTGTTTTCCCATTTCTTATTGTGGTTTGATCATTGATTGATATATATATATATATATATATATATATTCACTTAATAAATGGGAAAACAATCAAAAGTCGAACTCTTCAAAATCGAAGAAGAGTAACACACACAATAAATAAACACACTTAGAAACTAAAGTTTTCGGGTAATCTGTCTTCTCTTTTTTTCCAGAAGAAGGATTGCCCAAAAATTTGAGTTTGTAAGTGTGTTTTTTACTCTATGTGTTACTCTTCTTCTGTTTTGAACTCGTGTATGTATATAAAGCTGAAGGCAATCCTTGAATAAAACTAACTTCAGAAGTAGACAAACGCTTACCTCTGCTCTGGCAAGTGCTGACGTAATGTATGCCTACAGAACATTGGAGAGAAAAAGAAGAATAAAGTAATATATACTACATAAATATTCTAATATATCGGTAGACTTAGATACAGAATGATCAATTAATTTAATGAAATGTAAACTAGGTATGGTTGTTAGAGATCGAAGATAAATATAATAGCAACCTAGGCATGTTTAATAGATAGTAATGTCAGACTCTTTCAAGACTTTACAGAAATGAAGAAGTTTTGAAGATATATGAAAAGATATACGCTTATGACCGGAGGATTGGCGATATAGTATAAATGAAAACCTAGAAAAAAACTCGAGTGTCCTACACCAAACTTTAATCTAGTAAATACAGTACCAAATATTTCGACAGTCAAAGGAGATTGTTTTATTTTTTATTTATTTTTTTAATATGGGTAATTTGTAGACAAATCATCAACAGTATGACAAATTATTATCAAAATAACAGATTCGATTGGATGATTTTATTTCTTTTATTGTACTAATATCACTTTTGAGAAATTATAGAAAACTAAAACTAATTGTGTCAGAACAATGTGATATATTATTGTTATTCTATAATGTTAATGTTTCCTTCTATTAAATAGAGGCATTTTTATTATTTGTCAGACTCGATAGACTACAAATTATATCATTCTTGATAAAAAGGTCTAGAATGAAGTTAAACAATTATTCCACGCTGGAGGTAAGGTAGGTGGTTTTTCTCCTATTATCTCTAGATACTTTTAGTTTTCTAGTTTATTAATGTAGTGCCAAAATGTAGATTTATGATTAACACCCCATGACTTATGGCTTCTTGAACTTATTAATTGAATCTGTCACCTAAATTTTCCAGGTTATTCTGTCAATTGAATCTGTCACCTAAATTTTCCAGTTTATTCTGTCATCTGAATAGAATCTAACTTTTTGCATAATTTAAAGATGTCCTAGCTTAATATATTTTTAAATAAAAGTCATTAAATCTATTTTTTTTTTCTTGAGTAATGTATATGTCTCATTTTGATACTATTGAGAACTTCAAATCAAACTCTCAAATGTTTAAATGGGCGTTAGGTTGTTTATTTATTTTTTTTTACACGCCAGGCAAAATTAATAGAAAGTTAAATAAGGATGTTGCAGGTTACAGCATTTGTAAATTTCCTTAAATATATTAATCAAAATTTTTTTCCCATTAGAGGTCAAAAAACAGTTGGTATCTACATTATTTTGTATTTAAGATTTCCACTTTGAAGAATTTCCGATATTTTCTGGCTATATGTCATTGTTCACATACCAAGAGATAGCCGTTTTAATGAAAAGTATTTGGAGTTGAAAATTTATTAATACATGACCGTTCTAAGGTAGGGTGCAGCTCAATGGAGTAGATTCCGGCAACGGATATTACATTTTAGGATATTTCCGAAGAGATTCCCAATAGAAAAAGCTTCCAATTGCTTTCCCTTCTGATTTAAGAAATCAACCAGCAATATCACCATCGGTTTTATTAATAAAATCTTTTCATGTGAAACAAGGTGAAGATAAGGAATTCTTATTAAAATAAATAACATCCAAAGACGCATATATTTCTTACTGTACATAACACAAAGACACTTCTGAAATAACTTCCACACCTCTATGCCATTTATAATAATTTGTAATTTTATCAATTTAACGGAAAAATACTTTCTGTTTTTTCTTTTTTTTAAAAAAAAGAGACCCAAATGTGTATCTTAGAACTTATTAGGAATTATATATATATATAAAAAGATTTCACATAAACACGTGAAACAACAATCAATGATCAAACCACAATAAGAAATGGGAAAACAAGACTAAGATCTTTCAACCGTAACAAGTGGTCTTCGTCAGAGTCAAAAACCCAACTGATGGGTTTTTGACTCTGACGAAGACCGCTTGTTACGGTTGAAAGATCTTAGTCTTGTTTTCCCATTTCTTATTGTGGTTTGATCATTGATATATATATATATTTGATATAGCTTCTAGACCACTGATATTTTAATTCACTGAAGGGGTTCATGAGGATTTTGGTTATAAACATACAACTCCTGATTAAAAGCCAACGATTCGCCAAATTTGTTTGGCATTTTCAAGGCTAAAAAACAATTTATTGTTTTTTATCCCAAGATAAATACATTGGATACCGGACTCCAATTCCCAGGGAGGGTTTTTATGATCATATTGCCCACATTATTACGATTAGAAAACAAGTTGTTTTTCCAAACCACGATATTAAAATCAAGTTGTTTGGCTAGTCTTAGAACGGTGTCCAATGACTCATGATATGGCAAAACTATAAAATTTGACTATGAACGGGGCTCTGTTGAAGTATTGGAGAAAGTTTTTTTAGCACCCTTCAAAGCTAAAAAAGGGGAGGGTTATTTTAATGAAAGGGCAATTGACATAATGTTGTTAATCTCTTCATTAAGGAATTCAGGAGAGCACACTCTTAATGCCCTCAAAAACAAATTTCTAAAAACAGAAATTTTAACATTTTTTGAATGGGAAGAATAAAAGTGAACATATGCAAGTACATTCGTAGGTTTTCTATATATACTAAAGCGTAACTCATTAGATAAACTATGGATTAGGACATCTAAGAAGGGCAAATTACCACTTACTTCTTCTTCTGCCTTGTGAATTTGATTGTCAGCACAAATGAATTCTTTATTTATAGAATTAGGACAGATGCATAGTATGTCGTCAACATATCTATACCATTTAACATGTCTAGGTAATATTGACTTAACATTTTACTTTCAAAGAATTCCATGTATAAATTACTTAGGAAGAGGGATAAGCAGTTACCCATTGCAAGCCCAAATTTTTGTACATAAGAATTATTTTCAAACTGAAAATGACAATCTACTACACATAACTTAATTAACTCTATTATAGTGGTAGATGGAAGGGGAAGGGAATAATTAATTAATTCCTCTTGGAGTAAGCTCAAAAGATTAGTTACAGGTACATTGGTAAAAAGGGACTTAACATCAAAACTGATCAATCTATAATTTTTATTCATGTTGATGCTTTTTAATTTTCTAATTAAATCAACATTATTTTTAATATGGCTGCCTGAAATTTTTCCAATTAATGGGCTTAAAACACTTCATTGCCATATATGTACGGGTTGATCAAGGCGCATAAAGATAATTACCCAATACGTTTGATTGTGAGTTCGGTTGGTTCGGCATCATATGGCTTGTCCAAATGGTTGTATGTACAACTATGTATGTGTAATAGTTGGTTTTAAGATAATTTAAATTTATTCTCCCTCTTATGATGAGCTAAACAATTAATGGGATTTTATAATTAACTGCCTGAACTCTTCTTTACTCATCGATCAATCCATTGGGTCACTTCTATTATTTCAATCATAACATTTAGTGATTTGATTTGTTGCTTAAATTATTAGCACTTTCATTTTGTAAATGGCAGGATTTAAAATTACGCTAATGTTACCGGTTTAATATAATTATCTGATCACAAAACATCAATAAAAGCTGACCTCTCAACCATCCCCAATTGTTCTAAATAAAACTTAACAATTACCTTTTCATTCTGATTGGTAAAATTAGAAATTCATAAAAAAATCAATTAAATAAATTTTTTTTTTAATGTATGTAGTTACAGAAATTGAAATCAGTGACACATATCATTTTTTCTGTTAGTATTCTTATTATTGCACATTACATTAATTATGCTGTTATTCATTTTTTAACATACTTCTTAAATTATCAATTAATGTCACCACAAACACAATGTCAAATCGCAATATTGATTTTTAGCAGGTTTAAGAGTGTACCATGTTTCCTTCGATTTATTGTTGACTGTTACCAGGAAGGGTCAGACAGCACAAAGTGCTACAAGTTTGTAATGATCAGTCCAAAGTTTTTTTCCAACATTGGGTAACTTGACGTTTGTTTGCATAACCAGTTATTCTTGTTCTCATACACGGTAGTACGGCTTGCAAATATCTTTCTCTCGATTTAGTATGAGTCTGTTGTTTATTATTATTCTATGATATTATGTTATTTCAAAAGAAATTCTCTTCAACTTTTTTCGATAGTCTAAATTTTTTCCAATTTTTTTTAAAATTTATTAGATTAAATATTTTAAACTGAAAACTTTAATTAAACATTTAAACAACTTAAAACAATCTTCAGCTTATTTCCTTTCATTTAACACAGATGCAAAACAAAAATAAACTTCCACCCAAAGAATTTATTTTATATGAAACAAAAGCATTAAATATTTTTTTTATATATTTTCATAAAAATGTTTCTATGCCATCCCAAGTCAACCATTTGTTAGAAAGTTGCACAAGGAGCTAAGTGCTGAGTTAAAGATCAAGTTGGTTGAGGAATCATTTAATGGACGCAAGGCTAGACACTGTAATTTATTGTTTAATTTACTCAAAATGTTTCTAGTCTCATTAGCTGCATGTTTAAAATATACGATTTGAGGTACTCATTTTCTACTTTACTTAAACTGATAAAATTTAGAATATCTGATGAAAATCGACTTCATTTTAGATACCTATATACCTACAAATGTTTTCTCTGTGAAAGAATCTTCATAAACAAACATTGTATTAAAGGATTGGAAACAAAGACTTATAAGCCAAGTATTTGACTGTCTTAAATACCCAAATGTCTTGCTAGTATTAATGAAGTAAAGGTATTATTGTAAATTTATTGGCTAGAAATATACTTTCCTTTATCTTCATGCATTTGTTAACTTATGTAACGACCTCATCGTTGTATATCTGTGATTTGGTGTTCCTCCGCAAGTTAGGTGGGAAACAAGTGAACAACTCTGGGCTATCACGTAACTGGCCGACTTGTCATGTCACACATTTTATTCTCCCATGTCACATGCAAATTGGATTTCCTGGTCCCAAAGAGATCCCAAGCTTGTGTTAGTAGCCAGTAAAGGACTCCCTTAGCTCAGGGGATAACGTACTCGCCTCTGAGCTGATAGTCCGGGGTTCAATCTCTACCTGGTCCTCGATTTATTCACGGGGGAGATGAATAAATCTGAGTACGTCGTCCCACGGAGAGGACGTTAAGCCATTGGTCCCGAGCCTGTACGATGGCAGGTACTCGTTAAAGATCTGTATTCAAAATTCAGTTGACTTAGGCAAAATTTAGGACTCCCAATGTATGAAACTAACAAATGAGTGCGCGAGAAGTCTTCTGCTTTCTACAATGAGAAAATTACTAAGTGCAACACTTTTCTTAATTTATTCATATAAACAAAGTTCTATTTTCTCTGTATTCTTATATGTTTTTTTCGTATTTTGTTATAATTCTCTGTTATATTTTCAATATGTTTTCTACACTTATTCCAAGAGCGAATCTAAAGGCTCTGCCTCACCTTTAGGGAAAAAAAAACAAACAAATGTACCTACTTTCTAATATGAAACAGATGTACACTCCATACCTTCACCCACTTCCATCCTGTTCCCAGTCAGTTGTACCACAGATACTCACCCTTACTTATGTGTTCTCTTCCTTATTTTATTTTTTACCATTTACTTTATACTATAGATAACTCTTTGATGACATTGTATTTTCTATAGGTAATGTCTGATGAAGTGCACTTTGTGTTCGATATGCATTGTTTATGCTATTAAATTTCCATATGTGGAGACCGTTTCATTAGCTTTTTACTCTACAATATACATATCTGGTACTTAAGCATTATTGCAGCCGGTAGCAGATCATAACACCTTAAGGTAACCACTGTCTTCAGCTCCGATATAACAATATCTAATCAGTGGTTTTAACCCAGTAAATTGAATTTTTGACCTGAAATGGTTTCATAGATTTGAAAATTTACAGGCAATGCCACGCAACCTCTTGCATACTACTTATGAATCTATTTATGCAGCTTGGAAATCATCCTTGAGATATTGGGTAACATGATCTATAGTGACCCCATGCTTTCTTATAGAGTAGTACTCATTTCATAAGAAAATGCATTACATATTTTAACTTATTAATGTAACTGCTTTTTAAGGCTAATATATTAAAACATAGAAAGGTTAGCAATGGAATCTTATTATTAGAATTTTTGCTGAACTACTCTACCAGATTTAAATTTTACTTTTGCATTAACATTTTGAGTACATGTTCGTCCTTTAATAAACATCTGTTTTTATGCCCATTATCTATTATCCCAACTAGATATTAAACTCGTGATTATTTTTGCAAATGAATATATTTTACATTAAAAGAATGAAGCACTGTCCAATCTATTTTTTTAAAATAATAAAATTATTTATGAGGTTAGATTTGAGACGCAGTCTGTAATTAACAACACGCAGATGTGAGTAACTTTGTTCTGTCAAAAAAACTACGATTTTTCGTATATTTGATATATATACTTATATATATATATATTAGTATATATATACTTTGATATATATATTTGATATATATTTATATATATATTATATATATATATATATATATATATATATATATATATGATCAAACCACAATAAGAAATGGGAAAATTGAGTGGTTTGATCATTGATTGTTGTTTCACATGTTAATGTGAAATCTTTTTATCGATATATATATATATATATATCAATGATCAAACCACAATAAGAAATGGGAAAACAAGACTAAGATCTTTCAACCGTAACAAGCGGTCTTCGTCAGAGTCAAAAACCCAACTGAACGGGTTCTTATTGTCGTTCAGTTGGGTTTTTGACTCTGACGAAGACCGCTTGTTACGGTTGAAAGATCTTAGTCTTGTTTTCCCATTTCTTATTGTGGTTTGATCATTGATTGTTGTTTCACGTGTTTATGTGAAATCTTTTTATATATATATATATATATATATATATATATATATATATATATAAAGAGTTAAACGAAGATAAGCAGAAATATAAACAGGTTTCACGGTTTATTTTTAACGCGAAATCTGGGAATCCTATTACTTACTTAAAAATACATTGAAACAAACATTTTACGTAACTTTTTAACATTCATGAATAAATGTATAAAAGAATTGTCTACACTCACTCACGCAGAAGACACATAACATTCTCATAAACTAAAAATATTAGATGATAAAAAAATTATTTTGATATCCCTAACAGAAAAAAATAATAAAGAATTATTTTCTGTTCACTTAAAGTAAGTATTTACATCGAAAAAAAGCCTTACATTCAACTCGTACTTATTAAGAGAAAACTTTATCTCATTCGATCAAATCCCTTACTTGCTTAGTTCATTGCCAGACTTAGCACATGGTGAGCTCAGTGGTTAGGGTACTCGCCTCACAACTGGTAAATCACCACCTGGCCCGCGATTTATTCATGTAGAAGGCGAATAAATCTGAGCACATTGTTCCACGGAGATGACATTAAACCATCGGTCCCGAGTCTGTACGATGTCTAGTACTCGTTAAAGATCCCTCCTCTACATAAACTTGAGTTAAACAAAATTTACGAGTCGCAATGTAGAAATCAACAGGTAATGTGGCTCACATATTACTAAAATAGGTGCCAAATAATAAATGAACCACAATTTCTCCCCCTAGATGAGCACTAAAAGTTGGAAGCCTTATATTTATGTACTTTGTAAAACAAACAAACGAACCATGATATTTCACAAGAGAAATTATGTAAACATGCAAAGTAATGCCTAACTGATAGCCTATGACTTCACAGATAGCGTAATATGTATTAAATGCAAGAGTTACTTCCTCTAGTGAAAATAACATCTTTTTTTGGTATGCTGAATTTTGATGAAAAAGTCCTAAAACTCACATTATCAAAAAAAAAAAAAAAAAGAATTCCTGTGAGTATAGGAGCTAATTGTATATGTTGTCTTATCAGATTTTTTGGTATGCCGACATTTGGTGAAAAGTTCTCTATAGAGGATAGAGCATTTTTTGGTATCTTACTTTTGGTTAAAAGGTGTTCCAGTGAAAATATAACTTTTGTTGAATTGTGGTGAAAAATTATTACAGAGAAGATTGACTATTTTTTGGTATACTGTCTTTTGCTTCACATCACTCTTATCGCTTCTTGTATTCTTAATGCGCTGGGTCCATTCACTCAGCCGTGCATGTAGCAAAAAATGACCAAGAAAAAGAAAACCGTATTTTAGTGTTTAACAAGCCCAGCTCGCCAGAACTGAATGAGCTAGTTGAATAAAAGATGTTTGAATAACAATTCCAAAAAATATAAGCCTAACACATTACCATTATTGGCCTTCTCTTGAACGTTTGCTCTAAACACTGTTATTTGTTCATAACCGTTTTAGGAAGATGAAACCGCACTATCATCAAATCTTGCATGTTTGCAACCTAAACTGAATACAACCTTTTAAATTACCTGATAACAACATTGAAATATATTTTATACACAATTTATTCCACAACATGGCTATAACGATAATGAAACACATGAGTTTAAAATGTTGCAGAATTCAAAAGTCGGATGATTGATTATCTCTTTTGACAATTTCAGTAAAATCATTTATTTTTAAAGGTAGCGAATATATTTTGTAATTGGTCAGCTTTTCACAAACAAACACAACTCCACGTATTCATTTAATATTCGCTTTGCAAACTCAACTAGTTATTCCAAAACAACACATTCTCTTTCGCGCAGTTATGTTTTCTACCTATATCAACATGAAACTGCATTTGTGAGTTAATGGATAAAATGTAATATCATTTTTGTAGCTGCGAGTCAAACCCTTTTAGTAAACTTTTCTGTCGAATGATTTAATATATTATAGAGAATGGTCATGAAACAGTAATAAAATCAAAAGTCAACAAACTGAAATATTTATAACCATAAGATATAAAATGTACTTTTATGTCCCAAAAGAACTTTATTTTTATCATTCTAATTCTTAATTATTTTGATTAATGACACATTTGAGAATAAATTTTTAAAGGTTTGCTTGTAAATTATAATATTTATAAAAAAATCTGTTTAGAACTGTTATATATTGCGGTCCCCTAGCACATTTCTGTTTTTTATTCTGATGATATGTAAATGGCATTGGCAGGCGTGTGCAGATTTAACAATTCACAGTTTGATGGTTATTAATAATATTTAACACATATCAGTTCCATGGTGTTGAAAAAAAATTCTAATTTTTTATCGTAGGCAACATAATTTGTGTCAAAACACTAATTTTCCTCATTCTTCTGCTCATTCTATTAATTCGATATTCTATATTTAGTTTTCTATAAATATTAATACATTGTTAGAACGAATTTCAGTAATGATGGATTCTAATAAGGGACATTTCAGGTTTCTTTTCTTTAGTCCGTTTTAATATTTCAATAAAAGTTAATTTATCATAAATGGCTTTCCTTCAGATTTAGCATCATAATGAAATATTAGAGTGTTATCATTGGATGTAAATTGTTTAACTCTAATGTCTTTACTCAACAATAATCCCAGAGGCTTAATTATTAAATTAAAGAGAAAATAGTTCAATTAAATCATTTATAATTAAAATTCATAATTTGAAATGAAGACAGGTGCTTGTACTATTTCTAATCTTTACTAATTAGGTAATGTATCTTGCATAACATATCTATTTACAAGTTAACTTGCTATACCGAAGTCTTGAGCTTCGTAATACCTTGTATTACTTTCTATAAACTTCAATCGACTATCTAACTTTTTTTTATCCCTTTTTGTTTTATATTACTTATATTTTAAACAGCTGAGTCAACTGTGGCCTCAGTTGAAGAATAACTTCTTTATTTTCTTAGCAGGACTGTTGGATTTAAGCACTGTTCAATAATCTTGTTGTTGTATTCTCGCAAGTTAGTTCTGTTCTCGCAAGATGTTCCGTCTGACCTATTTATACTTTAAACTGTAGTTTGTCTTTTCCAGACTAGTTTTTATTTTTTCTTTTAATTTAATGCTTCTTTTAACTAAATTCTTTGCATTTTTTTGATATTTTTTTTAAAACTGGACATTTTGTTGCAATTACTGAATTCTTGTCTAAATAATTTATTATGATCTGTTATTCATAATTGGTACTTTTATCATTTTTATTTCTTTTAAGTAACTTTTCAAGATATTTTGTTATTTTTTTTACCCTCTTATATTTATTATGTTGTTATTTACTGTAAATTATATATTATCTTCTTATTTCTACACCTGATGTCCCTTCTCAGAAATCTAATTGATGCATATATTTTCAGAGTTTCATAACTTTAACTGCTCTTCTACATACACATCATAACCATATCACTATCATTTCTGTATTTATCATAATTTAGATATTGAGAGGATAAAAATAAATCCACTTTATTTATGAGGAACATTAGGGGCCAGGCTACATTAGTGGTTGACCTGCTCGTCTCAAAACTCGTAGGTCTGGGGTTCGATACTCACCTGGCCCTCTATTTATCCTCGTGGAAAGTGAATAAATCTGAACAGTTCGTCTCACGAAGTTGAGCCTGTACGATGTCCGGTACTCGTTAATGATCCTTACTCTATATGAGTATGAGTTAGGAAAAATTTTGGACTCTCTACAGGTAATCTGTCGCTCCCATTACTAAAATTTGTGCCAAATAATAAATGAATACCAAATCCTCCCCCCTAGAACAGCATTAAAAGCTGAAAGCCTTATAAGTGTGGGTTTGGAAAATAAACAAACAGTTTATGAGGTACAATTTGACTTTCAATAGGTGCTACCCTTTCGATAGGCGTTGGTTCACTTTTCATTATGTCAATGTTAACTGTGAAATAGATTTATTTATTACATGGTAGTACTCAGTGCTTATAAATACAATCTGTATTTAGTGAGTTGTACAATATTTAATCTGAAGGTTTAGGTAGTAGTATCCTTAGACATCTACATAGGTCGCTATGTTATATTAATAATTAAATTTGTTTCTAAGGGTTTATACTTTAATTATTATAATTAAAGAAAATATTAATAATTGTATTTTTACCACTTGATTTCAAAAAAAAAAAAACAGTGCCGTTTTATACAAAACTAGGTAAAACATCAATAATGTATCATCAAAACTAAAAAAGAATATTCAGAGTTTGCAGAAAATATATTATTTTATGAATAACTTAAAACTTAAATAGACGTTAATTCTTTCTAAAAAACTATTTTTTTAAAATTTACAGAATGAAAGTATGGAATTTTAAATGGATTTTCAATATTTATCAACTCAATATTTCTCTGAATAAATTTATAAAAGCCGAAGAAGATTAAAATACAGATGAAATATGGATGGACATATAAAAGAATATCACTATGCTCAATTTTTTTACCTCCGAATGAAAACTGTATTTTATTAACAATATTTTTAATTTTGTTTCTTTTGATTCTATCCTGCATGCAGATTACATACGGCCCATGTGAAAAATTTTCATGTTAAAATTATGACTTCGGACAAAATATTCCATTAACTTATTAACTAAAAATTTGATAAGGCTATACATTTTGTCTTTCTTATATGTTTGAAGTGTTTTGTCATATGTTTATTAACTTTTTTAGCGTAGATCTGTATATATTAAAGAAAATAAATAATTGGCCAATATTTTAAAAAGTATTTTATCTAATTTGGTACCTACGTATATGTATCCTAAAGTTAATAAATTATTAAAAAAATTCAAAATAATAAATTTTTTTTATTTGCAGTTGTAAATATTTGTCTGTATTTGAGGGAAGAGTATATTTGTTGCAAATCACTATATATACATATATTATAAGACATCACAATAAACATGTGGAATAAAATCAACGTTCAACCATAATAGGTAATGAGAAAAAAGACTAAGATCTTTCAACTGTAACAAGCGGTTTGAGAGTCTCTTTTAACTAGTTCTTGACTCTGATCTTAGCCTTTTTTCTCATTTCTTATTGTTATTGCACTTTGATTTACATATATGTATACATCCAATTCACAATAAAAAATCAGAAAAGAAACTAGGATATTTCAACTGTAACAAGCTGTCTTCTCTTGTATATAGAGACAGAGGCAGACTTACCTGGCAAACACTAAACTTTTCAAAGGCGTTAAATAAATAAATATTTTTGTATGATGACTTAATGTAACTTTTATGATTAATCATATATATTGTTTTAATACAATCTATCATCACTTTGCAATATTGAATGCAAAAATTACATTAAAAATAACAAAAGTTGTATCTATAACAACGTGAGAAGTTTAAGGTGAATATGCGTTTTTATAAAGGAAACCATATCTATAACAAGAACAAAACAACAGAATCAGGTACAAAAAATTTGTTAACACGACTAAAAAATCTTTGAGACTTAAAAAATACATTGAACTTCTTTATCTAAAAAGAGATTAACATAGCAAATGTTTGGATACCATTGAATCAGCAGGAACATATAGATGCATTAACTTTGTAACTTTAGAAAAAACTTTTGCAGTGATAATGCTAAGAAAAACTAATGCAAGTATAGATATGATAGATGGAGTCAATATGATCAAAACCAGCTAGATAGAAAGCTTCACGATTTCAAAAAAGAGTCTGTTACACTGATGTTTAAAAATTAATAAGTGAACAATTAAAACAAAGTTCCTCTTATTTATAATGAATATCAGCAATTAAAATAATACTGTTCATTGTATGGAAGTAGACAATAGTCGCTATAGGGTAACGATTTACAAGTAAGCCTACAATTGGAAACGAATAACTAAGAACGAAATTGACTTGAGTAAACTATAGTGAGGAATTAACTTTGATGTATACGAATGAAATAAAAGCCGATTAGTGGAACATAGCTAACAGATAATTGAGTCATCAATTGGAACAGAGAAGCAGTGAAATTATTGAGGCAATCTTCTATTATAGCTAAAATTTACATGTCAATTACGTCACCTATTGAAGGGAATACAAATTCTGCAAGGTTTCCTTTTCTTATAAGGAAGATTCTATAAAACCTATGAATATGCAATGAGCAAGACCCTGTTTTGTATTTCAGGAATACTGTTTCCTCCAGGCTACTTCACAAGGTACATGTTTAAAGAAATGGATTTAATTAAATTCTCAAAGCATTTAATTAATGTTGGAAGAACTATATTGGCTTCAAGTTCATAAAAGGCATGGCTTGATTATATTTGATTATTCAGCTTTACTGTTAATCAACTAATAGATTATTACTTTCATGAATGTCCTTAAAAATTGTAACAGAAGCTAAAAACTAAAATTAAATCATAGTATAGTGCTATCAAAACCATGTTTTTACTATTAAAAGTACGCATGAAATGAAGTAAAAACCAGCTCATCTTAGACTCTTATCATGCGCAGTTACTAGTTAATAGGTTTTATTCCCTTCCAAAAACAAAAGAAATATTGATGTACGACTTAGGTTTTTCAACCAGCAAATATTTTTGTCTGAACTCAAGCAGAATGTAACTCAAAACTTTTATTTACTTATAACATATGAAGTTTACCAAATATATTTTCTTTAATACAATATGGGAATGGCGTAAAGATTGTATTTATGATCATCTGTATTGACTGAACATGACCAATCACTACTCACATCCATGTAACAATGGATGTACACAAAGGTCCATCCAAAACGGAAGCTTAGTAAACTAGTCAATTACCTCTCTAATGAACTACTACCGTTACTACCACAACAACCAACACCAACAATATATCTACTCTAGCTCTGATTCAACCGTGATCCATAGTTACTTAATGCACTGTCTAGTAATACTTAATTATAATGTACATTTTGGCAAAGGACAACAACTATACCAAAACTTCATAGGAAAGAGGATAGAAAAAACAGAAAGTAATACTGGAAATCTCTTCAAGGATACAGTCAATCAAAGAACTTTTCAATACGTTTGAGAATAGGCAAATCTTGCATTGTATGGAAAGGAGCTGGAATAATCGAAGGATTTTAACCGGATTTTGAACGGGGCTTAATGGCCATTTGCGAAGAATGGGCATTATCAATAATGGTTAGTTTAGATTCCGCAAGGAAGAGCAAGAGACACTGTGAAACTACTTTGCTACACAGAGGCGGGTGCTTCGGGACACTCAAAAATACCATAGAAGATATTTTGCCGTCTGACCCAGCAAAAGTGCTGAGCTTCTTGGAGCTCATCATATCATCATATTTTAACCCTCTCAGTATTCACTTTTACCTTTCATACTTAACAGGTCCAACATTAACCACATAATTAAATTGCACATTTAGCCTTAGTTTTTACATCTTAAAATTATTTAGCCTTAATCTACAATTACATCTTGTAGAAAGAGTTACATGTTAGCACTTTGACAATATTTCTTATGTTATTTCTTTTTTTTTGTTCCTTTTTTTGAGTTTCTATCATTTAAAATTAAACTCTAATAACGTATACATCTTTTAATCAATTACGTCGCAGTACTGATCAATAGTTGCATCAAAACAAGTCGTATTTATGGTTCAGTTAATTAGTTTATTCATTTTTTTAAAAATCAGATAGTTTTAGATTCTTATCGTGCACAGTATACCTGTAACAAATAATTTAGAGAAATTTTAAATACAATTATAAATGAATGGATTTATAAGAGGAAAAACATAAAAATCAAACTATATAAGCACACAATATTCAGTCAATTTTGTTATTATGTTTATAAAGAGTATGGGTGTTGTACTCTTTAATCTGAAAAGTTTCATTCTGTAACAGTCTGTGGATAAACGAACAAAGTTATTTATTTTTTTTTTTCAAAAATCACACTCCACCAGGCAGATGTCTGTTTTGTATTTCAACATAAGTTAAAACTTACTTTCTGCTATTTCGAAATGAAATGTTGGGTTGCAAACTTTTTTGTTTTAAGTTGCAACTGGTCACCTGACTTTGTCGAGCCAACTTCATGATGTTTAACTTTATGATACATGTCTCTTGTTCTTTCAGAATGGACATTTTATTTTGTATTTTTTTTTTTTTAGTCAGTATAAAACTATACTAATTCGATGTAGTAAGTGTTGTAATACTTCAGAGAGTAAGTGATATTTTCTGAAACCTTTTACCGAATTTTGTAATTAACTCTTTTCCTTGCACAATAATGTATGTATCTATTTTTTTTTTATTCTTTCTTCTCAATTTATCTGTCTTACCTTATATCTAAATATTTATTTACTCTCTTTGATGGCAATTTATGACTGTAATCATACTTAGATGCACTTATAAGGTACTAATTTTGTCAATATATTTGGCAACTCATGGCCATTTATAATCTGAAAAGTAACATTTTGCTCGCTTTCTCTCTTCTTTCTCTTTTCTAAATACATGTGCACACGCACTCACACATGCACAAAGACTTGCCATCTCTCTCTCTAATATACATGCACAGACTCATAGACGCACACACACACACACACACACACACACACACGCACACACACACACACACACACACACTATCACATCCCCTCTTCCACCCAGAAACACTACCTTTGTTAAGATCACTCCACCTATGAAACTTGCTTAAGAAAACAATTTGTTGGAATTAGACACTCCCTCTTAGAAGGCCTGCCAAACAAACCTTAAAATATGCCCATACAATAATATAAACGAATGAATATAAAAGCTATACGTTAGATGTGCATGGTTTCGAAAACGAACTAGGGATGATTTCCTGAGGGTTCTTTGTGTTGGCATTTCTATGTAGAATCGAATCAACACCCTACTGTCAGGGCAGTCATCAAACTAAACTACATAATAAACTCCGTGCAACAGTGGGTAAAACAACAGCCTATATTCATATATTTCATTAAGTACCCTAAAAAAACTATATAATAACAGATTCAGTATGCTGGTAGTAAAATTTTAATAGCACTTTTTACTTTACTATAAGTAAACTATAGTGATCTTGAACAAATTCCATCTCAAAATGTTGACGGAATTACATGTTTTGAGATCCCAGAAGTCGTTTTATGATGTTTTTGCGATCATGTATGTGTGTGTGTGTGTGTGTGTGTGTGTGTGTGTGTGTGTGTGTGTGTGTGTGTGTGTGTGTGTGTGTGTGTGTGTGTGGGTGGGTGGGTGCATGGGTGAGTTTGTTAGCATTGCTTGTTACCACGCTACAGTCCAGAATCTTTGATGGATCAAGTTGATATTTTACACAAAAATGGGCCCCATAGGGAAGAAGATCCTATTGTTTGGGAAGAATTATGCATGATGGGAAAGTCACTTTTTTTTGCCACAAACCGTTTTTTAGAAAACATTTATTTCTCCTAACACTGATAACCCTAGAGTTTTGAAATTTTGACATTATCTTTAAGGTTACAAATGCAACAAACGAAAAATATACCCAAAATTTCAAAACAACAGGAATATTTTTTTTTTAATAAAATGTAAAAATTTTGACTTATAATTCAATCTCAAACCTTGTGAGAGCGATACAAGTCATACTGTTTGATGGATCAAAATGAAACTACGCCTAAAAATAGAACATTATGTGGAGAATGAGTTGAAATATTTTTTTTTAAAATTACATTCGCTAAGGGAGCGTTACAGTACGATTTGTGTTTTCAGAAAATGTTTTTTTGACGCTAAACGGCTCATTAAAAAATAATGAACATTTGACCGAAAATGGAACGAAAAATTAGCAATTCTTCCCCTTTCTCAAATAACATATATACGAATTTTTTCTGAGTGAGTGTTATCATTTTCCTGCACAGTATTATTCCTCTTACATCTCATATAAGTCAATAAACATTTTAAATTGATCCTTTTTAAATATCAATTTTATTTCAGTGGATTCGCTCAAAAAATGTCTTAAGTCAATGTAAACAATGTAAAAAAATATAAAAAATTCGACAAGTATAGCAGGTGATCTCTTAGTCTAGGATAAACAAACAGTTTTTATAGCGTTATTGCTCTTTCCCGTAATTAAAAATAATTACAACCCGATCGAATCACTCAGACACTTGGTTTTTTTGTCTGAGTGATGGGAGCGGGAATGAATTTAAAAAGTTTTTGACCAAACTATGTGTCAAGTACCACATAAAATTGAGAATTTGGCAAACAAATAGTCATGGTTATGATAACACTATAAACATTTGGGCAAAACCAATAATGATAGCGGTACTCTTTATAAATATGTTAAAACAGTTTTTCACTCATCTCAAAATTTAAAACCAAAAAAATTTGGAATAGTTTTTCGTTAACATGATAGAAGACTCTTTATTTATTAAACGAGTCACTCTAGATTGCTTCGTTGATGGATATGAACAGGCTTTTTGTAATATGCTCTCGACTCTACTAAATTTCCAATAATATATTGATGTATTTATACAGGAACTATGTAGTGAACAAGAATCGAATGCAAGAATAGTTAATGTAAATTTTGGACTTACCACTGCTAAAACTTTGATTACTGAGGGCTTATGCAGTAGGATGACCGACATGGTACTCTAAATAACCAGTGTTACTTTAATGAGCAGACAAAATAATTTGTTTCAACTTCATAACCTATAGCATAGGTTTTAATATTACATGTGCACTATGGTGCCATTAATATAATAACAAACTCAGTTACTTGTTAATGAGTTTATTACATTTATTTATAGTAAAGTTGAGTGTAGGCCACTCCAGATTTTTAATTATATCAAAATGTATTCCACTTATCAGAATATTTAATTGTAAACCCATGAGAGATTCAAATTAATTTCAAAGTACTTGAAGCATTGAAATTAATTTTAGATGAGTTAATTGATTGCTGGAGACGATGAAGTGCTGATGATCTTCATCTTGTTTAGTGTCGAGATGGTTTCACTCATACTCCAATCTCTATTAGACTCTTATTACTTTGGTTTCCTCTCGAACGATTCACTTGATCTCCAAACAGAATCCATCGCTTCAACAACAAATAAAAGTCTTTAATTCTTGTCAAAAAAATATATTTATGAGCTGTTACCCGTTTTTATAATTTAATTTTTAAACATAAACTAGTATATACTTCAAATAAAGCTATATTTCTTAATATATATTGCAAAATACCTCTACTTCTTTCAAGAAATAAATCAAAAATAATATTTAATGAATATATTATTCTTAAAAAAATAATAAAATCAATTATTAAATAGAAGAACTATACCACAAATTTTTAATTCAAAATGGCGAAGAAGTTAGGAAGAAACATATAACATTCAATATATCTACGTATAAATATTTAATAAAAGTTGATACTCATTATTAAAACCAAATTAGAGGTACTATCAACTACTAAGCTTATTCATCTTATCAACTTTCGTCTGAACATACCTAGTTTCAAACAAATTTTAATGGTTTGTTTTACATAAGCTGCAACCATGATGACCCTATTAAAAATGGTAGGACTTTCTGGTTTGAAAAATATTGTAGAACCAAAAAAAAATTAGTTTCGTTGTCTTGAAATGATTCTCTGCCAAACTAATTTTAAATATTTTCTCTTTTTATTATGCTCTAGAATAAAATTGAAAACAAAATCTTGGGATTAATTAAAAATGTGGACATTCTAACTTCATGATTCCTCACATGAACTTTGTTATGGCCTTTTTTTCAACTGTGATCTACGGATGTTTGGTTTGGTTAAAGTCTGTGCTTACAACTATGATCAGAAATTAATTTTCTGGTATAGATGTGCACAGTTTATAACCGAAGAGCCATATATGTTATTTGCCCGACTTACAACCAAGCAAGACCAAATCCAGCAAAACATCAAATCTGACTGTCACTATTAACTAAGCTCCTAAAACCTTATTTTATTTGTATTTTAAAGATTAACAACCATACCACAAAAACCAAATCAAGCCGATGATTTTAACGTAGATTCTTTGGTGACTGCATACTTATAGGAGCCATTGGTGTCCGAGGTTGACTACATGGAGGCGTGCCCGCACAATAGTATACTCCCCCGCGCAGTATAATTTTCAGCTATACCAATCTCATGGAACATAAAAACAGAGATAAAAAACAGGAGATAAAAAACGGGAACATAAAACGGGAGATAAAAAACAGATTATACGCGATGCTTACAAAATTCGAACATTTAGAGACTTATGTATATGACCTTAAAGTACTCAATATTCTCTTAAGGTTAAAAATGAAGACAAAAAATAATTTAAATACACTAATATCAAACTACAGATCTAATAATTAAACTTGTTAGCAGACGCACCTTGTATAAAAAACAATGAAATATCAAATATAAAAGACCATTTAAATATAGAGCAAATATAAGATAAATAAAAAAAAAACCTCCTCAAACCACAAAAACACCTTTTTTTGGCCTGTCAGTATTAACCAGGGGTTCTCAACAAAAAGAAATCATAACTCTCCTCTACATTTAATGTATTTTGTGTTTCAATGATGGGAAAAAGTTACTACAGAATGTTTAAAAGATGAAGTAGGCAATAATAAGTTTCGGCCGTTCCTATTCTAGCTACTCAAAGTGCTTTGGTTATACTTTAATAGTGCCAAACAAAATGCAAATCCCATGATATGATATTGCACAATAAATTGCCACTATTATGTATTATCTGCAGAAACTTAGCAGATTGTTTTAGAACAATTATTTCATTTTTCTTACAACTGTTCTAATTTACATCTACACAAAATGCATGTTAAAATTTAATTATTTATGCACCTGATTATAATTTTATCATAAAACACAGCCGTAGATAATACATATTTATATTGATTCAAAAAGAAAATTAAATTATTATTGAACCAGATTGATAATATATTAAATTATAGTAAATTGAGTTTTTTTTTGTTTTTTTTCCCAACACAGTAACCCTGCATCAGGACCGTATATTTACAATGTGTTCCCTTATAGATTACACATTTATCGCAGCTTTAATATATCTTATATCTAATTATATACATTTATCACATTTACTAATTACACATTTATCACAACTTTAATATATCTTATATCTAATTATATACAATATATATCTTATTAATTATAGGGAATATATCAAATTTATCTTTACCTATATCATGAAGTAATATTTATACATACTTAAATTAATAGTAATAAACAAGAATTTTACAAGTTGTACATGTCCAAGTCTATATTATTCACTAATTTATGGAATTGTCCATAGTGTCTTTTCACAATTTCACTGTGTAAATTGTGTAAATAGTAAATTGAGTGTGGACACTCCAAAGTTATGTTACCTGACAAGAGAAAATGTAATTGAGAGAATATTAGAGCTCAAAGAAGAAATCTAATTGTTCTTTGCAGTTCTTGTAAGAAACAAACTTATTACCAGACTTCATGAATAGAAATACATCATTCGTCTGGCTTATTTCGCTGATATTTTTGAGTAGCAAAGACATGTAAAGTTATTTTGAAATTTTTCATAAATCTCCCTTAATACTAAAAGAGGTGATTCTTTTCCTTTTTAAGAATAGATTCTGTTTTATCTATTCTTGATAATGGTGAAAAAGACGTTCTTTCACAGTTTTTATATAAATTGCACCATTTGGTAGAAGTAGGAAATAAATGTAGAGAGTATTCATTTAATCTTAGTGATGATTACTTAAATTTAGTTTCATATCCATTTAAATTCCCTTCTAATAGAGTTCTATATAGTATTCATGATGAATTTCTGCAAGATAAAACTGTTTTAGAGTTGAAAGATGTGTTTCATGTAAAATCAAATACAGACTGGATGCAATCAATACAGCAAAAAATATGGCATACAGCTGTATTGACGTATCTTTTCAGTCATACTTTTTGAATCTGTCCTAACTTAAAAAAAAAGAAAGGAGTTGTAAATTAATCGTCCAATGGAAGTAAGGTTTTGCAGATGTATTATCCAAACAATAAATAATTCAAAGTCTTAAAACTGAATATATAAAGCAATTGTATAGCTATTAATTTAAATCCAATGAAGTGAGTTATTCCTATTAATTATTATTTTCAGATGACTTTATTATAATACATTTAAATTCCTTGATTAAAGAACTGCAGGAATTAGTTAATTAATTATTCGTAATTAATATATCATTTCATGGATTTATTCTAGTGTTTAGCAGTGTATTCATTTAATCATATGATCATTCACCCCCTAATTAGATACATTCAGCATTTGCCATTTCATAAAATTAGAAAAATTACTATTTAGAACGACTTGAAAGTTCATTCTAGTGAAGCTAATTAGACAATAAATTAGATTATCCATGAGAACTAGCCTTCAGTTTAGTGGAATAAACTATGGGGGTCTATTTAAAGGGGTTTAGAGGTCGCAGAGGTTAGGGGAACGCTTATGAAGTATGGGAGAGGAAGTGGTTAATGCAGTCGGTAATTTTACTACAAAATGTGTACCAAAGTAAATTATACTTCTTTCTGGCTTATTTTCAAGAGGTTTCTTTTTTACTCTATACTTTATTAACATGAAATGGTTACACCATTCATCTAAAGTTATTTCCGGAATACTCAGTTTTCATTAATAATTGAAGGGAAATTAACAGCTCCTGACATTAACAATTCCTGCTATTATTGTTAGTCATTTTTAGACAAAACATGAGTCATAGATAAAATATTTTATTTATCTAGTAAAACTAAACAGTTAATATCAGTCAATAATTATTCGATGTTACTATAGGCCTCATCCTGGAGTCCCTACCAGAGTAAATTAACAATGAACTACATACTCTAACATGCATTAGGTACAAAAAAAACAACATTTTTTAAAAACTTGATTTAACTACTTGTATGTATAAAAGAAATATTACAGATAGAAATATAAAGAGTGAGGTTTGATTTAGGCCTCAAAGCCTGGTCAAGCCCAGAGTAGTTTTTACCAACATGGATACAAAGTGTGATAACACACACTAAGACTGCTTTGCATCTACATTTTGACACGGCTTCCATAACAGATTGAAGAGGTTATACTATTTAGCTGAGTTTAATGACTGTACACCAAACATTCATTGATTCGATTGAATATTGTTCTTGACCGATTGCTCATAACTAGCTTCAGACCAGCTAACAACCTTCCTTGAAGTCTTACATGATGACTGCGTATAATACATTGGGAGCTATTAATCTATTACAGCAAAGCTACATTTAAATTGCTTACAAACAAAAAACGTTTTGTAGGTAAAAAGTTAATGAAATGGTCTCCACATATAGAAATTTAATGGTATAAACAACGCGTTTCGAACATGTAGTGTTCTTCTTCAGGCATTAACTAAAAAAAACAATGACACCAGAGAGTTATCTATAGTATACAGTATAGTATATAGTATGGTGTCATTGTATTTTTTAGTTGATGCCTGAAGAAGAACACTACGTGTTCGAAACGCGTTATTTATAGAATTAAATTTTTATATGTGGAGACCATTTTATTAACTTTTTACCAATGAGTAAATACCACATAATAAGTGATTGCACTACACTAGAATTAAAAAACGTTTCCTTTAAATGTCCTCACACTCAAGTGGGTGTATATTTAGTACAATAAAGCACGTCTAATAGCTGGACTGGCACTAATTTATATGAATGAGATATTTCTGACTCCACTTATGGACTTATTTCTGATGGACAATATATTTGACACTTTGTGTTACATGAGATATGATCATTCGTTTTTACAGTTATTTATCTCATTCGCGTTGATACCCGTCATTACAATACCAGTGTAGATCACAACCAGATTTAGATGGTTTACTGTAGAAACCAACTCGGATTGGGTTAAAAAACCCAATGTTGGGTTTTTGACTCTGACGAAGACCGCTTGTTACGGTTGAAATATATATATATATATATAAAGATTTCACATAAACACGTGAAATAACAATCAATGATCAAACCACAATAAGAAAATGGGAAAACAAGACTAAGATCTTTCAACCGTAACAAGCGGTCTTCGTCAGAGTCAAAAACCCAACTGAAACACCAGATGTTCTCTGCATATATATTTTATTTATATATATATCAATGATCAAATCACAATAAGAAAATGGGAAAACAAGACTAAGATCTTTTAACCGTAACAAGCGGTCTTCGTCAGAGTCAAAACCCAACTCAACTGGATTTTCTGTTGGACAAAAACCCAAACAGTTGGGTTTTTGACTCTGACGAAGACCGCTTGTTACGGTTGAAAGATCTTAGTCTTGTTTTCCCATTTTCTTATTGTGGTTTGATCATTGATTGTTATTTCACGTGTTTATGTGAAATCTTTATATATATATATATATATATATAGATAGATATATGATATGATTTCATACAAGTGGGTACAAATTAAATAACTGGCCAAATTTCAAAATTAACAGGAAATTAATGAAAAAAATTAATTTTGTAATACTGTGTTGTTTAAGATATAATTTTTAGTACACTTGTCTCAGCTTTGACATTTGAAAACTAAATAAGCATTATAATAAAGTTATATATTGCAGCTAAATAAAACCCATTCAATACACTGTAGGATTAATAAATTTGCTAATCAGCACCTAAACAGTATAGAGTTAAAATTATATTAATTAATTTCTGTCCTTAATGTTTTAATTTAAAGCCGAGTTGGTTAATACCTTTTTGGTTATGGAATCTATTTTTAATTGTATTAGAAGGGAACCAATGCTGGTGAGTCTTCACGCCATGCAGCCAAATTGAATTGACGATAAAATCCTATTAGTCACTATTGCATATTCAACAAGGTTTCGCCTAATTACGACTATTTGCCTGTAGTACTGCTCTGTTACTGCGCTTGTTCTTAATAACTCTTCATCTCAATTTAAAAGGACATTTTATTGAAATATACATGAAACATATGCCAATTAAAGTTTCTAGTTTAAGAAATTGTACTATTTATAAAAATAGCTTAAATAGCAAGCATTTGACGCTTGTCTCTTTTTTAAATGGTATCATTTTTTGAGCATTAGTGACACCTTGTGCATTCTCTCTTTAAAAGTGTAATTTTCAGATGATTCACACTTCAATGTCTCTCGAATAACATAACTTCAGTCTTGGCATGTTTTTGGAACGACTCACTCCTGTATCACTCTACTTGGTGTCTATAAGGTAGAATATAGTAGTGAGTTCTGTGATTTCCTCAATGTGTGTTTCTTTGTGAGTCTAGTTTATTTTGTTTGTGTAACCATTTCGATAGACACATATTATATATATTTATATAAATATTGATAAAAGTATCGACCGTGGAATAGAAACAAAACTAAAGTTTATCGGGACTCGGTCAGTTCTTCAAATTAACTCTCATTCCCAACGTTTCGTTCTTTCTTTAAAACCTTTTTCATAGGCAGAAGTATGTGGAGTGTCACGTGTTCATTCAGACTACAGTTTTTGTTAAAATTCACATGCTATTTTTCTTTGTAAAATAATTTTTAATGTAATACATAGTTTTTTTTGTTTCAAAATTTATAGTTCTGCCTATGAAAAAGGTTTTAAATAAAGACCAAAACGTTGGCAATGAGAGTTTAATTTGAACCTGAAGAACTGACCGAGTCCCGATAAACTATAGTTTTATATATGTATATATATATATAATTTGTAGTAGCTCTCTGAGGAGATAGTTTAGAAGGCCTCAGAGACAAAATGCCATAGGGAAGAATCAAAATGAAGAAAAATAAGCTCTGATATATATAGTTTTGTTTTTATATTTATACATATAAGTCGAAGAAGCACTCAAAATATGTTGGTGAGTTTTTGTGAACCCCATTATCAGTGTTTTCATGTAAATTTAGTTTATTTAGTTCATGGAATTGTTTCGTTTGATTATATATATATATATAACACTATTTCTGTCATAGTGTTATAGAGTTATAGTGAAAAAGAAAAATAATGTTAAATATATGTGGTTCAGATAAAGAAAACATTCGTATATATATATATATATATATATATATATAAAATAAACTTTGACTCAAAAAAATAAAATTAAGAAGTAAGAACTCAATTTTCAATATTTCGATTGTTATAGCGTTCGTTCTAAGGAGAAGAAGTGAATTAACGCTGGGATGACAGTAAACGAGATAAATAATAAAGCTGTTTTAAACAGTGGTAAATGACGGGATTCATAATACAAAAATTTTAAAAACAAATTGAATGAATGAAAGGCAATATGAAAATAATAATCAATACAAACAACAAAATGAAAACTAAATGAAGTAAAAACTAAATTTTGTAAATAATATTAAACCAAAGAGTTAAAGCTATAACAGATAAAACAGGTACATAGAATAAATAAAAGATGATAGCAAAATTGAATATAAGCAAGTGTAAGACAAACGCAATAATTAAAAACCAACAAGAAATCAAATCTTCTTATATATATATATATTTATAAAAATATCAACCGTGGATTAGAAACAAAACGAAAGTTTAACAGGACACAGGTCAGTTTATCAAAACTGGCTTAGACCTGATAAATTTTTGTTATATCATATATATATAAACTAGAATTTTTAAAAAAACGTACATAAATCACTGAGTTTCTGTGATTTCAGTGATTTCATTTCTGGGCGTTGTATTGATAGTTCTAGATTATTCAGTTCGAAGAAATATAGAGTTATCAAATATTTTTTATATCTTGCAAAAAAGATATATTCCTCCAGACATGAATAAATAAATAGAATTCCAGATGGTTTTGAAATATAATGCAGCATATATTTTAATGCTTTATTGTACACAGACCTATTTGTTTTAAATAGAAAGATATTTTCAAATGTATTAACGTTATTAAAGACTTGGAAACGCTAATTTCAATTCTGCGTAAAAAAATGATGGTAGAATCAAACCTATTTGACTGTAGGTGTAGCATGAGCTATTGCTTCTATTGAGGTGATAAGAGGGAGTCAGTTCTGTATTGCTGATACCCACACAGTAATTTATCAAATAACCCTAAGTCCTCTGTGGGGTGTAACCGCAAGAGGGCCAGACCGAGTAGCATAGAACCATTTACTACTCAGCAATGCATTCCTGTCACACCCTCTTTACCGCAGCTCTCCAGTACTTCTTTAGCCCGATAAAAATCTTTCACTTCCATATTTTTTTCAACACCTGTTTTCAAAGATCTATTAACTTACATATGCAATCAAAATCATCAATTCCTAACCAACCATACATCAAAATAAACTGCACCAATTTGTTATCCATAGTTTATGCTTAACAACGTGAAATTAATGCATTGTTTTTTTTTTAATTGAATAACCATAAGCGTATACCATATTTTCCATAGTATTTTCTACATTTTTTTTAGAACACTCTAAACGAAATTGTAGTCGACTAATATAAAATTGATCCTATCACATTTTTCCAAGGTATGATGCCCACCCCTTAAAGACAATGCCAAGTGAATTGCTCAAAAGTAATATTATTATAAGATTCTGGAATCTTCTTTAGAAGTCTTACTCTTTGAACGACAGTTCTAAAATTATCTATTAATATTACTTTTTTTAATAATGAAATTTTGCATTTCATAGTTTGATTTCATTTACACAAGAAATTAAATCAACCAATATGAAATAAATATTAATTTTTCCTTTATATTATCATTTTTTCTACTTTTCTCTACCCACCAGACGGTACCGAAAACGAATAAATATTAAGAACGTAAAATCTACAGCTCCTAATTAATAATCATTTGATACATCCGACATTACTTGCAATTATTTTATTGACTGATTAAAGATATTTTACAAGTACAGGTGCTAATTTTAATAATTAGTTATATTTACTACTTTAAACTAGTATAAACATTATTAATTCTTTTTTTGATAACTTATTTCAAAATGAAGATAACAGCATTTAAACATCAATTTTTCATTTATTTTTTGTTTTAAGTCCAGGAACTAATATTACTCATATCAAAGCTAAGAGCTTTAATGGTTTTCCTGTTTCAATATTTAATGTGATAGTATTGTTTTATGCTAATTTTAATCCATATACAGTGGATCCTTGTTATTTGCTGGAGGTACTCCCTCCCTTTCTACGAACCGCAAAAATCCAGGAATATAGGATGCAGTTTTAAAACTCCTTTGTATAAAATTACATACCCTAATACTATAAGCTCATATAATATACTCTAATATGTATATAATTATATTCATATTATATACTATATGCTCATCAAACTCATATTAAGGATAATTTACTCATTAATACAGTAATAAAATATGTTAATGTTGCAGTGTGAAAATACTCATTACTAATACGTACTGTAAAACATAAAAAAATACATAAGTTCAGTACTCGTATTCTTTACTGACAGTTGAATACTGTCGTTACTATATAATTATTTTAAATTTATTATTAGCTGTGAATATAAGTGCTTTTTTTTTCTCAAAATAGCTCAGAAATTTTGAAAACTTTAAAGAAATCTAACCCGCAGGTACGCGGATTGTGAATATGCACGGGTTTACTGGATGCTTTTAACAATTCTTTTACCTGATTGCTTAGTTTATAAAAAAAAAATGTACAATTACATGAATATAGTATTTGAAATAGATAAATTCAATAATTACTTTTTTATTTATTAATTTAAAAAATTACTGTAAAAGGGAACTGTCCCTGGTAACCCAGCTGTTAACCTTCAGTGATAGTTATAATATGATTTGGCTTTCACACAAGTTACTGATCTAACGTTTAAAATGAAACTGATGTCCTTTCACATATTATCAAACTTTCTGTATCAGCAATATACTGTTAATATTTTTTTTAATTTCTTTATTTAAACATGCTCCTCACAAAGTATTACATGTTGTAATATTTTTTACTTAAATACTATATATATTTAGACTCAATATATGACAATGTTAGTATCTGCTAAATGAATTATATTAATAACTTATAAAATGAACTAAGAGATGATAATACAGTTATTAGCTTAAATTTTTGGTACAGTTCTTCGAATACTATGACATTATAATTTAAGTTTATATAAAAATATAATCTTAGGTATTCATATATGTGCAGCTCTTATATATACTCTTATATCTTGTTCTAATATCTAATTATACAAGTATCTAATATATATGTATATATATATATATATATATATATATAAGCTCATGTACATACATACATATGTATATTTTCATATACGCATGTACATGCACATACATATATATTTACTGTTAATAATTGTTGTTGACTCTAATACATGTAATCAGTTTCAACTCATAAATACTATTGCACCATAATGAATCGGAATACAAAGTTTCCAAGAAACATCTAGTCTTTAAGAAAACATCAAAAACAAATTTTTATGTCTCATTTTGTCTTTCCAAACTATTTAGAAAAGCAGACAATCTGATGTAGATTACGCTAATAGTAATAAAAATTAATATATTTCTTTTTGCATAATAAAATATATATTGGAAAAATTTACTGAGCACAACTGAGTTATAACCAAGAAAAATGTTTTCCCTTCAGAACCTCAGTTATGTTCAATTGCTTTTCCGTGAAATCAGGACAATATCTTCGGGCATCAGCTATTTTACAGTTGAGCGGAGGGTATTTCTTTTTATAACTCCCTCAAAAATTCCCCAGGTTATTGTAAAAACCATTACACTTTCCTCCCAAACTTGTCAATTACTGCACAGTTTCTTTTCAAAAGTTTCAAACATTTTAAATAATGAAATTAATTTCCCTGTTGGAAAATTTGTTGATTTTTTTTTTTACTTACAACGAAGCTGATAACTTCATAAGTTAGTTTTTGGTTTGAAAATTGTTTTAACAAACTTCAAAGCTTTACTAGCCGCTAACAGTAATTTATAAATATCCTCTTCATGGTGGCGTAATAATGCAGCTTTTTATACATAAGAAAAAAGTTTTAAATAACAACTTTTTTTTAAAAATATTCATTGATTTTACTTTATAATGAATAGTTTTTTTACTTCTCATCTCATACTAAAATTAATTATGTATTTTCCAGTAATTAAATATTTTCTTAGAAAATATTTAAATCAAAATTTTTAAATTAGAGCATAGAAAAATGCCCTCTCACAGAAAATATTTTTATCTTTTTAAGAACTATACACACAACCATATTATTTATTAACTCGTACAAATTAATTTTTTCAACCTAATACTTTCCATTAACACACGCTTACACAGGAATTAAATTTTACAAATATATACACAAATATCAAAACCTCAGAGGCAAATTCAGAAATGGGGCTAAAATAATTTAACCAAAACAACTAGTTTACGTCACGTTCTCATTCGAACTAGAGAAATATTAAACACATTACACACAATGTCACACTAAAACTGGTGTGACATTGGAGTCAATTATTTCTTAATGTCGTCGAAATGTTGATTTTTATTCCACGTGTTCAGAGTATGAAATATTATTTTATACAGGATCGGTCCTGGGTCACTCCAACATATGCAGCCACCGTGGGTTCTGCACTTTCCTAAGTCCTGCACTAATCTAGGTGTAAATTATTAAATTAAACCATTGTAAGTTATAATCATGTATATGTCAGCATGTTTCAGTTGAGATGTAACTCTGACTAAGACCACTTATTACGGTTGAAAGATTTTAGTCCTTTTTATTTAGTTTATTTGGTCTTTTTTAGTTTATTGTGAAACATTTTTTATATTTATATGCATGATTTTAAAGATTTAGTAGACATTATTTTGAATAGAACCAAAGTTTTTCAAGAAGATTGAATAAACACAATTCTATGAATGAAGGGAGCACATTTTATATTATTATAAACTAGTCTGGATGATTTGTTTGTAGCCTTAAATATCTTCAATGGGGACTCGGTCAGTTCTGTAAGCTCAAATTAAACTCTCAATGCCAATGTTTTTCGGTTTTTATTTAAAACCATTTTTTTATAGGCCTAAGAAACTGAGAATATATAAGAAATAATACAATCATTCAAATCCAATCAATTTTATTATGTTTCTACTTCATGGTCGATATTTTTTTATTATATATGTATATATATAAAAAGATGTTTTATATATCTTTTATAAAGATATATAAACTGACCCAGAGTCAGTTGGGTTTTTGACTCTGACGAAGACCGCTTGTTACGGTTGAAAGATCTTAGTCTTGTTTTCCCATTTTCTTATTATGGTTTGATCAATGTATATATATATATATATATATATATATATATATGGAACTAGTGCCTGCTATATTTATTTGAACATTTTTCAATCACTAATAACAAATAGTTTATGAGGTATTGTGGCCAGTAATTTTTTTCATTTTTTTTTTGTAAATACTGCTATTGGTATTATTTAAATTCTTTAAAAAATAACTAAAGCCGTAGTAACTTTTCTTCAAGTATCAGGGTCTTAAATTTAATTAAGAAATTGGTTGGGAAACAACATAAATCTACGACGGAGATAACAAACCCCATTAGAAAGGGTATTATTTTCTGACAAATTACTCTAGCCTACAAACCAAAGAGCAATTTAATATCCTAATAATGATAATTGAAAGAAATAATTAAAAAGAAGGGATCGAAAAAACACTTTACTTTGGCATTTTTATCCTCGGTTGACCATTAAGAAGATTATGGTGTAAATATTTTAGATTCGCTATTAAAAGGGTCTCGTGTGGAACATGACCTCCATCAGTGAAATTAAAAACTTCCTCAAGCAGCCTATTGCAAGAGTGTAGAACAGCTAACAAACTCAATTAATTATCTTTCCTAAATGGCCAAGCAGTTTTGGTCATAAAATAAGCGAAATCTGCATTGTTAACTCACTAAGTCACTGGTTTATAGACATTAACAATAAGTTGTATTACCATTCTGCTATATCTATTTTTATATATAAATTAAAATAATTGATAGTAGATTCTTTTACATTAATGTGTTTTTTATAGAAATTATGATATCAAAAAATATCCAGTTTTTTATTAGAAATACAATTATGTTTTGCAATGTCTATTTGTATATAAAAATAAAATATTTTATGGTATATTCTTTTACATTTAATGTGTGTCTTAATAAAAATATGGTATCAAAAAATATTCAGATTTTTGTTCTAAGAAATGCAGTTACAATTCATCAGTTGTGCAATCTGTAATTCTGTGGTATTTACTCATACTGGGGTAAATGGATAATACAAGGTCTCCACACAAAACATGTTTTTTTATTTAAACTACGCGTTTCAAACTCTTCGTGTTAATCGTCAGATATACTTCGATTACAAAAATTTATCGATTTCACACCGTCAGGTTAGCTCAAAAATCATTCATAAACAGATCACATTCCAACACCGTGGTTACCTAGAGGGCTTTGGCAGACAACACTCTCCTTGGTGCTAGAGTAACTCTTGGACTCATACTCAAAATTTATTTCGTTTTTTATTGTTGCTTAATGTTTTTTTTAGTTATTATTTATTATATCCTACCATTATATATTTACATTTTTTTTATCTCTTAAACCTTTCTTTCTATTCTCTTAGTCATTTTATCTGATTTGAGTTTACTGTTTACTGTATTTATATTACTTATTTTAATATTCAGTTATCATATTTTTTACCCCTTCCCCTCCTTGCGTTTGTTGGCAGCACTTTCACTGCAACTACTACAAAGGATCTCCAGTGTAGTTTTGCTGCTCAAAACTCACATCTCTTCTTCGGATGACGATGATTCATAGAAATATCATAGTGCTTTTGAAGTGTTACTTTTTTGTGTTTGATTCATACAGACACACATATTTATCAGAATTAAACTTTTTTTTATTGTTGTTAAAACTTAAAGGCCAAACTACCTATAAAATTAGGCAATAATAGCACCAAAAAAAATATTCCTTCTTTTGTTTTTAACATAATGGTTCAAACTAGGATCTGTTCCTATATTCATCTTTATGAATAAAGCTAAATATAAGACTAGAAACTACCTGAGTTATTAAATTAATAGGGAAACACCACTAAAAATTGTTTACCAGAAAAGAGTTTTGATATTTATGAGTCTTCTTTACATCGCTATGGTACTTTCTTCATTATTTGTTATAAAAAAAATGGTTTCAACTTATCTGAGATTATTGTAAAAATATAAAATTGCTTAAGGCATCATAAGGCATTTCATAAGTGTGAACTGTGACTACCTGAAGAGGTATGGTGTCCTTACAGACAAGCGAGGTTATTGAATTGAAAATTATGTTTAAATAAGTATTTAAAAGATTAAAATTAAACAGAACAATACTCAGAAATAATGTAAAATGATAAATCTAGGGGGATTTAACTCAATTTTAGATAACATATTTGTGCGAAGCTGGGTTTTTGGTGATCTCTATGAAAAGAGCAAGTTTAATCAAAAATCTCCGTTGAAAAGGAAATGAGGTTGGTAATGTCCAGTTTGACACACGATTTGAGAGATTTTACATTGATATGCTGCCTGACTCCTTCATCTCTTTGAATATGAAAAGATAATAATTTAATTTTTCACCGCTTTATTGAATTATATAAATCCCAAAAAAAATCTATTTAAATAATAAAATTAAGAAGTTAATAAATACAACAATTTTTATATGTCTTTATTACTTACAAAAGATATTTGAATTTATGGTAGGCTGCCCTTTTTAAATTTTTATTAAAAAGGTAGTCAGGAATGGGAGCTCATTAGCTTATGAACCACTGGGGTAATACTTAGTTACCACTAGGGTATTGCTTAGAAACCACTGCTGTAGTGTTTAGATACCACAGGCGTAATGCTTAGTGACTGCTAGGATAATGCTCATAAAAATACTGAGGAAATGCTTAGGAACGACTGGGGTGATGCTTAGGAACCACTAGGGTAATGCTTAGCTACCCCCGGGGTACCGCTTAGGTACCCCTGGGTTAATGCTCATAGAAACACTGTGGAAATGCTTAGGAACCATCTGAGTGATCAACTAGTTTTGGACCTGACAATCTTTAGATCCAACTGCTTGAACTACAAGACTTTCTTCTGAAGATGGCCTACTTAAAACGGGGTGATTTCAGACATGATACAGTCCCAGATGAAGTAAATTTACAAAACAAAAGTTTTGTGGCAAACTGTATACATAATTTAGCTACTCTAGTACGTGACGACCAATCAACACGGTCGATGTTGATGACCATCAACTTCTTCTTCCTCAGTAATAGCCTGAATAGATAGTATTGCCAATGAAATAAATTAGTTCTGTTTATGTTTATTTGTTATGAACACAAAATTGAATTGTCCAAAATTTACCTCTACCCATCTGTTGTCGTAAACACCACCGAGAAACCTGCAAGACAGAGTTAACAAGCCTGCTCATCACTGCAGAAGTTGATGTGTATTTGACTATATATTTACATTTAATTTCGAGAAAAGTTTATGGTATAAACAATTCAGTGTGATTTTATCAAGTCCATTTTAAACTGCTTAGTACGAAAGGATATTAGTTCGATTTAGACATAGCTCTATTATACAAGAAAAAGTTTGATCCACTAAAAGTGAATGTAAAGTCAAATCAGCAAGTCAAAATCTGCATACAGTTTCTACTTTCATGTTTACAAACTCGGACGGAGTTCATTTGGAAAACAAACTTTCATGTTTCAATTATACCCACACATATCTCCCTTTTCATTTGCAAAATTGCTTTTCAAATGATATGAATATCAAGTTAAGAAATTTAAAATTATTCAACTTAAATGGGTATAAAAACAATTTTCAGTTTTTTTGAATGTATATAAAAAACTAAATAATTAATAAATTAAACTAATACATGCCCATTGTTCCAATATTGTAGAGAAGGTAATTGATTTCCAATAACTAATTTACATAGTTTTTATCAACTATACATTATATATAAATATATATATATATTATATGTATTAAAATTTTGAGAAACAAAAATGAAAAGCAGAAACTAGGGCTCACATTCAACATTTCGACCCTTTTAATGCTTATCCTCAGAAAGGAAATTGATTGGCGAGAAGACGAAATCCAACGTTGTTCCAACTTTTTTCCTGAGAACAATCATTAAAAGAGCCGAAATATTGAATGTAAGCCCTAGTTTTAGCCTTTCATTATCGTTTCTTAGAGTTTGTAAACTTTATATTGCGATCGGAATTGATTTCATTTGAATATATATATATATATATATATATATATATATATATACACTTTTACGATCCGAAACGGACAAATATAGTTCAATGTAGAAAAAGAAACATAGATAAATCAAAAGAACACACTTATAGTCTCTAATTATCGGTTTGAAACGTCTTCAGGAGAGAAAAGTTTCCCTCTCTTATCTCTCCTGAAGACGGTTCAAACCGAAAACTAGAGACTGTAAGTGTGTGCTTTTGATTTATCTATGTTTCTTTTTCCACATTGAACTACCATATATGTATATAAAGTTCAAACCATAGACAAAGGAAGACAATAAAAATAGATGCTCTGAGGCATTTCACTTTATGCTATCAGAGAGCGAACGTGGTTTTGTTGGTCTGCTCTCTGATGATATAAAGTGAAAGTCTATATGTATAAGCATATATATATATATATATATATAATATATATATATTATAATATATGGGTTTCCACCCCTCCTCAGCCTCACTCCCCTCCAACTCGTCCCCCTCCTTCCCCCTCCACCCCTCCTCCCCTCCTCCCCTCCGCCCCCCTCCCCTCCTCCCTCCTCCCCCTCCCCCTCCTCCCCCCTCCCCCTCCCCCTCCACCCCCTCCTCCCCCCTCCCCCGCCTCCCTCCTCCCTCTCTCCCCCTCCACCCCTCCTCCCCTCTCAAAAAATCCTCCCCCTCCTCCCCCTCCACCACTTCCTCCGCCCCTTCCTCCTCCTCCCACCACCCCTCCCCCTATAGAAAAAAAGATTTTTTTTTACTTTATTATAAGTAAAGTGTAATGATCATAAAAAAATTCGATGTAGAAATGTTGATGGGATTACATGTTTTGAGGTCCCGAAAGTCGTTTTATGAAGTATTTTCGAAGATATGTGTGGGTGTGCGGGTGTTACGTTGAGTTCGTATCTAAAAGTTTTGTGTAGACGCTACGGTCCAGATTCTTTGATGGATCAATTTTACGTTTTACACAAAAATGGCCTCATTATGTAGATAAACATTATTGTTTTGAGTAATTATGTATGATGGGAAACTTACTTTTTTTTACCAAAAACCTGTTTTCAGACAACATTCTTTCTCTTAAACTACTAACTCTAGAGTCTTGAATATTTAGTATTGCCTTAAAAGCTACAAAGGTAATAAATGAAAAAATCCTAAAAGCACTTTTTTTTAAAATGAAATATAAAAATTTTGACGTATCATTCAATATGAAAGCTTGTGAGTGCTATGAAAACCATACCATTTGATGGATCAAAATAAAATTATACCTAAGAATATCTCTCTACATGGGGCATTAGGTGAAGTAAATTTTTCAACATTACATTAACCAAAGAGCAGTTAGAATACATTTTCTGTTTTCAGATGACTCATTAAATACAATGAAAATTTGAAAAAAAAATTAATAAATAATTAGCAATTTATAAAAAAAATATCGTGCAAACAGCAATAAAGCTATAAAAACTGAATATTTACCCTGGATTGATTGACGGATCATCTATTATACTTGTCCGAATTGTTGATATTTATTGTTTATATTGACATAGAAATATTTCAAATATATCGACTGAATGCAAATTAATGTTTAGAGATTGAATAAAAATGAATTGAAATGATTTAATGACTTAATATGAGATGGAAGAAGAATAAAATTCTTTCATGTAAAAAATCAACGCCAATCAAACATACAATTTCTGATGCTTTCCACGCTATGATTGATTTGTCTAACAAAATGCTCTAAGCAATCTGTATTTTGTATATTTAACAAAACTGAATATTAGATGTAGTCTTTCTTGTGTTTATGAACTTTTTGTCTTTGGGTAATATTGGATTATGAGGAATGGCCTCATTAATTTTTATTTTACCAAACAGATACTAATTTCAAGCTGATTCTAAAGTGATTCGATAACACTGAGATTTTTCAGAATATGGTCATCAGTGTAATACGACGACCTGATGTCTTCTAAGTTATACAACGCCTTAGACAATGCATAGCCCCAAGACCATACGAATACGGCTCCTTCCTCTCCTAGAACCATACGACCCATCCCTGATCTCGTCCCAATCCATGACAATCTTTACTGACCTTAACAACAACTGCAGGATAAGCATTTAGCAGAGGTGGGCTTCTGGTTGGGAACTGCTCATTACGACAAGCACTGATATGCATTGAGGTTTTCTACTGTAAGAGATTACCTCAGTAATAAGAAATCGGCATTTTGACATTACAAAAATGTTATTACTGCTATGATAATAGAGATGATATTACATCCATAAATCGTACAATATGCAGAAATAATCGCATATATTGATAACTGGTTCAATCACTATCTGTACTACCTCACGAAATGAAAGACTAATAATATCTCCCATTTTGACAATAATATTATATCTAAATGAAACCCAATAAATTACATACTCAAGAATTTTGATATTATATTTATTTGTAGTAAAGTTGAGTGTAGGCCACTCCAGATATTTATAACTATAAAAGTAGTACTTTTCAAGATGTTAGTGAGCTATTAAGGGATTTATTGATAGCACCTAAACTTAAAGAATTGTTAGTATAATTTTAAAAACTATAGTAAATAAGAGTTCATCAAAAAATAAAATTCAAAAACGTAAGCTGAGAAAGTAAGGTTAGGTATGATAAAAGAAAGAATCATAAGGTGACCAAACTGGATAGGAATGCAGACAGAACGACATTTAAAGTTCAAAAAAAAAAATTAAGACATACAGGAGTATTCAGCCAGCTATTGACCGTGAAAAGCAATATTACAGTAGTTATTTATAATACAGAATTACTTAAACAAAAAGAGCAAAAAAAAGGACAAATATAATTAAATTAATTAAAGAGACTATTCTCCACTTACGTTCGTTCACGTTTCACGTTTTTAGATTTTACGTTCATTATTTTTAATATAAAAAAAAATAAATAAATTAAAATTTCAAAAATATGATAAAACTGTTTGTATGCATGAATTGAATTTGCTTCGAGGAACACTTCCAAACCTAACTAACTTTGAAATAAAACTCGTTCAATTGAAATTACAAATAAATGTATTTTGCTTGAAATTGATTCACGTATTTTAAATTGCGTTTCTGTTATTATTTTATAATGTTATGTTTATAATATATGGTTTAGGGGTGTTTTATAAGATAAGGTAGAACTATGTTGAAATCAAAGCCCTATCCGTAAGAATTGAGTCCAGGAGATATTCTAGCATTAATGAGATTTATAGACAAATTCTATGTGTTGTCGCAAGGAGTTTGAATTTAATGTAAGTTGTTTATTCTTTGATTCGGCTTGTTAGCTGTCATCAGCATCTTTAGTGGTGACGGTGGATATGGGAATATTTAATTCAGTATTTGTAGGGTTGTTTAATATTCATTTCTTGAAGTTGATTAGGTGTACAAATTATTCAAACTTTTATTCATTTTATAGTTTTGATTATATAACCTTCTCTTTGAATAAAAAAGGTTACTCATCTTTTAGGTTATTTTTTTTACGTATTTGTGTAAATATATATATGTTTTATTCATTATTGGCTAAAATATTTCTAATTTGTTTCCTTCCAGTTCGCGTTATGCAGAAAGTTTACTAAATTTTATTTATAAAGATGATAAAATAAATATTTGTTCAAACTTTAATTTCATTCTGAATAAACCTTTTCACTGTTTAAAACTCTTTCAGTGTTTTGTTCCACTTGAATTAGTAGAGAATTGTGGGTTTTTGAAACAAGAGTGTTTAGAAGAGAGGCCTTGTTCTCAAGTTTGTACGGTCTTCTTGTGAGAAAACACACATAAAAAGAGAAAATATTAGGAGCTGTTGAGTTGTTTACACGTCCCAAACGGAACGCACTGAGGCCGGCAGAACGCCAAAATATTACCTTCCCTAGCGGCCAACAGCCTACTTTATGCTTCCCTCTATCTTAAGTACCATTTATCTCTAGAATAACCACGCCCTCCGTCTGGGACCATATTAATACAAAAAAGACCCTTCTATACACCACTTTACATCTAAAAAAAAATCTTATCTGCATTTATACTTTACCAAGCAAATTATACTTCTAAAAAAATGTCAACATTATTTAAAATTTAATGGTAGATACGAATTCTTGTTATATCATGCAGAAAATTCATAAAAGTGATTGTGTATGACATTATTTTATCTTACCATTATATTTATGATACTGTTAAAACTATTTAAATAGGTCCCCACAATTTTGTTGTCTGAGTTAAAACCATTTCTGAACAAATTTCAATATCTCAAAATTATGAATCCATTTTCCGTTCGATTAAACATTATCTTTAAAACTGCTTGGTTGAAATTTTAAATGTTTGTTAATAAACACCAGAAATATATCTATATAAAAGGAACAATGTTTGTTATTAAAATATATATATATATATATATATATATAGTTCAATATAGACAAAGAACATAGAGAAATCAAAAGAACATACAGTCTCTACTTTTCGGTTTAAACCGTCTTCAGGAGAGATAAGAGAGGGAAACCAAGCGCACTGGTTTAGAGACGGTTGGAGACCGTCTAATGGTAAGTGTTCTTTTGATTTCTTTATGTTTCTTTGTCTATATTGAACTATATTTGTCCGTTTTGGATCGTATTGCCAACGAAAAAGTGTATATATATATATATATATATATATATATATATTAAATACCACAATAAACAAATATATATTAATTAAAATGCTCTAAGGCCTTTTGTTACAACATCATTACAGAGCTAAATGAAACAAGAACATCATCTCTGATTATGTTGTAACGAAAGGCCATAGAGCATTTAAATTAATATATATTTGTTTATTGTTGGATTTAATTCATATATTATATCAACAGTTGTTGTTGATTATTAATTTATATACATATATATATATCACTTTTCGATAAAAATAGGATCAAAAATCGACAAATAACGGACGGTTGGAGACCTTTCTCTGCACCAGTGCATTTGGTTCCCTCTCTCTTGTCTCTCCTGATGACAGGACAGAAAATTAGAGACACAAATGTATGCTGTTAATCTTTCTTAATACCTGCATTTCTTTTTGTCACACTTAAGGAGTTCTGAGCTAGCCCATTTTTATTTTTCATAGAGACAAGCTTAATATTATTCAGTGTTTTATTGATTAGGAAGGCAATAACCGACCTGCTCTTGTTGTTGACAGTAGACCAGTTCGAAAGAACTTGGAGTACAAGGAAGGCGTCTGAGGTGAGAATTTTATTATATCACTAGCAAACGTACCCGTCTTTGACGGAATCAAAAATTCTATTATACTTGGTATTCCAAAATATCAATTATAGTATTATACTAATACTACAATTAGAAGTTATAGAATAGTAGAAAATACCATTATTAGTACAGTGCTAAAAAAAAGCCTCTGTATACAAAGATTAGATTTTAAGTTAGACATACACAAATCTACAATCAATGTTTCAGCTTTATATGTCTTATGGTAGTAATATTTTGTGGACAAACCGACAGACAGAAATTATTCTAAGGGTACATGTGGCTACTCTGAAGTATGAAACGTAAAGAAAACTTGAAATGAGTTAGTTCTAATTAACGTGCTCCCAGTCAAAAGCTAGCACGCAAGCCACTGGGCTACTCTGGTTCCATACCTTACTTTATTACCAGTGTTTATATTACGCAAATATTAAATTAAAAAAAAATATTTTTGTTGTGTTTATTTATAATACATTTGCACTACTGTCATCGGCGAGCAAGCAAGCTACTGGCAACCCTGGCTAGATCCCTTTACTTTATTACCATCTTTTATATTATCCACATTTTAAATTCAAAAAAATATTTGTTTGTTACATTTATTTATAATACATTTGCACTACTGTCATCGGCGATCACGCAAGCCACTGGGCTACTCTGGTCCCATACCTTACATTATTACCAGTGTATTTATTAAGCAAATATTAAATTAAAAAAAGTTGACAGTTATATATAATACATAGCAAACGTACCCGTCTTTGACGGAATCAGAAGTTCCTGTTTTGGTTTATTGCCGTGTGCCTATTGCCTTTCGGCTATACCACGGAGGAATCAGAAGTTCCGTCATTTTTGGTATTTCAAAATGTCATTAGAAATTATAGAATAGTAGAAAATACCATTATTACTACAGTGTTAAACAAATGCCTCCAGCTTATACACTACATTAGCTGTCTGTCCTTCAGGTTCATGGTAGAAGAAAGAGTTGAAACCTCTGACCGTTGAGCATGTAAACTACATTTGACCATGTGAGAAAAACTCACTCACTTTGCTACCTTGTATTCCTGCGTTAGATGAAGTCTCCCTTTGCGACTTAGTTAACGTCATTGCGAAATATACTCTGACCCGACTTTGCAATCATTTCAACGTAAACAGACAGTGGCTCGGAATCAATGGTATGTGAAGTATACACACAGACTCCCCAATACCACATCCAGTCATTATGTCCGCCCCTTTGGCATATCTGTGTAGAGCACGAACTCAGAGTCGTGTCCCGTTGCACAGTTTTGGGGCACTCATGTTTCGTAACATGAAATTTGTTACTGCTACTAAATTGTAGCATGATTGGTGCTCTACTTTAAGTTTTTACTCATGAGCAGGCAGTCCAGGAGAAATAAATTCAGAGTCAAGAAATTCAATTAGATAATGAACTGCTTCTTCGTCACTAATCCAATCTCTTTACTGACTTGTAAGTTCTTTCCTCGGCTTCATATAGCGTAAGAACTTGTTTGTTGATTTTTCCTCCCTGTTCATATTAAGAGTTGAGAATTGCTCGTTTACAAAACATTTATTCTCAATAGATAGTACATCCTTAACTCTGTGAAACACCATTTCAATGATGTCAAATACGCAATATATTCATATGCACAATTGAAATTAAAATCAACTAACAATACCTACTTGCCACACCTGTGTATTTTCAAAACAAACTTGTCTGTGAAGTTAGGAAAATACAGCTAAAAGCCCCATAACTTCGCTTTTGTACTGAATTAATAATCTATTTAGAGCCCATATTTTAAGTTAGGCACACACAAATCCAGTGTCAATGTTTCAGCTCGCTATGTCTTATGGTGGCTGAGTTTACTTGTGACAAACATTTTTGCGTTAAACGTCCATAACTTCACTTCTACGTTGAATTTCCAATCAATTCATAGCCTATATTTTAAGTTAGACCTACACAAATCTACTGTAAAAGTTTCAGCTTTATATGTCTTATGGTAGCTGAGTTTACCTGTGACAAAGTTTTGCGGACAAACCGACAAACCGACAAACCGACAAACCGACAAACCGACAAACCGACAGAAATTTTTCTAAGGGTGGATTCGGTTTCTCCAATGTATGAAACGTAAAGAAAACTTGAAATGAGTCAGTTTTAAGCAATGTACAACAAAATCATTATTTTATTTATAAAGATTTGCTTTCAACCTGTGTGAAACCAACAGTAACAAGTAATTTATATTTTACTAGCAAACGTACCCGTCTTTGACGGAATCAAAAATTCTATTATACTTGGTATTCCACAATATAAATTATAGTATTATACTAATACTACAATTAGAAGTTATAGAATAGTAGAAAATACCATTATTAATACAGTGCTAAACAAATGCCTCTGTATACAAAGATTAGATTTTAAGTTAGACATACACAAATCTACAATCAATGTTTCAGCTTTATATGTCTTATGGTAGCAATATTTTGTGTACAAACCGACAGACAGAAATTATTCTAAGGGTACATGTGGCTACTCTGAACTATGAAACGTAAAGAAAACTTGAAATGAGTTAGTTCTAATTAACGTGCTCCCAGTCAAAAGCTAGCACGCAAGCCACTGGGCTACTCTGGTTCCATACCTTACTTTATTACCAGTGTTTATATTACGCAAATATTAAATTAAAAAAAAATATTTTTGTTGTATTTATTTATAATACATTTGCACTACTCTCATCGGCGAGCAAGCAAGCTACTGGCTACCCTGGCTAGATCCCTTTACTTTATTACCATCTTTTATATTATCCACATTTTAAATTCAAAAAAATATTTGTTTGTTACATTTATTTATAATACATTTGCACTACTGTCATCGGCGATCACGCAAGCCACTGGCTACTCTGGTCCCATACCTTACATTATTACCAGTGTATTTATTAAGCAAATATTAAATTAAAAAAAAGTTGACAGTTATATATAATACATAGCAAACGTACCCGTCTTTGACGGAATCAGAAGTTCCTGTTTTGTTTTATTGCCGTGTGCCTATGCCTTTTGGCTATACCACTGAGGAATCAGAAGTTCCGTCATTTTTGGTATTTCAAAATGTCATTAGAAATTATAGAATAGTAGAAAATACCATTATTACTACAGTGTTAAACAAATGCCTCCAGCTAATACACTACATTAGCTGTCTATCCTTCAGGTTCATGGTAGAAGGAAGAGTTGAAACCTCTGACCGTTGAGCATGTAAACTACATTTGACCATGTGAGAAAAACTTGGTTTTGCTACCTTGTATTCCTGTGTTAGATGAAGTCTCCCTTTGCGACTTAGTTAACGTCATTGCGAAATAGACTCTGACCGGACTTTGCAAGCATTTCAACGTAAACAGACAGTGGCTCGGAATCAATGGTATGTGAAGTATACACACAGACTCCCCAATACCACATCCAGTCATTATGTCCGCCTCTATGGCATATCTGTGTAGAGCACGAACTCAGAGTCGTGTCCCGTTGCACAGTTTTGGGGCACTCATGTTTCGTAACATGAAATTTGTTACTGCTACTAAATTGCAGCATGATTGGTGCTCTACTTTAAGTTTTTACTCATGAGCAGGCAGTCCAGGAGAAATAAATTCAGAGTCAAGAAATTCAATTAGATAATGAACTGCTTCTTCATCACTAATCCAATCTCTTTACTGACTTGTAAGTTCTTTCCTCGGCTTCATATAGCGTAAGAACTTGTTTGTTGATTTCTTATGCCTGTTCATATTAAGGGTTGAGAATTGCTCGTTTACAAAACATTTATTCTCAATAGATAGTACATCCTTAACTCTGTGAAACACCATTTCAATATGTCAAATACGCAATATATTCATATGCTCAATTGAAATTAAAATCAACTAACAATACCTACTTGCCACACCTGTGTATTTTCAAAACAAACTTGTCTGTGAAGTTAGGAAAATACAGCTAAAAGCCCCATAACTTCGCTTCTGTACTGAATTAATAATCTATTTAGAGCCCATATTTTAAGTTAGGCACACACAAATCCAGTGTCAATGTTTCAGCTCGCTATGTCTTATGGTGGCTGAGTTTACTTGTGACAAACATTTTTGCGTTAAACGTCCATAACTTCACTTCTACGTTGAATTTCCAATCAATTCATAGCCTATGTTTTAAGTTAGACCTACACAAATCTACTGTAAAAGTTTCAGCTTTGTATGTCTTATGGTAGCTGAGTTTACCTGTGACAAAGTTTTGCGGACAAACCGACAAACCGACAAACCGACAAACCGACAAACCGACAAACCGACAAACCGACAAACCGACAGAAATTTTTCTAAGGGTGGATTCGGTTTCTCCAATGTATGAAACGTAAAGAAAACTTGAAATGAGTCAGTTCTAAGCAATGTACAGACAAAATCATTATTTTATTTATAAAGATTTGTTTTGAATTTTTAAATGATTATACAAATCCGTTTGCAGGATTAATATTTAAATGCAATAAAATAAAATGATTAGTAAACATCTAAATCTATATGCATAAAAAGAATTGGAATTGTAAACAATATATAGTGGTCAGGTTATCTCAGTGGCAATATGCTAGCTTCTGAACAGGTGGGTCTGGAGTTTTCATACCCACTCTGGCCCTCGATTTATACTCGTCGGTCGTGAATAAATCGGAGCGCGTTGTCTCCAGTAGAGGACGTTAAACCATCGCTCCTGAGCTTGTACGAGCCTGAACGAGGTACCCTTTAAAGATCCCTACTCTAAAAGAGTTCGCCAAAATTAAGGACTTTGAATGTACAATCAATGAGAGATTTAATATTTCCTCGAGTAATTAGCATCGGAGGGCTGACTTTGTCAGTCCCTCAGCCCTCTAAAAAAAAAAAACAACGTATAAACTTTAAATGTTACAGATATCTTTAGAAAAAATCTAAAGATACTATTCATTGCAATTTTCAAGAAACCAAAAAAATTTTTAAACCAATAAAATTTAATTCTCTTCTATTAACATCCACTTTTATTTGATCCATTTTCAGAATGATTCATTACATTTCATAAAGGTATGTCTAAGTCAAGAAGAAAAAAATCTACCCTTGTAATTTTAAGACTAAAAATAGTTAAAGTAAATGAAGTTAAAGTAATGAAATACTGAAACTGCTAGAATTAGTTTAAATGTTAAATTAACAAACCTGAACTTGTTACTCCTACCCTCTTGTCTCTCATAAATGTCAATAGCTTCCCTTAAAGTTAACTAAATAATCCTCACCGACTAAACTTTCCCAATTATGATACTTTTTGTGTTGTTTTGGCCTCAAACAAGCTCACTTTTGCATGAACTGTCTTAACGTCTAGTCAGAACAACATAGAACCTCTTTAACTCTCTTGACTGAAATAAAAAGAAAAAACTGTTTCCAGGTCAACAGTATTATGTAAGTTTTTTATTCAAGTAGTAGTAATGTAGCCATGAGGATTTTTGAAAACATTGCAAATTTACCTCTGACATAAATTTCATAAGATTAATCCACTGAAATTATTCATTCTACGTTTGTTTAAAAATTTATTTTTAGCCATAAATTAATTGCTTTTTTATTTTTCTCAGATCAATCATTATTTAAAATGTGGTTTGAATATTATGCTTTCCACATTACTTGTAAAAGTTTAGCTGGTCCCTTGTATTGTACCAGAGTTTTCTTTTAATTGCTCATAATTGTATGACTACAACATCGTTCGTGTACTCTGAAGCAATATTTTTATTACATTATGTTTTAAAGTTCTTACAACAATTACTTCTTTCGAGGTCCCTGTTTCGCAGGTGATCAATCATCTTAGTACAAATAGTACCAAAATGTTTGGAAATTTACTTTTATTATTCTCTTCATCAAATCCTATAGTTCATAAAACAAAATAAAAGGACAAATGCCGGTTGACAACTATTTATAACAGTTCGAAGACCAATAAAAGATACATATATTAGAATCAGTATTCAATCAAGGATAATAGTCAACACTAACTAACTAATTCGGTAAATTGGGTAACATTGTAAAATTATATACCATTGTATCACATCCTATGAACACTAATTTGAAAAAAAAAGGAAGTAATAATCCTGACATATAGTATACACACAAAGTACACAGTACTTTAAAATTCAGGCTTATTTTAACAAATTATTGACAACTGTACATTAATAGCCGGTAAATTCTTAATGTACGGTACTCGTATTTTATATGAATTTCTATTAAGAGTGTTGAATGTCACGTGTTTGACGGTGTACATGTGCTCATAACATGACGGTGTAGGACAAATCGTGTCGCAGAATGACAAACATGAAACAGAAAACCAAAATTTTTCTTAGCTTTCAGTGTTAGTCACCAGATATTCGAAGCTAAAGAAAAGAAAGTGGAAAAATAGGAAGACATAAATAAACAAAAAAAAATCTGACTAAAAATAATAGAAAAATGGTGAATGAAACATAATTTAATGAAAGATTATTTTCCAAATATACGACTGTTCATGTACTTTTTTTGCAAATGATGAATGGACACCAAGTTCAATGTGAGTACAGATAGAAAACTAGCCCTAAGAGTTTCAACTTTTTGGTTCGAACAATCATACGGATAGTAAATATAGACAGATGAAGCTCACCAATGCAGAGATTGTTAGAAACCGTCTGCAGTGTTGGTTGTCAAATGTCTCTGCCTTATTTGAGTCGGTGATCTTGGACTCAAATCTCATATCATGTTTGTTTAGTTTTAATTTAGTGCTAAAACAGTTTGCCATATACAAGACTATACTGTTAAAATGGTCGAAGTTAGTTAACAATATTTTTACCTCTGTTCTATTAGAGTTCTCGGTACTTTGTATGCAGCACACTATATTCCTAGAGAATGTTTTAGGTCTTCAAAGACGACTTGACACTGAATTATATATCGTCAACTCATTCTTGTTGTTCATCTGCATAAGGGCTCCACTTGTGCTTAAGGCAGACATATGGTGACCCTACTCAACCTAAGTGCCTCTCAGACTCAGTAATATTTACTTCTTTCTCCTTGCGTTTTGAGCAATCTTTATCATATTTCTCAGTACAATTCCCAATAGTTGACTTTTCAGCAATTATACCGTATATTTCATGACTTTTGTGTTGTAGGTTAAATAAAAGGGAATTAAAGGTATGATTAACCTTTTTTTTTTTAAAAGTAAGAAATAAAGTGAATATTCGAATAATACATTTAGCTACAAAAGTAGTACCCATATCTTAGTTCTCATAAAATCAGTGATAGATTTCAGCAAATAGAGGTTAAGTATTGTCTAACAGTTGATTACTAATCAGCTGTAATTAGTACAGTTGGTACTAATATTTGAAGGTTTGGCTCTGGTTATAACTGTAGATTTGCCATGTAAGAAACAGGAAATCTTGTGGTTACCTATTTAAAGAGGTTACCTATTTACCTTGTGGTTACTGCTCAGAGAGGATGTAAAATTGTTAGACCTGAATCTGTATGATGTCAAATATTGTCTAAAAGTTAACTTAACTTGACTGTAGTAATGATTAGAGTACAATCAAGCCGTTAATGGTGCATGCCCACAACCAGAATATGGCATTTCAGTGGCCTTTAGATGCGCCTGTTTGGAGCTTGCTACAAGAGAGTTGCAGATCTGCTTTGAACAAATTTCGTACTGGTTCAATAGCTGGAAACTTGAAGTCAACCTAGTAAAGAACATCCACTTACAATTCAGTAAATGAATACCCAAGCAACCTCCTCCAGCCTTCATTGGTCATTAGTTAATACTTTAAAAAACCCAGTTCACATAACTAGGTATCATTATTGACAGCCAGCTCACTTGTTAACACCATCTAAAAAAGAGATACAAATTGGGTCTAGCACTAATGTCAAATTTGTACCCTGTCAGAGAATACTCCACAGGTAGTAAAGGACCTTATTTATAAGTGGTAATTAGGACTAGCATACTTATGAATGATCGACCTGGTTATAAGCCGCAAGAACTTATAAAAACCTGATACAGATAGTTCAGAATAAATGTGCACGTCTATGGCTGGGGCACCTTGGTATGCCAGAAATGTGGGTATTCAAAGAGACCTCAGGTTAGAATCAATTGACGACTTCACAAAACAGACTGGTGATCAATGAGGGTTCGAAACCCCATCCAAACCCCTTGTCCAGAGCCTATCCTAAAGAATTCCCCCAACCACATTCATCATAGAGGATGTTGTTAGAATAGAAAGCCAAACCCTAGACCGACAACTTTTCACGACTCAAGAAGACCAAACAACCACAAAATAATGTATACCGACATGCCAGCTTCACTTGCCCTCCCTTTAGCAGCGCTAAACATGAAATCTAATATATTTGAAAAAAATATTCGGCAAACTGTTTCATTACTCTGCCAGCTGGCTGCAGCTTACGGTAAACAAGTTTAAGGTCTCATAATGGCACCAGAAAACTTCTTTGCCTCAGTAACTCCTATATAACCAAATTGTAACTTTTAATGATTTCATTTAGTTATTGAATGAGAAAATTACAGTTTTGTTTCACAATTGATTGATAAAAAACTTATCAACTCTATCTGTTACACAAACTACTGATATCAGAGATATGAATTAAATACCCTGTATTTTATTCATGATCTAGGCAAGTAGTTAGAAAACTTTTTAAGAATTCCACTCTAAAGGATTAATTGTAACACAATTTCGTATTTATCATTTTTATTGAAAGTAATTAATTAAACAGATTGAAAAGAAGAAGTAATGTAATTAATAATATAATGAAATTGTTCCCTATAATTAATAAATATTAAGAGAACTGATTGAAAATTAAAAAAAAATTGTCATAGCTAAATTAATTTTGTAAGATATTCAATTTGGTTTCTTAAAAAGAAAAAAAAAGATTTAATTTATTTTAAATTAAATAATTTCTTATCAATGTAGCTTAAAAGAAAAAAAAATGGGTATGAAAGGTAATTACCGTTGTGAAAGTGTGGGCTAACTAAGGAAGGGAACCTAATCGGGCGGAAGGCCGGATCCATTTCGCAACCGATGAATATTGATGACATTGACTTTGCCGTAATTGAAGTTGCTTCTTCCTTGAGCTGCTTTTCTAATGAGCCTTCCAACTCACCTTGGTTTTCGTATCATTTTCGCCAAAATCAGGTCATTCTATCAGGTAACAACCAGGCAAAAAAAAAAAAATCAGGAACCATTTTTATAAATGCAATAGGAATTCATATGCTAATAACTTTATAACGTTTTTTTTTAGGAATATTCGTTCACTTTTATACAGCAACGAGAACGAAATGTCACACCTGAAATTTAATTTAAAGAAAGTTGTCTTTCAATATAACCACATACATTCTTCACTAGTTTTCTTTGACGAAGTCTGGTACCAACTCATAAAATTTCAAAAAAAAAAAGAAAAAAAAAAGCAACGATGATATTCAAAATATCATCCATATTTCTAGACATCTTCAAAGCTGCATCAATACAAGATTAATTAAAATAACATGAAAAAATAAGTTACATTATAGATGTGCATACATATTATAGTGTATAGTCTTGTTTTCCCATTTCTTATTGTGGTTTGATCATTGATTGTTATTTCACGTGTTTATGTGAAATCTTTTTACATATTATATATAACTTAATTATTACACCATGTCCCATTATTATAATAAATAATTTACCATAAGTTACATTTATATTCATATAAATAATATGACTTACTCATCCTATTATTCTAGTTAATTTTGTACTGATATAGCCCTGAAAATGTCTAAAAAGCCATATGGTAAGGAAGAATTCTGAATGTATTTAAACATATGAAAACATTAAAAAGGCTTTTGTTCGGAAATAATATTAATAAATACAGTTTATATATCAGGTGGTGTTTATTAGAACAACAACTTTAATGTAATCCTATAAGTTCTTATTGACTTTCTTACTTCAAAACAAGGACTTGGGAGGTCACTTTTTTACCATATTTTCGTTGATTTTTTTTGTCTATTAATCAAGTTAAACTTTATAATCAATGTATTATTGATTATAACCAAAATTATATATTTTTAGTCAATATGGTTTATTATTTTAATCATTTTTTCTTGTCTTTATATTTTATTACTTATTGGTATAAATATTATTTACATTTATAATATTTTTTTCTCTATAATTTTGGTTTTGCATTATAAAGTTTCGTTTTTCGACTGAAAATTGTGATTCTGTTTTTACATCTTCTCATTTTAATTAAGATGTCTCTTGGGGCAATTGATATAGCATTTAACACCAGCCCACCGCAGGTTCTGAGGAAATTGGAGCAGACCAGCTTTAAAGTCGTTAACGCAGAGGCTGCTGTGCATTTCAATAAAATATTTATAATCAATAATTTAGCTCACCTTTCTTTTAACCCATCTGAAGGGAGTCGGAACTGTGTGACCACAACCTAATTAGTATAAGTGAAGGGAGTTTTTTGTGAACTGCCTTCATCTCTCCCAATTATTCCCAACTTTTTCTTCAATCACTACTCTAATATAACAACAGCCATTTGTTACTTGATAACGTGATAAAATAGAAACAATAATAACATCACTTTCAATAATGCTATTCACTCCACATTTATTTTATTTTCTTATATGTTTCATATTTATTAATTTTCAGTAATTAATAAATTACTACATAGCAAAAAATAAATTTATATTAAAAATAATATGTATAAAATTTCTGGTTAGTTTATTTATTATGCTTTCCCCTTTCTGCGCCTGTTAGCAGAACTTGTACACCTCCCACAATTTAGTAATTCTTCTTGTGGTTTTACTTCTTGTCTGGATTACATCTCCTGATAACAACGATCGAAATATTCAAGTTACTTTTGGTAGATTTTCTACATTTTTTGTTTTAATGATTTATTTGTTTAGTCCAATGAAACATTTATCTTTTTAATTATTTTATTGAAATGCACAGCCTTAAAGCTGGTCTGCTTCAATTTCCTGAAAACTCTGCGGTGGGCTGGGCTGGTGTGTCTAATATATATATATATATATATATATATATATATATATATATATATTTATATACATTTTGAAAACTTAAATATACTCGAATGAAAAATAGATACTTGGACTCACATTCAATACTTCCACACTTTTAAAGGTTATCCTCAGGAAAGGAAGTTGAGCGGTGAGAAAACGAAAGCCAAATAGAATTGAACAGAGTGACGAACAGAAAAAAAATACAAATAGTTGAGGAAGAATAACGATGGGAAAATGATAATAAAAACGAATTTGTATAAACTTAAAATTTACCTGAACAAAAAGAATTCATAAGAAAATAGTTAATAAAACAAGAATTTATGGTTCATTCTAATATTGACTCGAAGGAGGGAAAAATAACATTGAAATTTGAAAATCACTGACATGAAGAAAGGTATATAATGAGAAGATATTGTTACAAGATGTCTGGTATAAGTTACGGGAAGAAAACTTGAGAACATGTATCATAGAGAAGTCGTTGTAGCACAATTAGGCTAACTCTGTAATTAGAACTCAGCTGTGAGCTCTAATGATCAAAAACTACTCACTCTGCTAAAGTTAGTTATTACATTGCAGAAAGCATTCATACTACGTTACTACAATGATTCAGATAAACTTTAATATATAGAAATAATGTTAATCATATTCACTTAAAATATAGGTACATTTATTGATACAAATGATCCAAAAAAGACAAAATATTAACACGTGATCCAGTGGCAAAAAATTAATAGATACATATACACACACAAACACACACTTATATATACTCTTTTTTTCTCATTTCATATATATCTTTATATATATATACCATGATAAACGAAAAACGGTCCGGCAGGACAAATAACAATTAAAATAAGCAGTGACACATAAACAGAAACACAACAAAGACTCACTTTTCAATATTTCGACCGTAATGGCGGTCGTCCTCAGGAGAAGAAGTGAATTGACGGAGGGACGACAGTCAACTGAAGAACTCACTGGGTGAGGGCTAAAGCAGTGCTGCCGCAAAGGAGACAAATAAAAAAGGAACTAGGAAGTCGAGAGCAAAAATAAAAAAAAAAACGTTCTTGAAAGGTAGAAAAAGGTTAAGAAAAGAAAAAATAAAGAAAATATATAGAACAATTATAATATAGAAAATAATATAATATAGAAAAATAAAAATAAAAAATAAAAAAATAAAAAAAAAAAGAAATAAATAAAAAATATTAAAAAATAAATAAAATTCTGGGTCTTCATTTAAGTCTCTAACTAATCTTAATTCTTACCCTATTCACAGTCCTTCCTCCTGTATCTCCACTGACTGTGTTTACCTCTTGAAATGCACCCAATGTGATGCTTTTTACATTGGTTTAGCATCTACGATGCTGAACCTTCGGATGAATAATCACAGGCTTTCGGTTGGTAAACGCAGCAGTCTCCCTGTCGCCACTCACGCTAATTCCCACCACCTCAGTTTCAATGATTGTTTCACAGTCCAAGTTCTTAAACAAGTCCCCAGTGATAACAGACAAGTTACTTTAAAAGCTTCTGAGGAAGCCCACGTTTGGCTCCTGGGGGCACGCTCGAAACCTGGCTTGAATTTAAATAGTTAGTTTTTTATTTATTTTTTAATATTTTTTATGTATTTATTTTTTTTTTATTTTTTTTTTATTTTTATTTTTTATTTTTTTTTTTAATTGTTCTATATATTTTCTTTATTTTTTCTTTTCTTAACCTTTTTCTACCTTTCAAGAACGTTTTTTTTTTATTTTTGCTCTCGACTTCCTAGTTCCTTTTTTATTTGTCTCCTTTGCGGCAGCACTGCTTTAGCCCTCACCCAGTGAGTTCTTCAGTTGACTGTCGTCCCTCCGTCAATTCACTTCTTCTCCTGAGGACGACCGCCATTACGGTCGAAATATTGAAAAGTGAGTCTTTGTTGTGTTTCTGTTTATGTGTCACTGCTTATTTTAATTTATATATATATATATATATATATATATATACAAGAATTCACATAAACACGTGAAATAACAATCAATGATCAAACCACAATATGAAATGGGAAAACAAGACTAAAATCTTTTAACCGTAAATAGCCGTCTTCATCAGAGTCAAAAACCCAACTGACTCGGAGTTTTTGGCTCTGACGAAGACCGCTGGTTACGGTTGAAAGACCTTAGTCTTGCTTTCCTATTTCATATTGTGGTTTGATCTTGATATATATATATATTATATATATATATATATATATATATTTAGTATATTTTGGGAGCAAACCTTCATTTAAACATGTTTTATTAAAGAGTAAACCGAATTGATGTATATATTACCCGAAGGGTTGAAAACTAAGTTTAGGAAACTTGAAAAACTAAACTGAAAAAGAACAAAAAATCGGCCTACTCTTTAATAAAATATATATATGTGTGTATGTGTGTGCGTATGTCTATGTGTGTGTGTGTGTGTGTGTGTGTGTGTGTTGTGTGTGTGTGTGTGTGTGTGTGTGTGTGTGTTTGTATGCGTAAATATACATACATAATGAATCGTATTATATTACATTATGTTTTATTATTTTACTGCATCTTGAATATTCTTCTATTTTTAGATATTTGACTTAATATGCATGTACTTTTATATATATTTTAATTAAAGATTTTATTTAACAAGAGATATTTATCACAGCACTTCATCGTTTATTACTTTTTCTCGGTTCTTCAATTATTATATTATATATACCTAATGGTGTGTTTAAAATGTAATTTATTATTATATGCCCAATTATAATTAATCAAATATACAAAAGATTGATATATAAATCATGACTCCGTTAGAACTCTTAGGCCCCCAAATCATTTGATAATGATAATAATAATTTGATGGTTATCAGTATTGTAGAAACTGTTACAATTATTAAAATTTGACAATAATATAGGTAACAACTGATTCTATAAGAAAATACTTACTTTGTAATAAAACGATGAAAGAAGCTGATGTCATATTCTACATATTTTTACTTGTACTGTCTATGTTAGAGAACAACCTGTAGGAATTATCTGTATGTTGTTCTTTCGTTTATAACTGCTTAAGTAATTTGTGCTTGTATTAAGCAAAGCATACATTAATCAAAAGCGTAAATGTTTAAAAGGCATTTTTCGTTAATTAAAACCAATTAATTTGACTACTTGTTTCCCACTTTTCATTTTAACCTCCTGACCAGGATTAGTGTGAGTGTGAAAAACAGAAGGCAATTAATTCAAAAACTATTTAATCAAAAGTACAAAGAGATAACGAGTGTTTCAGTTTTCATATTTAGAAATGATTGGAGTGAAAAACGCCGTGTAATAAACATGGCTTAATCTGTGTGGGTACACGAGAGTGTCGCAATATATATCATATGTATCTAGATTTAGGAGCAGCTGCAGCTATAAGGGTCATTCTCTACGAGAAAGAGTGTCATTATATTACAGACTTATTTGGCAACACTACAACAACATTCTAAATCACTGAGCAGCTATTATCTCCCTGAAAACAATTTCACTAATGAAATTTCCTTCATCAAATATTTAGCGTCGATTTGATAAAACACCAATCCTTATACAATGATTCCTATTTAATCAAAATTCATTGCTCACTTATGTTTTAAAAAGAAAATTTGAATTGCATTATAAGTTTACTTAAGTCACAACTTACTGATATTTTCCAAATAATATATTTCTTTAGATAATATATGTTACTGAATTGTACTAAAAAAAAGCATTAACTTTTCAATTTATATTTAAATTGTAAATATTCATAAAAATTTGTTTTACATTACTGTAAGTAAAGCATGGATAAAAGATATAAGAACAGACATAGACCAATAATGTTTGATGGTGAAGTAACAATCAACACTCAAACCTTATCACCTCAAAGATGGTCTTGAACTGCAAAAATAAACTCAATCTCCTAGGTATGAGGAACAGGATATCTCTCTACTGGGTGCCAGGTCATGCTGGAGTAGAGAGAAATGAACGAGCAGACAAACTTGCAATGGAAGGTGCTCGGAAACAGCAAATTGGCCTAGAACTATATTGTGGTATAGTACAACACACTATAAAAGAACTCCTTAGGAAACAGGATAGGAAAGGCAGGAAGTAATACTGGGACTCTCTTCGAGGACGCAGACAAAGATACTTCTCAATAAGTTTGAGAATAGGCAAACCTTTTATTGTATGGAAAGAAGCAGGAATAATCAAAAGAATATTAACCGGATTTTGAACGGGTCACTGAAAACTTAATGGCTATTTGCGAAGAATGGGCATAATCAATAACGGTTTGTTTAGATTCTGCAAGGAAGAGGAAGAAACGCCGTTGCACCTTCTGGCTGACTGGCAAACCACTTTGCTACACAGCGGTAGGTGCTTCGGGATACTCAAAAAAACTATAGAAGAACTTTTACCGTTGGACCCAGAAAAAGTACTGAGCTTCTTGGAGGCGCTCAAGCTAACTGGGGTACTGTAGCACAAAAGGGGGGAGGGGGGGGGATACAATAGTTCTTAGGACGCAGTGCTATAATCACTCTAAATGAAAAAAATAGTAAAGAATAGTATTCATAAAACATACTATGGAATTTTAGAGGATTTACACGTTTGGGGTGTGTGTTGTTGGTTGTGTATCCGTACATTGGTGGACGTACTGTACTCCAGACAAGTCAGTAGATAAATTGATTTACTCCCTCTTGCTTACTTGATAGTAGATGTGTCCTGAAGTTTTCAGGCTATCTTACAGCTTGAAAACATCATTTTATGCCTCATTATGAGAATATAGCCTCATCTTTTTTAAAAAGAAATTACTAGGTTTAACACAAATATTGTTATTAGTATAAGACTAATATTAACATTAACTAGAAAAAAAGTAAGACATTTTCAATGATAGAAGAATGTTAGTTGTGTATATAAATTTAAATTTTTTAACTTATGATGTCTAATTTATAAGAAAGATTGTAAACAAGTGATTACCTTGACTAAAAAAATAGTTCATTATAGAAGGAAAAGATATATACATTTTTGGCGAAATGACGTCGCAGGAAAGAGGAATGATGCCAGGCTGTGAGTTTAGAAATACTTTTTGCACAACCTTTTAGCTAAAGAAAATTTAACTTTTGCTTAATAAATGTACATAAAATTTGAGAGTGATTAAAATTTTAAGCATTTTAATAGCTGTAACAGATTTAGTATACTCTTAAAAATGCAAAACTTATCTTGGAATACCCTCAACTTGCCCTGTTTCTAAGATTTATAGGCATTAAGTTGGTATATATTATCAGAACACCTTTTCTAACAGGGAAAGCCTGAACAAATTTTAAAAAAAAGGAAAGTATTTCCATATATATTAGAATGAAAAAAAATGGTTGCTCATAAAACCACAATAAAAATTATTCCGTCAAAAGAGAATTAATAATCGAAGCTCTTTCCATCTAGAAAGCAAATCCTCTAGAACAAAATATTGACTTAAATACAGTTCCCACCTTCAAGAATTTTGGGATTGATTTAAAATTGTTAGTTAGATGTGTAAAAAAAATGCACTGAGGCCATATGAGAAATTGAATCATATCCAATCCAATTTTATTGGAATCCTTGAGTACCTACCCATTCCCTGTTTGGAAGGTAACTTTAATCTTGTCTTTCAATATTGGACATTTTCCCTTTGATTTTAAATTTAAATGTAAGTAATGTTAGTTAAACGATTTTATGATTATCTGTGAAGACCAAAATACCGAATATAATATTAATAGAATAGTGTGAAGTGTATTCTCAAGGCGATTTTAGTTGATTAATGACGAATACGATTGTATAGTGGTAGTGTAAAGTGTATATCTCTGGCCAACTCACTTTGAGAATTACTTTCATTCCAGGGAAGAGAACTAATATGGAAATTAGAGATAAGAAGGCCAGGGTAGTCAAGTGACAATGTGCTTATCTCGAAAATGGTAGATTTAGGGTTTAATATCTACTGTGGCCGTCGATTTCTTCACTCGGAGGCTGAAAGAATTTGATCAAGTCATCTTCAGAGAAGACGTTAAGACGTCAGTTCCTAGCCTGTAAACTACCAGGTTAGACTGAACAATTTACTAACTAAATATACTTAAGTTAGGCAAATTTAGAACTCCTTGTTCATTGTGTGGTATAACAAAGGGCCAAGTTCGTTCTTTCGTAGCACTGCCACTAAAACCTAACCTAACCTAAATAAGAAGTAATCTATAATCAACTACTAATTCAAAAACTGGTGAACACATTATTTCAGTATGTATAAACAAGATTTACTGATAGATTATGTCAAAATTAACATATGCAGAAATATATGTAGCTGGTTGCAATGTTGGTCTGCTCACAGATATCTTTCATATCTGAAAGATACAATTCATTCAAATAGTATATATTGCCTTGTATAATTCATATACTCGTTATTTATTTTATATAAAACTTGTATTTATAAAAAAAAATGTTTAGGTTTAGATTAAATAACTATCAAGAGAACTATAAAAATGAACAATATAAGTCTTTTTGAATGTTTTTTTATACCTATCAGTTAGTATGGAACATTAAGTAGAAATTTTCCTGTAATAAATGACTATGTAATACCAATTTCCAAAAGTTTAGAAATATTGGTGTTTGGAGAGCCGTTAAAGATTTATTATTCCCATAACACATCCCACAAGGTTACTATAACATACTAACCATGTATTAAATTACCAGCAGTAGCGATTTAAGATTTATAGAATACAATTTTTTTAAGAATAATGAAACATAGGAGCATTTATCAAAAATTTTTATAGTTAACTTGGTTTTTAAAATATTTGTAAATAACAAATTGTTGATATTTGATCAAAAAACCTTTCCATAGTGGGTTAGGCATCATTCTGTATATAACTCTGAACAGAAGGGTTGTATAACAAATATATTAATAAAGTTCTAAAGTTTGTTAGTCCTACATACGAGTATATGTACATATATAACTAATGGTGATGCAGATTTTCAAATTCCTTCAGTCTCCAAACAAAGTCTCAAGCCCATACTTTGATTTTATTTAAAATCATTTCCATAAACACTACTACAAAGTAAAATAAGACTACTATGTTCACAGAATAAACACACATAAAAGAGATCATAAAAACTTACTACTCGACTGTCTTGTCATCGTGTTAGATGATATGAGTCGCTTTGAAGTCAAGCAGGATAAGGGAGTCAGTGGGAACCGTGTGCAGTGCAAATATGAACGAGCTTAAATTTATAGTTGAAAACTTTAATTATAAATAATATCAACGCTTAGCAAGTTAAAGACGCCCATGTTTTGACCGAAACAGGTCAAGTAATACCAATAATGAATAGTTGTATGTATAGTTGAACATGCTAATGGAAACTATTAACTGGATAGAAAACAATCATAATAATAAAAACATTGGAAGAATTAATTACGTTGTTTCTAGAAATCATTAGAAAAAACTTTAAAAAAATTGGAAAATTTAAAAAAAAAATCAATGGTGAATTGGCATTAAATTCCTTTACCTCATGTAGTCAAGAAGCTTTGCTTCTAGGTTTATATATATCAACATGGGGGAAGTAGTCAGCAATAAGAATAAATAACACTGCTTGTATAAATTTAATGAAAATCTTTAAGAGTAAGCTGTTGCAAATAAAAAAATTGAACATTGTATATGTGAGATGAAGTCGTGATTGCAAATATTGAGCTGGTCTAGCTAGAGACTTTGATCCAAGTCAGCTCTACGTCGTTTAGATTATCGTAGCAAGATAACCCACTACTCAATTCAATGCACTTAGCTGATTGATGCCAAGGAAATTTAAACTCTTTGATTAGTTGGAGTAAGGTCAGATAAAACAGAGTGAGAATAGGGTTAATTGAAAAGAGAAGAGTGCACAATCTGGAAATGTAGTGAACAAGTTAGAGTATTTCTGCGAGCAAATGTAATTGAATCAACTCTACTCTCAGTGCAGTCTTCTTTCTAACTTCAAGTTTGCCCCTACAACCTGAGACTCGAAGTCTGTCTAATCACACTGTTTTATTTTCAACATTCACTTCCAGGCGGACCAATCTAGTCACACCAACATTAAAATTAAAATATTTAATCAAATAAACCATTAATAAATATATATATTTGTATATAAGTATATATATATAAGTTACAGTTTTAACAAAAACACTAAGAAGGAATTCCAGAAATAAGCGAAGCTATATACAAAACAGATACAAGTCAAATATGGGGCGTTATTTATCAATACATATATATGTATATATGTATTCATTTTATATATGAAACGGACAAATGTAGTTCAATGTACATAAAGAAGCATAGAAAAAATAAAAATGCATACTTACAGTCTCTAAATTTCGGTTTGAACCGTCTTCAGGAGAGATACAGACGGAAACCAAGTGAACTGGTCCAGAGACGGTTGAAGACCAACAATGATGCCGCATACGCACCCGGTCTCAGATAATAAGGTAGACAGGAATCAGTTTATAATTAAATTAAATTTGGAAATGTGTAAAAATAATAAATAAATAAAAGAAAAAAATGAGGTATCAACAGGGCGCTCTGTTTCTCTCTCTCTCTCTCTCTCTCTCTCTCTCTCTCTCTCTCTCTCTCTCTCTCTCTCTCTCTCTCTCTCTCTGTCTGTCTCTCCCTCTCTCTTATCTCTCCTGAAAACGGTTCAAACCAAAAAATAGAGAGTGTAATTGTGTGTTTTTAATTTCTCTATGTTTCTTTATGTACATTGATAAATATATATATATATATATAATATATATATATATAATATATATATATATAGTATAGGAGTGTTATTTATCAATTTTATCAAACGTATAAATGTTATATATAATCATTAAACCACAACGATTTTATAAACTAAATTCACTGTATGATCACACTTACAGCGATCACATAAAACCTACTACTACAGTTTGACTGCCTTTGAACTTTGAACTATAAGTAGTAAGAATTACTACTATTTTGAACTATTACGAAGCGTAAGAAATTAGAAAATGAGACTATATTTAGAAATGCGACATTGTAAATCTCTCACTGTGGATTAGACGTTAACTATTATTTCATGTGCTTAATGTGAAACCTTGTAATATCTATATATATTAAGTTCGTGAGTTTGTTTGTTTGTTTGTTTTTTTTTTATGCACAAATTTCCCCTGAAGATAGATATCTGAAATTAAATATATAATATTATTACCTAAATAATGTTAAATAAAAGAAAATGATCACTATATTCCCAAAATTGGAGCCAGGGTAGCAAGTCTTGCGTGCTCGCCGATGACAGTAGAACAAATATATTAAAAATTAACGTAACAAAAAAATTTTTGAATTTAAAATTTGAATAACATAAACAAAGTTAATGAAGTAAAGGCATGGATCCAGGGTAGCCAATCGCTTGCGTGCTCGCCGATGACAGTAGTGAAAATGTATTATAAATAAATATAACAAATATATAATAAACTTATGCATTAATGTTATTTTATGTTAGGTAAAAAATTGCATATTTCAATTTATAAGTTTTGTTTGTTTTAAATATATTGCACTGTGTACATAACTTGAATTGATGTTTTATTTATTTACTAGCAAACGTACCCGTCTTTGACGGAATCAAAAATTCTATTATACTTGGTATTCCAAAATATCAATTATAGTATTATACTAATACTACAATTAGAAGTTATAGAATAGTAAAAAATACCATTATTAGTATAGTGCAAAACAAATGCCTCTGTATACAAAGATTAGATTTTAAGTTAGACATACACAAATCTACAATCAATGATTCAGCTTTTTATGTCTTATGGTAGCAATATTTTGTGGACAAACCCACAGACAGAAATTATTCTAAGGGTACATGTGGCTACTCTGAAGTATGAAACGTAAAGAAAACTTGAAATGAGTTAGTTCTAATTAACGTGCTCCCAGTCAAAAGCTAGCACGCAAGCCACTGGGCTACTCTGGTTCCATACCTTACTTTATTACCAGTGTTTATATTACGCAAATATTAAATTAAAAAAAATATTTTTGTTGTATTTATTTATAATACATTTGCACTACTGTCATCGGCGAGCAAGCAAGCTACTGGCTACCCTGGCTAGATCCCTTTACTTTATTACCATTTTTTATATTATCCACATTTTAAATTAAAAAAAATATTTGTTACATTTATTTATAATACATTTGCACTACTGTCATCGGCGATCACGCAAGCCACTGGGCTACTCTGGTCCCATACCTTACATTATTACCAGTGTATTTATTAAGGAAATATTAAATTAAAAAAAAGTTTGCAGTTATATATAACACATAGCAAACGTACCCGTCTTTGACGGAATCAGAAGTTCCGTCATTTTTGGTATTCCAAAATGTCATTAGAAATTATAGAACAGTAGAAAATACCATTATTACTACAGTGTTAAACAAATGCCTCTAAATACACTACATTAGCTGTCTGTCCTTCATGTTCATGGTAGAAGAAAGAGTTGAAACCTTTGACCCTTGAGCAAGTAAACTATAGTTGACCATGTGAGAAAAATTTGGTTTCGCTACCTTGTATTCCTGCGTTAGATGAAGTCTCCCTTTGCGACTTAGTTAACGTCATTGCGAAATAGACTCTGACCGGACTTTGCAATCATTTCAACGTAAACAGACAGTGGCTCGGAATCAATGGCATGTGTGGTATACACACAGACTCCCCAATACCACATCCAGCCATTATGTCCGCCTCTATGGCATATCTGTGTAGAGCACGAACTCAGAGTCGTATCCCGTTGCACAGTTTTGGGGCACTCATGTTTCGTAACATGAAATTTGTTACTGCTACTAAATTGCAGCATGATTGGTTCTCCTACTTTAAGTTTTTACTCATGAGCAGGCAGTCCAGGAGAAATAAATTCAGAGTCACGATATAAATTCAATTAGATAATGAACTGCTTCTTCATCACTAATCCAATCTCTTTACTGACTTGTAAGGTCTTTCCTCGGTATGATATAGCGTAAGAACTTGTTTGTTGATTTTTCCTGCCTGTTCGTATTAAGAGTTGAGAATTTCTCGTTTACAAAACTATTTATTTATTATAGATAGTACATCCTCAACTCTGGGAAACACCTTTTCAAAGATGTCAAATATGCAATATAATCATATGCTCCAATGAAATTAAAATCAACAATATCTACTTGCTTCACCTGTGTATTTTCAAAACAAACTTGTCTGTGAAGTTAGGAAAATACGCTTAAAGCCCTATAACTTCGTTTCTGTACTTAATTATGAATCTATTTAGAGCCCATAATTTAAGTTAGGCATACACAAATCCAGTGTCAAAGTTTCAGCTCGCCATGTCTTATGGTGGCTGAGTTTACTTGTGACAAACGTTTTTGCTTTAAACGTCCATAACTTCACTTCTACGTTGAATTTCCAAATAATTCAGAGCCTATATTTTAAGTTAGACCTACCCAAATCTACTGTAAAAGTTTCAGCTTTATATGTCTTATGGTAGCTGAGTTTACTTGTGACAAAGTTTTGCGGACAAACAGACAAACCGACAAACCGACAAACCGACAACCCGACAAACCGACAAACCGACAGAAATTTTTCTAAGGGTGGATTCAGTTTCTCTAATGTATGAATCGTAAAGAAAACTTGAATTGAGTCAGTTCTAAGCAATATACAGACAAAATCATTATTTTATTTATAAAGATATGATGAAACAAATGATTTTTTTTTTACTTTCAAATGATATTTATTTTGCTAAATATACTTACTGTGTATATATCTTGAATCATGTTAAGAACACTATATCAAGCTTGGGCCATATAAAAAGCTGTTTCCGAGTCTTAATAACAAGAAACAACAATTAAAATTATCCCTGTCAATCATTTTCAGTGAATTAATTTCAATACCTATTATTATAATTTCTGAGTGACATATAGGGTCACGGGTAGTCTAGTATGCATATAATACTACAGAGTAGTTGTAAGATACGAGTAATAAAATCTAGAAGAATGCATCGCTAAATGCTCACTATGCTTTCTGACAAAAGCGCAATCTCAGACAAATGGGAGCTATGAAGGATAGCAGAGCAAATTGACCAGAACAGTAGAGTACCATTGTGTAAATAATAAACATGACAATACACGAAGGCTATGCATTGCGTTATGCAAAGAAGAACACATGGAACAACTGACAAAAGTAGAAATAGCCCACTTGGTCTAATGTTAATGAATTTTCGTTCGTTTTGTTTACTAATTTATTAATTGCTACTTAGAGCAGGGTTTTGTTCCAGCCGACAAACAAAAGAGTAAATTTTCTCATATTTCTCTGAAAACTCATCATCTTCAAAAGGGAATGGAAGGATTCAGACTTGTCCTGTTATTAAATTCACCCTTTCCTTCAAGTTCTTTCTCAAAAATGACCCTTACTCTCTTGCATATTAACACTTCATGTACTCTTGACACTGAGTTTATTAACTAGATTTCACACTATATTATGCTTTAGATGTTGGCTTGCCTTTGACTAATAAGAACCTACATATGAAAGTTATAGGGCTTCAGTAGCTATTCGCATAAGCTTCTAAGTATTAAATAATTCCACAGTTATGCAATGAAAACCACACAGTCATACTTTACATACGTACGGCCTCATGTTCAATATTTCATGAAATCCTTCACACTAACTCTCGCGTCATGAGGACGATCAGAAGAGTATGGTACCTCCTTGGTGTTACATCGCTTCCTAAATAAATTATTAATTACAGGTTTTTATTTATGTTTTTAAATTCTTGTCAATAATTTCTTTGTAATTTTATTATAAGCATTACTATTTTTTTCATGCACTGTTTCTCTTCATTTTTTTCACTTTTCATCCACTTATTATCCATTTCTCTCCTCTTTTGCTGTACCACTAATTGATCTAGGAAACATAACCGTCTTGGTAAGTAGTTATTTCCTGACACCGGTGCAAGACTTCACTACTCCTGATGATGATGAAAGTCAATATGTACATGAGTTGCATCGGTTCTTCTTACATTTCTTTTTGGCTTGTATGCTGCGTTATACTCAACGACTGTTACTATATATATATATATATATATATTTGGTTGACAACTCGGCTGAACTCAATCGTATTGTTAATTATGTAGGAAAGTAAACAAATAAAGGTATTTTTATGTAATTAATTAAATTGTCTAACGATAATTTTGAATAAAGTTGTTAAACATATACATATATGTATCTTCTTATTATACATATTATACTTATTATTCTTATTATACATATTATATAGATCATAAATGGACAGCAAATATGTTACTATAATATTTTTAGATTGCAATGCAGTTAATTTTAATAAACAGATTTAAATCTAAAAAACTATTTATTGGGTTGCAAATAAAATACACAACTTTGTGTTCATTATTTGAAAAATTATATCTTAGCTTCATTTCAAGAAAATGATGGTTAATGATATTTATGTAGAAATCTCGTTCATAGAGTTGAAGGTGTACTCATTCTGTTCCACTTTAGAATGGATGGGGTATTAAATCTCTCGGGGGTGGATTTTTAGAATTAAATAATGTAATGTAATTCAGTGTCCCGTACTTGTTACAGGTATTTTGTGGCAGCGCATTAATGGCTTGTATTATAAAGTTATTTTCTATTAATAGTATGATCATACTTCGTGAATGTTCCCTGTCTAACTGTAGGCTTCAGGAAGGTCCCCAACTCAAAACTACCCACCTTTTAAAGGTGCATTCTTTCCAGTACTGCGCATGTAAAAGTGCATAAATATTCGTATTATTTGTAGTCTACTATTAATATCCACTTCTCGCAATAAAGTAGTTGGAGTTCATTTATGAAGGGATTCTAAAAAAATTTAACATCTCTCAACGTCAAATTAATAAAATAAACAATTTTTTATTGTTATGATAACCTACTACACAATTCTTTAGTATGTTTTTTTGTTTTAATTGGTAATTTTGTATTCCCTCTTGTATATTTATTAATGTATTCACCGAATATTTAAATATTAAACTAGAAGTGAATGTAAATATAACAACAAGTGTTTTTCACCACGAAACGGTCGAAGACAGTTGGTTATGGCGTTGATAATATATAACAGTAATTTTGCAGAGTTGTGATTTTAGATGAGATATGTATTAATATTCACACAGACTCCTGAAACAAGACGTTGTTTTGTTCAACCGCTGACCTATTTCGCTAACCGCAGTTTCTAACTGAGACCACTTCACTGTAGAACTTGCGACTGTATCTCAGTGTCACAGTGTGGCCAGAATTATCACTACATATCTTGCCAACGCACTTATCTTACTTTAAACTTTCCATTTTCATTTAGTTGAGACTGATCATATTTATATCTAATGATACGTATGAAGAATAAATCCATTCAATACATTTCTATTTCAAATCGATTATCAATTATTTTTACTCCATAAAATTGATAAACTCAACATGAGGGCATTTTTAGAACATTTGGAAAAAAAAATACTCCAAGAATCTGGCTTTCAATTTTATGCGATTACTAGCTGGAGTGAACTGGTTGATTTAGAAAAATTCAGGAACTAAATGAAGCTAATTTGTTTACATTAACCAATCTTTCTTTTATAACTCTTTTATCCCAACGCTCATTTATGCAAATTTTTACTTTATGTACGGTTCTTGAGCTGTAACCTCAGACTCTATATATAATTTGTAACAATTATAGTTTTATTGAACTATATTACTAGGTTGGTTTCACATTGGGCCCCTGAGAGATGTCTCATTCAATTATATTCAGTGGGAGCATAATATAAAACAGGTTCAAGACAGACTCTATAACTTTAAGACAAACGATATGTGTAATTTTATCAACAAAATAAAACACAACTTATGCCTAAGTCAGCTAAGAACTGGGGATACCCAGTTCTAGTGTAGAGCAAGTCATCACTCACTTAGATTACTGTTTGCATAGATTAAACAAATAATTACTTGTATTATTTTGGAAAAAAGATTTCATATAAACACGTCAAATAACAATCAATGAACAAACCACAATATGAAATGGAAAAACAAAACTAAGATATTTCAACCGTAACAAGCGGTCTTCGTCAGAGTCAAAAACAGAGTCAGCTGGGTTTTTGACTCTGACGAAGACCACTTGATAACGTTGAAAGATCTTAGTCTTGTTTTCCAATTTCATATTGTGTTTTGATCATACTTTATTTTGACTACATTTTAAGTAGATTTTAAACAAATACTCTTTTTTTAATAAAAACTTTACTTGACAAATTATTAAAATGTATTCAGGCGATTTGTTTTAATTTAGAATGTAATTAAATTAAAAAAAATAAAAAAAGGAAATTTAATTCTTAAAAACCTATTTATAAACCATTTGGGCGTGTTTTCCCTCAAACTTGTGCACCACAGCCTATAGATTCATGTAAACTGTAACAAGCGGTCTTCGTTAGAGTTAAAAACACAAGATAATTAAAAACATCATGGCAATGGAGAGGAGTTGGAAGGAAGACGTTTTTTAAAAATATAAAGTGCAGGAAAAGATAATATCACAGAGAGAGATGTTTAGGTAAACAAAGGAGTACAGTATGAAAAATACAGTATCAAAACGATCCGCTAGCTGTCAACCCCCTTAGATGAGGCTATTGCCCTCATCAAAACTGAGTCAAGTTTGAAAAGCCCGTTGCTAATGTTTATAATATTAGATCTATTATATTTAATCAGAGAGGGTTTGATTCTATTTCTTAACAACAGTGAGTGATTATTTACAGGTAATAAATTTAGTTCCGGTCCGATCAATAAGATGATTTTTATTTTTTATGCGGAAGAATAAGGTGCTACTTTTTTACTGTCTACTACGTTGTATTGGTGTTGTTTTTCAAGTGTCATTAAAGCTTTATCAGTTTGGCCAATATCAATGTTATGTCATTCTTTGCACGAGATTTGATAAATGCCACCAAACTCCAGTTTCCTGGGACAGTTTTTTATTAACATATTGCCTACGTTATTATGATTAAAAAACACTACATTAAAATCAAGTTTATGCGCAAGTCTAATGAGAGTGTGCAATGACTCATGATACAGCAAAACTATAGAATTTGACTATGAACGGGACTCTGTTGAAATATTGGAGAGAGTTTTTTTTTTAACACACACTTTAAAGCTAAGTCGGTATAAGAGGATGGGAATTTTAATGATAGGACGATTGAATTATTTCTCAATTTGTGTCTGTTCTCGATTAGAAGAGTGTATTAGCGTTGACGGCAAGTAATTTGAGCTTGAGGGATTAGAGGGCAACCTGTAGCCCACGATGTTTTTTTATTACCGATACTAATCTTAGGGGATTGCATTATGATAATTAATTATCATTATTAAATAATGAGATCTAAAAAAAAATTTCATTGTATGAATAATTAAAATTTAAATAATTATTGAAAACCTATAGCACAGAATATATATATATTCTGAGAAAATATATATATATATATATATATATATATTGAGAAAACTCTCAAATGATGACACCCAGACTACTCTAAGGGCTTCTGAGGAAGCCTTCATTTGGTTATTAGGTGCAAGAAATTCCCCTGGTCTAAATTTAATCAGATGATTTTTTTTCCCTCTTCCTCGTTTAATTTTAGTTTTATGTTTTTTTTTCCTTTCCTTTCTCTTTTTTACTTTCCTCCTCCCTTTTACTTAAATATCACTTTTATAATTTTACTTACTCATAGCCTAAACTGGTCCACGTTGGTAAGGTGGCTGCATTGGGTGTCATTGTATCGTTGTTTACATCGGCCATTGGACGCATTTACGTCTCCGTTCCTTCATTCTTTCTCCTTTTATTTTTTTTCTTTCTTCTCTCCTGAAGACGGCAAGACGCCGAAATTATCGAGATTCGTGAGTGTTAGTCCTTTTTCTTGTGTTCTCTAGCTGTAACTTTAATTATATATATATATATATATATATATTTATATATAGCCTCTCCCTCCGTAAGTTGGCTACACTGTTCTGTGCTTCTTCAAAACCATCAAACAGTCGTTGTCTGCCTGCAGAGCGACTCGTTTCTATCATCCTGATGACGAGGACATCGAAATTTAGTAGTGAGTTTCTGTTTCATTTCTGAGTGTTATAATTTGTGTCAATATAGTTTATTTAGTTCGTGGAATCGTTTCATTTAATTGTTATGTGTATATATTGATATATATAAACCAGATTTCACAATAAAGACGTAAACAACAATCAATGTTTAAAGCACAATAAAAATATGAAATAAATACTAAGACCTTTCAAGCGTAACAAGTGGTCTTCGGCAGAGTCAAAAACCCATCTCAGAACTTACTATGTGGTTCGCGTTCACATGAAAATTATATATTGCATCCACCAGTTAACAATAGGTCACCCATACCTTAATTAAATCTCCATATGTATTACACATGACTCTTGTTTTTGTACATTCCTTTGTTTGCATAATCTCTGCAGTAAACCATATGTTGTTTTTTCTTTTTTATCCTCGTACCTACTTCTTACAGCCATCGTATATTCACTCATTTAAGTTTTGATTCTTCTATAATGATATTTTTCAAATATATTAAGTTCATTTCTATAATAGTTCCGATTGTTAAATTAAAACATTCTTAACATTATTTTTATTATAGATGCACCACAAGTACTAATTTGAATCACTAGCAAACAATAAAATAATTAACCGTCTTTTATTTGAATGTATTATAATTTTAATAAAATATAAACCATATTATTACATGTACAAATATTTTAGAATTATTTTTGCTCTAAATAAATGGATGGAATATGTTTCGAAAGTCGTAATTAATTCATCTTTAAAGTTGTTTCAGTAAAAGTTAGAACATTACATCGTTATAATTAATCATTTCAACCCCTCAGCTTCAACCTCAGATGGAAATTATTTACTTTACTGTTTCACATTTGGCTTATCAAATCTGAGTTCAAAATGTTTTACAAAATTCTTAACAATATATTTTTTAAATTATTGTTACTATAGTTAACAAATTTATCATTTTTAATTACATGGCTATTAACATGTATTTAGTTAACTTGTTAAACATATCATTTCTTTGTTTACTACTCTCACTTTTTTGCTATTTTACGCATGCGTATTTTAGATTTTTCTATTTTCATTTATCAATCATCTTCTCTGAGTTATTTCTGAGATGTTTATACTTTACATAAAAGATACATTGAAACCTGTCATTAAACAACAAAACTTTCCATGCAATGTGATAGTAAATACAAGAATTTTAAACTTTCTAGGTCTGTTGGCTATTATTATCTAAGGCATTATTAGATAATTATTTTTATTGTAATATTATATTATTATTATTAGATAATTTTTACCATATTTTATATTATTTTAATATTATTAATAACTTATTACATCCTTAAAGTCATATTCTACTAATATATTTTGGCACTAAAATTCGTGGAACACTTTTGTAAAACGCTAAGTAACCTGAAAGAATATATTAAGAAGTAGGTAATAGGAGACGCCCGAGTAGATTGGAAGGTGTACAGGTCATTTGACAGTGCCCCATAGCAGGTCTACCGCCTGTTGCCGCAAGATTCGCATTCAACCACTTCATAGAATGGAAGAATACGGATTTATTTCTTGCACCATACAGTACAAGAAAGAAATTTCTTCACAGAACAAATAACAGCTCTTTGTTATGCTCCGTTGTTATGTTCTTCTTTAATCCTTCGCTTGGATCTTCCATTTTCTCACTAAGAGGATACTATTACTCCACTTTACTTCTAATTTCTTATTCTATTCATCACCTACTCGTGTATTTGAGAAACCATTCATGAAAGTATAATGATTATCATTATTTATACATTATGTACAGTAAAAATTGTACAATCTATGAATACGTAAAGTTAGAAAATCTAATTACAGAAGTAAAATACATATCTAGTAACATTCTACCCAATGACTATAAGTTACCGACAAAGTTTCATTATCTTGAAACGACACATAGAAGTATGTTCTTGTTCCTTACCATTCACATAACTAATTGAATAGCTTTCTAGTAGTTTAATTAAATTAATGAATTTTATTATGTAGAGCCAACCTGGATAAAACATTGCTTTATTCCATCATATATGGCGTTTTTTGTTGTTTTTTATCAAATGAAATTGTATTAAATTATTCGGTGATGACAACAGAGTATGTGTAAGTAATATACTGTTTGACATGCGGGCATGGCATGGGCTTTAATAATTTCTATTAGAACATGTTGATCTATGTTCATTATTCACTATATTTCCCGTAGTCTGTCTACACCAAATAGGGAAATCCATATTGGCAAACATTTTACAAACTAATCTTGTTCAATGTTTCCACAAGCATCCAATCATGTTGATCATAAAATATACAACTACCTTCAATAACGTACTTCTCATGTAATATGCATTATCTTTGAAATTTCATTATTTAAATTCAAGAAATTTGTATTCAATTTTTATTTTTGTATTTTGAACACTAAGATGATAATATCACAAAACTCTAAAATCAAATAAATCACCTAATTATAATGAAACGTGACAAATGTAATAACGCATCGACTTGTTGGATCTGGTATAAGTAAAAGGTTGTTCAGAATTACTCAATCATCTGTTAGTAATTTATGTTTATCACAATTAAACATGTCAGTTTATGAAAAGATATTACACAGCTTTACTTTTGCATTGAGGACCTTAATAGATTATTGATTGTAAGATGTTTTTGCACTTCAGGTGATTTATGTTTTTTCACTTCTTTAAAGTAACAGACAATGAAAAAGATTTAAGGCAGAGAATTATTTTTCACAAACGTTATAGTTTTTAGTTTTTAAGTGATAAATAATTTATATATACTGATTATTTCATAGATGCCACGGTTGGCATTCGTGCATAAAATTCATCTGCATTATTTAGCTTTGTTATTACAATTTTACAAACAGAAAAAAATAATATAGTGAACGAACAAAATTGAATAAATATATAAATATTTTGAAAATATTGACTTCATTTCAAAGAAATTACTGTTTAAAAAATGGATCAAACTTTCCAAACAATCTAATATAACTAAGGAGTAAATTCGAGCAAGCTGGTCTGGTAAATATTGAGATAAGAACGGAATAACCCTATGTCAGAGGATAATACGATAGGTCTGAGTAGAATCACTTTCACAGCGGGGCATAAACTCAAATTGCAAAACCATCACAGTGCATTAGAGATAAATTACAATGGGAAAATATCGCTCCTTGACTTTACATCACGTTTATTCATCAAAGATATACCGTATTCTAGCATTCTTTTCATGGCAGCTTGTTTAATAAATGTAAATAAATATCATATTTCATAATATATTTAATCAAGTAATATATTTAGCCACCAGTATATTTTCAGTTAGATACAGGTTTGACAACACTTTATGTTTTACTATCCCTATTTATCTAATGATTTGAAGGAAGTTTACAAAAGTTTGTTAGTGAGGAAAAATATATTAAGCCTTCCACAAAGGGAGATGAAGATTTAATATAAGACTTAATATACAGTTAATATAAAAATTAATATGAGTCTTAACCTTGTGGTGAAGACTTAATATATTTTTCCTAAATTTCATGAGTAAATACTACACATTAACTGCTTATATTCCTCGTGAGTATAAATTTTGTTGCTTTAAAAAATAACTATGATTTTTCCCACTCAATTTATTAAATAATTCCCACGAATTAAGTCAATCCTTGTAATCTTGCAGATAGTTATTCACCGAATCATAGCAGTACATTAACTCGGTTTTACTGTGAAAGTATTCGATTTTGTGAATAATTATGCAATTTAAAATCTTTACATTACTGCTAAGTTTGTTCTTATTTTCGTTTATTAACTTTGTATCTTTGTAAAGATATTTTATTGAATCATATTTCAGAGTATTAAGTCATGTTTTCTTAAGTTTTGAATTCGTTAGTCTGTCAGGGCATTGTGTTAATTTTGTTTGTAAAAGTATTCGATTTGTCAGAATTCTGTGGTGACTTGGTATGCGACTTAGATTGTTTCTAAAACTACGCTTCTATGTAGAATAACTAGTTAGGCAAAACTGTTTACCTGTTTTAAATAACATAAAACCACACGAAACGTAGCAATGCGCCCCAAACACTGCAAAACATTCAAATAATTCTTAAATATCAGGGAAAAATTATTTAAACGAAATAATGGTATTTTGAGTTAAAATAAAAGTAGAAGTTAAAAGTAACGGCGTTTTTCAAAATACCATTGTTTTTTTTTTATTGATAATACAATTTGATGATACCAATTTGAAGAATTTTCAAATATTAAGATCAACTTACGAATAAGTTTAGTTTACTGATGCAAATTCTTGCTGTTAATGCCCATGGTTCAGTCTTGGACTATGCTATACTTTACATATGAAGGATGTTCATACTTCCAGCCATACAACACAAGGAATACAGGTAGAAATGAATGTGATAAATATGATACAGACTACATTTAATAGCAAAGGAGCCTAGTTAGCTCAGTGGTTCACGTTCTCTACTTTGAACTGGTAGGTCCGGGGTTCGATACCCACTCTGGCTCTCGATTTATTCATGTGGGAGGTCAAATGAAAAAAAAAAACTCCCAGTCTTCGAGCCTATACAATGTTAGCTCCTCGTTAAAGATCCCTACTCTAAATATACTTGAGTTAGGAAAAATGAACTGCTCCCAATGTAAAATCAAATTGTAAATGTGCCAGAATTTCTGACCTTAGACTAGAACTAAAAGGTGAAAACCGAATAAGTGTATGCTTTGAATAATTAACAAAATGCAACATCAAAAAGCGTAAAACTAGTACTGTAGCGTAAGTTTAGACTATTTTTAGAGTAAATCTAGTAATCAAACTCAATCATAACTGAAATTCCTGCCAATAAACAAATAAACAGTTCTGTCCTTTCTCATGAAAAGAAGTATATTTGTCTACTGTTATTATAAAGCTTAATATAAAGAATTATGAATTTTAAAATTGATTGCCACACTATTAATTACTGCTTGGATTGTATTTGATGTTGTAAAAGAAAAATCAATGAGACAAGCTAACACGTTCTATAACATAGTAATATACATTGCAAAACACCAGTAAAAATTGGTTAGATACAAGGCGAAGAAAGGTAGAATCACAAGTGTATCATAATTCAGCTTGAAAGACCAGGAAAAATACCAGCTCAGGGCGGAAATGTGTTCTGGTGTTCATTTGTTTAAGTTTATGTCAGTTGTGTCGGAATTATTCATGCCGATGCCTTATCCCCCCCCGACTCCTCATCCTCCACATTCTCGTATTCATATTTATTTATCATTCCTTCAGCTGGTCAATACATACATATCAAACACAGATCTTCGATTTCAAATGGCTTTACATTCATATTCTACTATAAATACTGTCATAAAATTGTAAAATGAGTTTTAATTTCTCCCAACAATAGATACATATATATTATCCCACATTCGTTCTTGCAAAATATCAAAATTAATTTTAATTTCTGCTAGATGTATACATATAAATATATTTAATGATCAAACCACAATATGAAATGTCTTAGTCCATTTTTTTTTCATTTCATATTGAGGTTTGATCATTGATTTTATTTCACATGTTTATACCAAATCTTATATCTATAAATATATTTATAAAATTTGGGAGCAGTCCTTCATTTAAACATATTTTGCTGAAGTCATTTTCTTCATGAGTTTATCAAGATGCTAAATAATTTCCTCTTCTCTTCATCCATAAGTTGAAGATTCTTCAAACATATCAAGAACATGACTTCACCAAAACATAGTCAATTATTCAAAGAAATATATATATATTTATACACTTGATATAAACTTTGAACATTGTAAGAAACGTAACAAAGGACTCACTTTTCAATATTCGACCGCTATGGAGGTCGAAAAATCCTTTGTTACGTTTCTTTCTATGTTTGCAGTTTATTTCAAGTGTAATCAGTCCTTGTGGATCACATTTCGTTTATCATATATATGTATACATCACTTTGCATTTATTTACTTATGTTATCCGTATGGATAATTGAGCTTCCATTGATTTTAAATTACAGCTAGTGTTGTGAATTAAATTTATGGATACATATTTAATGGTTAAAACTATTTAAAACGTCAAGCGAATTAAAGTTTACACACACTATGCTCATCTCATTAAACAAATATAAAAAAAGTTAAGTTACCAGAAATAGTCTGGATATATTCATAAAATACTGGAAAAGCAGTTACCTTTCTAGTTATAAAATCCCTTTTTTTTAAAATTCATTATTTTAAAAAGGCTCTTTTGTTCATTTCAGTGTGATTTAGGTGAAAATAGTGGTTATTGGAGAAACAATTAAGGTTTGAAAAAAGTAAAAAAAATTATCATGCGAATAAGGATATCATTTCAGATTGCCAAACATTTAGGAGAAAATTAAATATCATGTTTAAGATTATTTTGTTCTGTAGGAAGGTTCACGGAACACCTGATCTGAGTTTTATGACAACATTGAAACAAATAGAAAAGTTGTTTAAATTGGCCGTGTTCAGGCTGAATAATTGCCCATTTTGCAATTAGAATGAGCTGGCCCACAGTCTTAGGATTCCACCATTATTGCTATTATTATTATTATCATCATTTCTTGAGTAGAACTCCGTGCGGAGCAAGTTGGAGAGACTAATAGTGACGTTTAGAAGAGCGTGATTTATTACCGACTGTAGCTTTGTTGGACGAGAGATTGGTTATCGTCTTTAAAGAATAGGTAGATTCACATTTTAGCGTACTAAATTTAGTTATTATGCTATTCTGTGAAGTTTTTTTTCAGAATACAGAATAGGAAGAGAAGAAATATTGAAAAGGAGGGATGTACATACGCGCACCCAAGAATACATTGATTACTAGCAATGTGATGTCTAATATTAGAATATATAAGTAATGCCGGCCCGCGAGAGACTAGAGGGTTGAAGTCCGTATCAACATTGCCTCTCCTATAAATAGAAGGAGCGGACTAATAAACTCGATTCTTGTCTTCAATCACGTGCGAGCTAGTTTTATTAAATTTCTTTATTTTTTAAAAACCCTTTTATTCTCCGGACACGCGTAACTGGTGCCGAAACCCGGGATCATTCGCCAACTGTTTAATAGTGTAGTGTTGTGTCCAGTGTAGAAACCAACATGACGAGTAAATCGACAACAGAAGCCGAAGTTAGGCTCGCAGTGAAAATAGAACAAGCGAGAGTAGCAAAAGCAGGGTACCTGATGAACCTATTAGATTCGATAAAGAGGTTCGAGGGTGATGCTCGAGAGTTGGACTTGTTCATAGAGAGAATGGACTCCATCAACGAGCAGTTAGTCACAACTCAACTAGACCCGGCTACAGACAAGAACATCAAGACTTACTTCCTCGCCAGGGTCAGCCTTACGGTGATGCTGGAGTTAGGCCTTACGTTTTGTGCAGAGTGGAGTGTGGTGCGAGCAGCCCTTAAGGACAGATATGCTGGAGCCGCAAAGCCTGTAGCTAGAAGTGCGCTAAAAATTTTTGAAATGCGGAAGGAGAATGGAGAGACCTGCGCTGAGTTCGGGCGCAGATTGGGGGATGCGACGAGGAAATTAACTATGAAGATCAATGAAAAGTGCACAGACAGTCAAGAAGCGAAATGGAGAACGACAATATACGAAGAGATAGCCAGCGAAATTCTCCTCAAGGCAGCTCCAGAACGAGTGAGAATGGCCCTCCGTATCATGAAGCCCACTTGTCTCGAGGAGACAATTAATGCCATCCGGGAGGAAGAAATGGACCGAGAAGATAACGGTGTTATATACAGAGGGAAGTCAGAAGGAGGATGGGCGGTTGTGACCAGGAGGAGAGTACCTCAGGATAGGCAATTCAGAGCAAGAGCCTATGAGGATCGAGGACAAGGGAGGTATTCACAGGAGAGGAAGCCACGGGGACGTTTTGAAGAGAGAAGATCTCAAGCCAGGAGGAACAGCTATGAGGCAGTGGGAGGCTACGCGCGAAGAGAGAAGCCAGTAAGAAGAGGATGTTGGGAGTGTGGTGAACTCGGTCACTTCGCGCGAGAGTGCCCGTATTTATATCGCAAGGAGAGATCACGAACGACACAGTATAGACCAACACCAAGAGATGAGCCCATGGAAGTTAACACAACCCGACGGGAAAAGATGTGGGGCAGGAGAAGACAAAAAGGGGAAGGCTCTTCAGAGGACGGGAGCTCATCAGAGTCAACAGGGTCGGAGCAAGAGACATCGATAGAACGACACGAGCGCTGGTACGAGCGAGGGAAGTGGCCTTCACTGGAAGAGACTCGTGGTGGGAGGATCGCTACTCGAGAGAAGAGGAAGAAGGATTGAAGGTTAGGCGAGAGGTATATAGGCGAGCAACAGAGGAATAGCATAAGAGGTAAGCTCCCTATATTTTTTTTTCCCAAATGGAAGACTAAGTGTTTGGTAGATACAGGGTCAGATAGCACAATTATGGACAATGAAGTGGCAAAAAGGATGGACAATTATTCAGGGCTGACACCATGCGACTGCACCTTGATCACCATGGCAGGGAGGAAGAGCTTGTTAGGCGAATTACAGGTAGAGATGGGAGAATTAATAGGAGAAACCCTGGAAATGAAAGTGCATGTGACCCACTTAGAGACCCAGAAATATGGAGTTATTCTGGGGTGCGACTTTTTGGAGAGAATCAATGCAAAACCTGAGTGTAAAAAAGGGAAATGGGATATTAAGCTAGGTAAAAGGAAATACTTCGTGGAAGGGAGAGTTAAACCAGGGAAGAGAATAACGGTAAACTGTGGAAAAGTGATACCAGGAGAACATCAGGTGAGTGAATTAATGAAGGAGTTTGAAAAAGTATTCTATAGTGAAGGACAGAGGTTATCAGCTACAGGTAGGGTCAAACACCAAATAGAACTCCCTGAAGGTACAGTTGTTTACGTGAAACCTAGAAGGTACCCACACCAATTGAAAAAGATAATGCAGGAGCAAATAAAGGAAATGCTGGACCAAGGCATAATACAGAGGTCTAAGTCGCAATTTTCGAGCCCTATTTGGCTGGTCCCGAAAAAGGTCGAGGAGGTAAACCCCCTAAATACCGGTTGGTAGTAGATTTTAGAGAACTAAATAAGTACACTAAGCTTGAAAGATACCCTCTGCCAAGGATAGAAGACATCCTCGACCATATGGCAGGAGCAACTGTATTCAGTACCTTCGACCTCAAGGCCGGGTATCACCAGATTAGGATGCACCCGAGAGATGTCGAGAAGACGGCCTTTACGTTCGATAGAGGCCACTTCGAATTTTTGAGGATGCCCTTTGGCCTAAAGAATGCGCCTTCCACTTTCCAACGCCTCATGGATGAACTGCTTGAAGGACTGGGAGAAGACTTTACGCAAATCTACATGGATGACATCATAGTGTTCAGTAAGTCAATAGAAGAGCATAAGGAACATGTTACAAGGGTGCTGAAAAGAATAAGGGACTTTGGTTTAAAGGTAGCGATGGATAAAACCCGCTTATATCAAAAAGAGGTTAGGTTTATGGGGCACCTTATCTCAGGTGAAGGAGTAAGACCCGACCCTAAGAAGGTTGAAGCAATAGACCGATTACCCTATCCAAAGGGACCCAAAGACATCAGGGCTTTTCTAGGTATGATAGGTTTCTATAGAAGGTACGTAAAGGACTTTGCAGCAATCACGAATCCCTTGACGGACAGTTTAAAGAAAGGAAAGAAGTTTATACAAACAGAAGATCTAAGAGAAGCAGTGGAGCAGTGTAAGAAGGCGTTGCGAGGCCCGCTGTTGCTCCAATTCCCTGACCTAAACAAGCCATTCATTGTAATGACAGATGCCAGTCAAGAAGCTATCGGGGGAGTCTTGATGCAGGAAACTATCCAGGGAGAGCGACCAATAGCCTACGCCAGCAGAAAATTATCACCAGCAGAAAAAAGGTATAGCACGATAGAAAGGGAAATGTTAGGCATAGTGTGGACTGTAGAACATTTCCGACCCTACCTTTTTGCGGCTGAGTTCACTATTAGAACAGATCATAGGCCCCTAATGTGGATCGGGAATTTAAAGGAGACGTCAGCCCGGATAGCAAAGTGGAAAGAAAGGATAGCTGCATACAACTTCAGGGTCCAGCACGTAAAGGGCGTTGATAATCAAGTAGCCGACTGTTTGTCCAGAAACGTCAATGTCATTACGAGAAGTAGTACGAGTGAGCCAAGTACCTCCAGGGACGTGCGAGAGTTCTTCGCAAACTGGACACCAGACGCAGATGAAGACCAAGAACAACGAAATAGACCAGAGGCTGAGATTAGCCAGGATATAATAAACAACAAGAGAAATCAAATAATTATAAAAAGCGACACGGAAGAAGTAGTAAGCACCCGATTGCATAAATATGGCCACTTAAAAATAAATATTATTACAGGAGGAACGAGAGCGAATAACGAACAACTAAGTACAGTCATAAACCAACTAACAGTGCCAGGAAAGGTGTACCATTTCTTTATAGAATCTCGAGAACTTGAAGGTAGAATACTACGACTAATTCAGGAAAGAGAGCTGAGACAAGGAGCTCATTTCATAATCTGCAAGAACCAGGTAGAAACGGCAGAAGACGAAGAGCAGCAGAAAGAGGTCATCCTAAATTATCACAGGGGAAAAACCAACCATCGTGGTGTCACAGAGACCCTTAAACATCTACAGAGGTCGCATTACTGGCTCCAAATGGGCAAGAGGATAGCCCAAGTGCTAAAGGACTGTGAAATATGCAAAAGGAGGAAGTATGAAAGAGTACCACTTGTACCTCCATTATTACAAAGTCAGACGCCCGAGGGACCCTTTGAGGAGCTAGAGATCGATATATTTACATACGAGGGAAACAAATATTTAACAACAATAGATAGACTAACGAAGTTAGCCTCAGCATGGCCACTAACAAGTAAATCAAGTGAAAGTACAGAAGAGGCATTGCTTTCGTATTTGGCCACGTTTGACTGCCCGAGAACGATCTATATGGACAGAGGGCGAGAGTTCAACAATGTTAAAATAAAAACCCTTTTAAAAGAATTCAATATAAACCCCCATTGGTGTACACCGGGTCATCCAAGGTCTCACGGAGCAATAGAGAGATTACATAACACTCTAACGGAACACTTGCAGTTATTGGCTGATGCAAAAAACATAAAGGGTCATGTGGCAATGGCCAGGGCGGTCCTAGCATACAACAGTAGTATTCACTCGACCACAGAGGCAACACCATTTGAATTGCGGAAAAAGGAAGTGGATCCACAAAGGTTACATAATAGAGTCAAAGCAGCAAAAGAAAGATGGACCAAGCAATATAATCAAAAGAAAGCAGAGGAAGCAGTAGGGTTGATACAAGAAGGGGACTTCGTATATAAACTGAATAGGCAGAAGAGAAGAAAATCAGACCCAAGATACGTGGGACCATACGAAGTACTCGCAACGTTACCACGGTACAGAGCACGGATATGGAGAATAGGATCGGACACCCTGAAACAAGAGATTGTTCATTTTCACGAACTTCGACGGGTGAGAAGGAAAGTCCCACCAATGGTGCGAACGATATAGTGTAGTTATGTGTGTTTACCTTTGTTATTTTTGTTTTGTACAAATAATCATAGAAGTTCATCTTTTTGTTATTTCGGTAATTTCTTTAAATAATGTTAATTCAGTTACTTGTGTGGATGTTGTTTTATTTTTTTTTTGTTTTGAACGTTAAAGCATTATATTCATTTCTTATGTTTAGAGTCATGTTTGTTTTGTTATATAACTCAGTCACTTGTGCGGAGAGCATTGTTGATAAGGACTGGGAGGGGGCAGTAATGCCGGCCCGCGAGAGACTAGAGGGTTGAAGTCCGTATCAACATTGCCTCTCCTATAAATAGAAGGAGCGGACTAATAAACTCGATTCTTGTCTTCAATCACGTGCGAGCTAGTTTTATTAAATTTCTTTATTTTTTAAAAACCCTTTTATTCTCCGGACACGCGTAACTTATATCTGCAAATAATAAATTAATACGAAATATTTGGATTGACTGACATAATCCTACCAAAATTGAACTGAAACGATGTTGGCTCAAAGGATATAAACATTCGAATTGTAATGATGTGAAGCATGAAGAAAAGTAAATAAGTTAGGGGGGAAAGTTTGTTGAAATCGTCTTTATCTGAGGCTGCAGGTAGATGGGAGCTGTGGGGTGCGGCTGGGTAAGCTGTCTTGACGCGTCTCCAGCAAAACTCGATTTAATCAAGTAATATTTGTCTTGTATCAGTTTTGCTTCTGGTGTTTCCGAAACAGACTTCCAACGAACATAGTATTTTGTGGATAAACACGGTCTTACTCTATTCACCTGTTTCAAAAGGTGTAAATGCTCGCCACAATAATTTATATGAGTTAATTGAAAATAAAACATCTTTAAAAAGTAATAGAAAATATTTTTATAAGAATGATAAAGAACAATGATTTCTTTTGACTCTGACAGTGGCTAAACTACACCCAAATATGACCAAAAGACCAACTGCCCATTATACTATCTTAATTTAAAGTTTTTTAACACATCTTTAAGGAAGGTAACTAAAGCTATAGAAGGAGGGGCAAATTACATTTGATTACTCAAGATCTTCAAAAAAGCAAACTCGTGTCAATGAAAAACTGCCACAAAATTCTTCAGAGTATAGCAAAATCGCATTACAAAATAACAGGAAGTCTCTTTAGGAACTCCCTCTGTGCACTGACACTGATTAACTCAATTCCACAGAAGAGAAATATTGTGAATTTTCAACACACACAACTGTTGCTGTAATCTTGAATCGTTAAAATAATGAATGCCTCCATGCGATGGGGCCCATATAGTGGAGTATCCTCCTGGTGCTAATAGAGTAGCATTCATTTATAATGTTTAATACATTCACTATAATTTATAATACATTTTGATTTATAATGTTTTATATATTGCAACAACTTCTCATTATAAAAAGTATACTCGTATATTGCAATTTAATCCTAAGTTAATTGGTAAGCATGTTATAACAATAATATATAATATATTAATATATATAATAATACAATAATATATAACAATATATTTCAACGTGGATCATCATTACCAAGAACTGAATGATTTATTTACCAATTCATTAAAAGATTAATTATTAACTATCTTCTGTATAATTTTAAGCATTTAAGGTATCCATAAATCATTTCAAATATTAAACCTTTTTCTTAAATCCTTCTTAAGAAATAATACAATACTTAACACAATGAATCCATTTAATGGTAAACAGATGAGTATTTCAAATAAAATTAATTAAAAAAAATGTCATTAGCTATGAACCGTTAAGAAGTGCCAATGTTATAAACACTATATGTTTATTATTCGCTTGTATAGAAGTCATAAAAACGGGAATGTCCTTACTTTGGGAGCAGGTTAATGCCTTAATCCAAACAAGGCTTGCCTATCAAATGGGCACTGATTTCAAATCACCTGTTTAAAGTCTCTAAATATTTACCACGGTGTTTACTGAGTCCTTCAAAGAAAAGTATATGTGATGTGAAACATATGTTCACTACAATAACATATTAGTTATAGTTCTTCTATGAACTATAAAAAAACTATAGTTATTATAAACTATTAAGTTATAGTTTTAAACTTAAAACTATAAGAAATACATTAGATGTTCATTTATGATACACTAATAGTTAATATATATGTATTTAATATTAGTTAGTTATAAGAAATAATGTTATTAATCAATCAATTTCCTGGCAATTAGTAAAAAAAATAATAAATTAGCCTCCTGATAACAGCAGATTTGTAGATTTAACAGTTTGTGGTAACACAGTATTTATTTCCTTTTGATATGGTATAATCTAGCAACTGTTGAGTGATTACACGGCCTTAAGGTAAGTTAGTCAACCTGAACCTATTATTCATATATAACCTCGGTATTGGGTTATTTTGGAGGATATTGCAGACACTTTGGACACACAATTACATATACAAACACATTTAATAGCGATGTTTAACGCGATAATCTGATACTAATTCACATATATGGTATTTAGTGTTTATCTTATAAGATTTATTCAAATCTGTCATACTGTTTTGCATATTTACACTAATATATTTCGTAAATATATTTTACAGATATAATATGAAGGCATATAACTTAATCATATATGTTTTGTTACGAAATTATAAATAATATGCACACAATGTTATGAAATACTAGTATAAATAAATTTACCAAACATGAAAGCACTTTAAGGTTCTAGACATCTGGAAAAAAGTAATATATTACAATTTGTATAGTTGTAGAAAACTAATATTGCAGCATACTAAAAAATAAAACTAATCTTGAATTATATTATCATTGAATTGTGGTATTACTACATGATGAATTATCGGAAAAAGTCACAAAAAAACAGACTGAATCAAAACTATTGCCGTGTAATATATTCGCATACATTAAATAATACGAATATAATGGGATTAAGAATATATTGTAGTTAAAGAATTTTTTTTCAAATAAAGTGGAAACTCCTTTGTTTCCCCAAACATCCCTTTCTGGATTTTAGTCCTTTCCTGCGCTTTCACCCTTTTAAAATACCACTCTTCCCTCCCACTCACCTCAACCCCTCACCAGATATTTTCTAAATCTAGTGTTTCAGTTGGGTTTGACTCTGACGATGACCGCTTGTTACGGTTGAATGATCTTAGTCTTGTTTTCCCATTTTCTTACAGGGATTTGATGATTGATTGATATATATATGCAGAAAAAACACAATAAATAAACACGTGATCAATCAATGAAGTTTAAACCACAATAGAAAAAGGAATACAACAGAAATTAATGCTCTGAGGCATTTCACTTTATTTCATCAGAGAGCAAACGAAGTAAAAACTGAGAAGCCAGCATAAAAGTATTGGAGAAGGAAGGAAAGAAAACAGCTGTATATATATATATATATATATATATAACACTGAAAGAGAGAGAGAGAGAAAGAAAGAGAGATGTATGAGGTGTTAACATGTATATATGACCTAATCATAGTCAGTTTTCTTAAAAAGCAATAGTAATCCTACATACATCTAAATTTGTTACTTCATGACAGAGTGTTATTTGAATATGGTTATATAATACTATACTATATAATATCTATATATAAAGTTGATATAAAGATATATTTGATATATAATACTGATACATAGTTGGTAAAGGATTCAATAGATTCAATGAGTATTGTATACGGTAAAAGGGAAACGGATCAAGCCTTCTTGCTTGCAGGAAGTTAATTAGGGAATGAAAAGACTACGAGTTACTAAATATTAGCTTACTGCTGTACACCAAGGCAGAACACAATAAGAAATAACAACAACAAATATTTATTTGGTTAGAGGAAAAATCATTTCTCTTTCCATCCAAGATAACTTTTTATTATTTAATAAAAAATTAGTTTAACACGTACAAATAAACAATATAATTCAAATACTCTGTTTTGCAAAGTATGAGCCTTTAATTAAACAAAATATCCTCAATAAGCGAAACTGAGGCAAATATACTCGTAGGTAGGTAAACGACTCATGTAATTCTTATTACATCACACAGAATTTAAGTTTGACATTATCAAATTTTTAATTTTTCTTCAATTATTTAACACTGAGTTTAGCAAATTAATTTTTTTGTCCACTGAATATTTCTACTTTGAAGTGATGAATGGTCTCACGTTATATTTATGTATATGTAACACTATTTTTCTTTATAATAGTTTGATCTAGCGGTAAATTATAAAACACCTTTTTTTGTGTGCTAATAAAGCTTTGTTTATATGTGTGGACATCTTCAGGGATTGGTATTTTTTTTATAGCGCTGAGGATGTCTTCAAATGTATACGAAACGTTGCCTTAAAGGTGTTTTACAGTTTGACCAAAACCTAGATAAAGGAAAATAGAGATGAATATAAGTGGTCTAGATAAGCTGACATTGAATATATAAATAATCTAGATTCACAAAAAGAAGACAGTTAAAAGAGATTACGAAATTCACTACTATATTTCAGCTATGCCGTCATCGAGAGAGAGAGAGAGAGAGAGAGAGAGAGAGAGAGAGAGAGAGAGAGAGAGAGAGAGAGAGAGAGAGAGAGAGAGAGAGAGAGAGAGAGAGAGAGGAGAGAGAGAGAGAGAGAGAGAGAGAGAGAGAGAGAGAGAGAGAGAGAGAGAGAGAGAGAGAGAGAGAGAGAGAGAGAGAGAGAGAGAGAGAGAGGGGAGAGAGAGGAGAGAGAGAGAGGAGAGAGAGGAGAGAGAGAGAGAGAGAGAGAGAGAGGAGAGAGAGAGGAGAGAGAGAGAGAGAGGAGAGAGAGAGAGGAGAGAGAGAGAGGAGAGAGAGAGAGAGAGAGAGAGAGAGGAGAGAGAGAGAGAGGAGAGAGAGAGAGAGGAGAGAGAGAGAGAGAGAGAGGAGAGAGAGAGAGAGAGATAAAAAAGTGAGTTGCTTGGAAGAGAAGCGACGACTGAAGTCATGTCATTCAATAGACAGTGAATCAGTCTAAGTGTAACCAACTTACTATTTTTCAAATTGAACGTAAATATAATTTAATTCATTCTATGAATATATTAAGTATGTACATGTGAGAGATTCTATATATTTATGTAGTAGGTTTTAAAAAAATTAAAATAATTATATTAAAATTAACGTAAATCCATGTCAATGCTCTTATTGTATATCCCAGAAATTTGTGGTTTCGTATAAAGATAGATAAGTTTACAACTACATTTCAATCATTCAAGAAAAGTATATACTTGAATATAACAAATAGTTCAATACAGTAACTTCTGTCTATTTTCAATGTGTATAATTTCTTTACGAAGAAATAATAATCTACACAAATTCCCTGTATTGCACTATAATGTATAACTGTTTTAAATGAAGAGTTAAGCAAGCCAAACAACAGAAATATACAGTTGAGATACAGAAATGTTAGCTATTAACATAAACTTTATTTTATATTCATTTTAATTAATTTAATTTTCATTAAAAAAGTTATTTGTTCTTTAAATGTTGATGAATTTACTTAAATATGATTTTTAAAAATAAAATATGGTAAATTAAAGATAATAAAAGTAGATAGGTTTAAAAATATTTTCAAGTGAAGTATATAGGTATTTTAACTGTTTCTTTTGTTCTCTGAATGTTGAAGAATTCATTCTTTTGGTAATTTAGAGTGTCGATAAAGCTAAGTCGCAAGTAATAATTAACACTCACACAATTGTAAGGATGAAAATGGTGGAGCATTTCATTTTTCCCTCACAGTCCCCAGGCTTTCCTAGCCATTACGCTTCATTCTGGCAAAGTTCCACGTGTTACTTTTTATATCGCTTCTTTAGAATTTACTATTACTGGCGTACTATACATAAAGCTAACTCAGCAAAACGCATTATTAAATGACCTAATACTTCATCTTTTTGCCATTTATTATGTCCATCAACAGTCTTCATCTTGCCGATTTTAAATATCTAGTAATATTTAAAATAATATATATGTTTAATAAATGGTACAGTTCGACAGTATTTTTCTTCTGTCTTCAATGCATAAATGTTAGAAGAAGTTAGAAGTCTATGAAAATAACTTAACTCATTAAACAGATAATACTTCAAAAAGTATGATAAGCAGGTATAACTAATCTAACGTCGTCAATTGGTACCATGAGATACGATATAGTCCTCATATATCCTTTATTTATACTAATATCCCATATTAGCCTTTAGGCTAGCCAAGGCTAAACCGAAAATAACCTTTTCTAGCTCTGTATAATATGTAAAAATTAGATGGAAAATACACTTTATTCATTTTAATATTTATATTTTTAATAATAAATGTGGTTATACCCTTAAAGTACATGGTGTTTAAAACAACCCCATTTACTTAATCTTAGTACTGGAGTAGACTTTATTTTTTTTATCCTATTTTTTGTGCAATACTTGTTGGCGCCGTGTTGCTCCCTGATAGGACAGATCCAATTACACTCCTCAAATTTCTGATGATTCTGAAAATAGATATAATTTTAAATAGCCAGCAAAATTTCATCATCGATAAACAATCATTCTTCTGCAGCTTCTCGGCATGTATTTTTTTTTTTTTTTTTGTTAAAAACCGATGTATACTCGAAAACGACCTAACTGAGAACGACGTAGGCCGAGGTATACATATACTTCATGGTCAAAAGCACTTGCCTTAAACAAGACCATTTAAACAATCATTTTAAATGATTCACAATTATAAAAAACAACAAAGAAACTAAAAACAGAGAAACCATAATTTTAATAAAAGTGACTTACATCGTATCCCTACATATTATGTAAAACACAATACAATTCTACATATTATTTACGTAATTGTTTTGACTGTTCTATAATACTCAAAATATAACTCCTTCAAATTTTATCTATTATCTAAGTAGTCAGTTATCATTCTTTCCTTCACTACTTCCATATCATTGTAGATATTAACAATATCTACAATGATTATGTATTATATACATAATACTTCAGATAACTTACATAAAAAGAGATGTTATCTGTTATGTTAACTTTTTCAGATAACGAATGAAAAACAGATACTCGGACACACATTCAATATTTCGAACCTTTGAACGGTGGTCCTAAGAAAAGGTAGTTGAGTGGTGAGAAGACGAAATCCAACCATATAACATATATAATAGATCAGTTTATTATATCAGTTCGGTTTTTGACTCTGACGAAGAGCGCTTGTTAAGGTTGAAAGGTCTTAGTCTTTTTATACCATTTCATACTGCGGTTTGATCATTGACTATATATATATATTTATATAAACTAGAATTTAAAAAGAACACATAGAAAAGAAATCACTGAACTCACTACTATATTTCGATGTCCTCGTCTTCAGGAAAAGATGTGAATCGCTCCAAAGGCTGATAACGACTTACGATTTGGAGCGATTCACATCTTTTCCTGAAGACAAGGACATCGAAATATAGTAGTGAGTTCAGTGATTTCTTTTCTATGTGTTCTTTTTAAATTCTAGTTTATTCAGTTCGAAGAATCGTTTCATCTAATTGTATATATATATATATATATATATATGTGTGTGTGTGCGTGTGTGTGCGTGTGTGTGTGTGTGTGTGTGTGTGTGTGTGTGTGTGACAGGTATCTTAAATTTACTTATTCTTTTTTTAATTTCAATATTACCTAAGTGGATAGTTTAAAAGCCATTGTCGTAATATTCCAACTCCCTGCTTTCAATTTTAGTGGCGGAAAGTGTCACATGTGTTATTTTGCACAATTATAATTGTTGCATTTTATACTAAATTGCTTTAAATATATTAAATTATGCATATTTAAGGAATGCTTGACACCCTGCAGACTTGGCCGATTGCACTCAAAGAGCTATGACAAAGTTGCGAGTTTGCAATATGAAGAGTGATGACCATGATTTGAACGCTAAATCCTAAATCCTAAATCGTAAATAGGAACACCAAGAATGGTACGACGAAACAGCAGCTGAGAGCAGACTTACTGAATGAGTAGCGATAATAATACAAGCAGCTGATTATAATCCTAATATCCTAATTGATATGTAGTCTTATCAATGGCTACAGTTTTAAAGTAATACATTATATAAGTCTCACTAAAGACGATCAAATCCTATCAATGAAAACTATTTCATTTTTAATAAACCTTCATCAAATCATAAACAAAAATGATATTTTCCCATTTAGTAAATGCCAACACATTTAAGTTTATATTGTCCATTTAACAGAATAAAGTGTATTAAGAATTTAATTGAAAGAAAGATTCTTTGCCTTCTAGGAGAGAGATAAAGCAAACAAGAGGGCAAACTTAGAGCTCCGCTACCTTAATAGGATTAGGAGATTTATTGGTTAGATTCTGTTGGCCGGCCCAGGATCTCTGCCAACAGGAGATTCCTTGTTTCACTTAAACGAGCCAATAAGCAAAGAACGCAGTGTTGTCAAAATATTCTTCACCAATCAAAGCATTTACTAATCTTTAAAAACTAAATGCATTGTAATATATGTATTTCCCAGTTACAATGTTATCTCTAATGCTACATAACGTTCTTTGTGCGATATGTGTTCAGGCAATTATTAAATAAGTATATCACTGAATTGCCTGTAATCATTTTATATATGATTAGAGTGTTATAATTATTTGGCAGATTCCCAACTTCACTCCATAAATTTTTAACTTTAAACATAAGCAAGTTTCTTCTTTTTCGGAATATAACGGTTTGATTATACAAAACAAAGCACTAAGTATATCACATTAGATTTATATATATCACATGATTTATTCAAGTGCCTTGGTCTTTCATATTTAACATGATAAATCAGAATAGGTTTTCAACGTAGAGCCCCTTTGCCATTCCACGAGAAACTAAACGGTCTCTCACGAATGAGACCTTGTAACTAACAAGTCCTTGTGAAGTGCCCAAGGTGGACCTTGTGGAGGCGAGCCATCGCGACCTACATCAAGAAAAGCTTTAAAACTTAATGGTCACTTGATGAAAGAGATCTTCAAGAATTACAGGAGCAAACATGGAAAGGAAAAAACAAGGGTAACAGTTATTAAGAAGTTGGGAATTAGTAAATAGTAAGTATGTACGAGAAGGAGTCAGAGATTACGAGAAAATGTATAAGAGGGAATAAGGATAAGTATCCAGTTGATAAGCACATCGCGACAGGCCAGACAAACCTAAGTCCACCACAACCAGCTGCAACTAACCTCATCGAATAAATCTTAAGCCTGATAAGCAAAAAAAAATGTTGCATTTTTCTGGGGACAAGAAAATGTGTTAAAAAAAGAAAGACGCAAGCCAAAAGAAGAAAAGAGATGCACGAAGTTCCAAAACTAGTGCGCAACTGAGCAGACTTTTATACCGTGAAAGTCCAATTTTGTGCAGACCAAAATCCCCAAAGTAAGAGCTAAACCACAGTGAATGAGACCTCTGAGGGAGGACCACCACCTAAGCCAGCGGACTTTCCACCCCGGACGCCAAGACCCAGGTTGTGCCTTTCTTAGTTCACGCCATGCAAGCGTGTTAAGCCCCCCCACCACGACAAGGTGAAGGCACATCGGGGGGGTTCGTTTCTTATCCAGAGCAATGAGGTTGCTTTTCTCTCTTCTCTTTCTTCTATAACCATCACACCGACACACACTCTGTAACTTCTGTAATTCCTCTAACTACATTTATCGATTAGACTGCAACCAATGAGACATTATTTTACACTTACCTTGTATGTGTATATTTACAAGTCTTACGCTAGTAAAAGCAATAACCTTCCTATTCCATTCATCTTATTCAGGTATACTCAGTTTCAAAGGTGTTTCCTGGGGTAAATTCCTAAAAACATACTTCATAATAACTCTGTAATATCTCTTCCAGACTTCAGAGGAAACAATCTCATCAATAACTATTATTCTTAATTATTTAATTTTATTTGCTTTTTTTGCTTAATTAATGTGTATTATTTTCTTTAATTATATATCTATTTATTTATATTTCATTTACATATAACTTTATTTATTATTTTTTATTTCGGTGTTGCAGTATTTTGTTTCCCGTATGCTTCCTTTTGGAAAGCATACGGAAATATGTATATATAAGCATAAATTATTGTTATAATTTATTTTTCTGTTGTTGTTGATTTATTTTTTTTCTTCTTTCTGCCTTCCTTACGTAATGTAGCACTCTAGTTTTTAGTTTTCATCTATTTCTACTAACTTGGTGTGTAACCTCTTGCAGCCCTATTCTACTTACCATTTGTCCTTCTCTGATGACATAAAGTTTATGGCTTCAGATTATTTATTGTTTTGTCACCTTAATTTCTGTGGTTTTTAATCAAACATATATAAATAACGTATAGTTATTAATGTATATAGATCAACTACATAGATTGTGTAAATAGATCAAATTTTATGACACTTTTTTAATTTTAGTGGAATGTATTCGAAACTAAATAATTAAAAGCTAGTCTTTTAGAGTATCATCAACCATCTTTCACAGAGTGGTGGTAGTTGTTTTTGATTAATACCCAGTTGACACAGATATGTTTGGTTTAGAGTACACGTCGAAGAGAGGAGGGACGACAAGGGTCACATGGCAGTGTTGGTGTTTGAGAGAATCAGGCAGGGAGACCGTGGCGTCTACAGATGTCAGTCAAACGTCAACGGTGACAACGTCGAGCTCAACTTTAAACTCAATGTCGTTAGTAAGTACAGCATGGAAAAATCCTCTTTGTAATGCAATATATTTCACATACGTAAGAAAACAATTCTATACAGTGCCTAGTTATAAGAATACTCTATGGAATTACAATGGTAAAAGCGATTAGACATTGCTTTTACAAGTCTGATTGCTTTTAAAAAGCAATGTCACCAATGCTTCCTTTAAATGTCACCAATGACATTTGAAGTACTTTGAAATCATCTAAATGTAGACTTCAAACTTTTTATTCAAAAACAAATGCCTGAAAATCATATTATAATCCTAATAGACCTAGTAGAAAGCATCCAAGTCGCTGACACTTTCTGTTATGACAGTAACCTGTCGAGAAGATAAACCTTTCGGGCATTCGTACTATTACAGTTGACCACCGCTTCTTTGGACTTCACTTCCCCGGAATTTCAATTGTCCAGACAATGTTCATGATACGATTGTCCGATGTGTGGCCGTGTCTCTCCGAAAAATGACAACTTTGACCGATAGGTGGCTCTCTCGACAGATGACGCGTACAAGTGAGTTTCCCGCATGCTTTCCAACCGTCCTGCCCGTGTTTACAAGTGATTCTGGAAAAAATTGTGCATTTTTTGCATTTATTTACCCTTCCTTTATACCACCAACGCCCCATGTAGTAGTACGTAGTCTAGGAGTATGTGTGCGAGACAATATAAGTTGTTTAATGTACGGTACTCAATTGTCAATGCCCAGACATGACCCAGTCAGTTTAGTCCGAACAAACGAGGGTTGTTTGTATTCAATCTACATGCCTTAATAGTTTAACCACAAACTATAGTTTAAAGTCACATACTCGCTTACTGCAGGATTTTAAAATCTTTTTTACACTATACTCAGCAATCCGAAGTGCTTACAGTATTATATGACATAGCTAAAGAATACTTTTACCGTTTCAATAAATAAGCCAATCTGCAATAAAGGAAATTGCTACAATTTTAAATTGAAAATGATATAGTTTTATTTTCACCAAAATAGCACATTACATATATTTTATTCTGAATTGTAAGTTTACAGAAACAAAAAGCTTTAAACGTCACAAAAGCTTGTGCGTTTGTCACAGCTATTATCTACAGTGAACTTAAGAAATGTGACTTGAAAGTGGCTATTTGGTCTTTTCAAGTTGTGGTTATTTTCTCCTCATCTAGATCTTCATATCTTTTGTAAGTTCCATTGTTAGTTTCCTTTCCTAATTACTAAATTTTTTGGTATGCTATCCTGGTATCATTTCCGCTCTTGCCAATGCATTTCAAATGTTATTTTCTATCCTTATTTTATACTAAGCTTTCATAAAGAAAAATCATAATGTATTACTTGCCATTAATATTTGAAACTTATAAAAACAGCAGTTGTATTGTCAGCTCTTCAGAAAATATAATTTTATCCCCTGATAGCAGCTGTTGGGAAGGTTGCAATATTTAAAAACATGAATTTAAAGTTTATGTTTTAAAGTGCTAGCGATTTCTCCTTTCCTACCATCAGTTTATCTGGTTCTCCTCAAAAATATGAGAATGTAAATTCACCAATTCTATTATGTTGTTGGACAAAATTTGGTAATATTAAAAGTACAATTGATATAAGAATAATATTTAGAATTTTTATTATCTACCATAATACTCACTGAAACTTGAATTTTTATAACAATATTCCAAATTTACCTTTAAGTTACAATTTATTTTATTAATAGCTATTGAATCAGCAAAAAAAATGATAACAAAGACTTTGTTCAATTAGCTAACAAACTTTTAGATCAAGTTAAAAGTTAAAAAGTTTTTCTTTTAACTTTTGTTTTTCTCTTTAAATGAAGAACTCCGTGCATTTAAAATGATTGGCATTGATGGAGTTACTTATAAAAAGTATTTTCAAAATAAATTAAAAATAATTAGTCAATATTTTTTCAATTTCTATTAGGTTACTACAACTTGCCATTATTTATTTGTTGTATTGCATTAAAGTTACTATTGAGTGTATATCATTATTACAATAATTTCAAGGGATTTAGTTTAGTGAAGTATTTCAAACTGTTTTCTGCTATCTCATGACCATAGTAATGTTGTTAAAAACAAAATACTTAATATAATATTATTTTCTAATACAAATTGAAGTTAATTTTGAATTGAAGTTACAGGCATTATAGTTCTTCAGTAGGGAACGTTGAAAATATAGAGGTCAAACAAAACGGGATTAGTTAACTTATAGTGATAAATAACAAGACTTACGGAATACTAATGGAGTGAAGAGGAGAAGAAGAGTCTGTCACAGCGTAGGGAACACGAATAGACTACGACATCTGAATACCAGCCACAAGAACCAATAGAGTACGACTGCTGAAAGCCAAACGTGAGAGCCAACAGACTAAGACCACTGATTGTAGGGTGTAAGGATCAACGGACTACGACAGAGTACCACCCACAAGTACCATTAGAAACGAGTGCTGAAAGCCAAACGTAGGAATCAACAGACTATTACTACTGAATATTAGCGGTTAGGACCAACAGACAACGGCAGGTGAATACCAGCTGCTGCTGAATGCCCCCCCCCCCCCCCCCCCCGATCCAGCAGAGCAGGCAGAAATATAAAATAGTAAAATAACCACTCATTTATTTAATATAACTAAATAATTTGTTATACTAAAGTGATCATCGGCAAATTTGCTGTTAAAAAGGAAATCAAAATATATACTAAGAAATATGTGGTGATCAGTGTCAGAGAAAAGCTTTGGGAACTGAGTGTAATAAGAAGGCCAAATAAGAATGAAGAAACTTACACAAGTGAAACATTCTTGAGTCATTTACGAGAAAGGGAAACATACTAGTATGTGGGTCTAAATGAGAGAGCTTGAGTGAGAGAGAGAGAGAGAGAGAGAGAGAGAGAAACTTATTTCATCTCTTCAATTAGTAAGAGTAAAAGGAACTGAATAAATTACGACTTACTAATTACTTACTTGGGCAATCTCCACTCGAACTCGCCAGACTTCGAAAAGTAATTTTTAGTCAATTATCTATTCTGGATCAATAATGACAAACAATTACAACTAGATAAATGAAAATCAACAAGTGCAGTTAAAACCATTTACCAACAACTGATTACAAATTACAGGTGACAGTGAGGAATAAGTGTGACTAGATGATTATTATATCTTAATTATCAGATTGAATAGCACACTCATTGAATTTAGCCTTTAGGCTTTGTTATTTTATATTAACATCAGATGATAAAAGAAATATATTTGCAAATGTATAATTCGAGTTACTGCAGAATTAACAAAGTAATACATTTTGTTTTCATAACAGACTCTTCAATTGTTTATTTTTTTCTAAAATTTCAAAAATAGTTACAAACTCTTGCAGTTAAAACCTGAGAGTCAAATTGAGATGGAAATCTGTGTAATACCTTGTGTATCTGCACGGTACAAATTTTTTAGATTTACAATACATAGAAGAAGCCATCAAAACCGAAAGAATAACAAAGAAAAACCTATAAATACTTCTTATAGGTTTGACATCATCAATGAGAAGACTAGACAATGACTTGACAAGGAAGAAGGCAGAAAACCCTAACGTAATTATAACTGTATGATTGATAACTCCAATTGATATACCAAAATCATTGATAATACAGGAATAGGATTGACTGAAAAACACTGAAGTAGATCAAGTCAGGTCGCTCTTAAAGGTACCCTTGATCCAAAGTCGGTGAAGCAAGGAGAATGATAAAGGATAAACGACTTTAATGACTCCTCTTTAATGCATTAAGTATAGCATTTAGTTGGAAAGAAGACATGAGATCAATTTTATATGAGAAAAAGTGAGTGTTGACTTGACTTGATACTATCCAAGTTGGAAGTAGTCGTATTGATGCTGGTAAATAACGAAAGAAATCACCTGACCAATTACAAATCCAGTGTAGAATACAAAAACAAATTACACATTAGACTAGACTAACACACTTTGGATGTCCACTCCTGACTGCACCAGCATAGGACCTGCGAAAACACTAATTTACGCTGCACCACATATTTACTCATAATCACGCTAATTTACACAGACAGTTGGTCACAGTTTTACGAAATTTGTTGCAATTTTAAGAACAAAATGTTTCAATGAGCGCTAAATCATGGTATATTACTAAAGCAGCGTAGAAGCTTTGAAAATATAAGAAATAATTTTAACAAAATGAACTTTATTCTTTTAATAATATTTGAGACTGCCCAAAAATTTTCTGTTAATGTTCTGTTGATTACTAGTGCCTCTTCCAAGCAGCCAACTATTATAACGCGGAAAAGATGACCGACCAGGTAACTGGTAGAGGATTTTAAACATTGATCAGCTATGAAAACGAAAAACAGTTCCTAAATATAGTGACAACTTACAAAATTCGTTTGAAGCAGTGTTTGACACCAGTATTACCAAAATTTATAACTTGATGAAAAAATTTCCCTTATAATAATCATATGTGCGTCATTCAGTAAAACATGTCAAAATTTTATGTAATAATATTATAAAATGTATTAGACCTTAATTCATTTTCCTGTAATTAATAAATAATATGTTCTTTGCATATTAAGTACTTTAAAAAATTGCACACAGTATTTTAAGATGTTTAACGAATTAGATGTAAAGAAATATTAAAAAAAAGTTGAACTAATGAATCTTTACTATAATGTGAATTAAATTTTTGTTAAGGTATTTCAAGTTTTAATCCTTTGGTTTTAAAAAAGAAGTGGTATTGCCCTAGGCAATATAAATTCAATATTGGCTTAAATAATTTTTTAATGAACTCGGAAAGGGTGCTCTGTTTTCACTTTTAATGTACTGTTTTGTTAAGAAATGGGTTAGATGAAAATTTCTGTACTTATCCTAAGCATCAAGTCTTTAAGAAGAAAAGATTTTAAATTAAAACAAACCACTATCTTATCTTTTTTTTTTAGACCACGGTTCAAAGTGAGATTTAATGTTAATTCTCTTTTCCATTATAAAAACAACCTTTTGTTAAGGAAGATAGGAAAAAATAATAGTGTTCTTCCGTATAAAGTGAAGTAGAATTACTTTTGGAGGCCCATAATGTGGCTATTCATTGCCTACTTTCCTGCATTTATAACCAGTGTATATTGCTTTCTTGAGCAGAATCAACCACTTGTTGATTTAGGAAATCTGTAGGGTCTATCGAAGCTAAGCTAGCGATCAATAAAAATTCTTTACAATTTTGCAAAAACTTGTTAAAAAAGCACAAAATAAATGTAATTAAAAAAAAACAAAAGTATTTTTATTTATTAGGTCTTTTTTATTTTGTAAAAGTCAATAAAGGATGTGATAAAGTAATTTATACTTTGCAGTGGGGTATGCAGTGGTAATGTGGATGTTTACAAAGTAGAGCTAGAGACAGTCCTGCAAATATTTTTCCTACAGTATTGTAGTATGATGTTTTTTTTTTGAATGAGCGATGGGAGACAAATTTATACTTATTATAAATGCAGTCATGTACAGAAAAAATTCCAGTCTAGTCAACTTTCAACTAAATCAGTGGTTTCAAAACTTTTATTACTCTTGAACCCCTAAAATAATTTGGTTCTAACCTTGCACCCCTTCATTTTATAATTTATTTAAGAATAAAAGATGTAGCATTATACTAAATATTATTAAAAAATGATATATATTTCACTTTTAATGTTTTAAAAAAAAAATCAAAATTATAGACAAGTAACATCACAGGTTGATATTTGAATAATCTTTACAAAAATTAGAACTCTTGTTTGAAATATATGCAAAATAGTAAAATCAAGAACTTTCGTCGAAACAGTTGGAAATGAGAGTAATAAAGGTATCAATTTCTTGTTATTAAGGAGGGCGCTTCTCAGCCACTTGGGAGAGAGACAAAGAGAGAGAGAGAGAGAGAGAGAGAGGGAGTGAGAAGGGTGGGAGGTTGATCTTAAACGAGAAACCCCTTTTTGATCTGCCAACACTTTTGCTACCATTTAATATTTAGAGGTCCCAAATCTCGGCTCTAGCAGAGCCAGACGTGGGTATTTTATACCATATCTTCATTTTTATTTTGGATCATGAATCTTAGGTTTTAACTATTAACTATGAATGAAAATACTATTCACTAATGGTTTCCATGACTTTATCAAAATAAGCTTTTTCAAATATCGTTAGAATTTTCATAAAAATAGCTAATCCTTAAAAGTGTTGAATTTTTTTGAAATTAAAGAAATTTCTTCAGAATTACAGCCTTGCTTCTCGGACCATGAAGAATGATGTCTCACACCCCATGAGGTGCGAGAGCAGTCATTGTTAGGAACCCCTGAACTACAGTAAGAATGAGACGCACGAAAACATCTGATTCAAATAAGCTTACGAAGAAGAGAATGAGTGCTAAATCAAGTTTTATAGGTAGGAATTAATGTAGCTGCAAGTGATGTATCACAATATAAGAGAATCGTGGAGGTAGTTCACCAAAATAAGTAAAAAGAGGTTGTAAGAAAGTTGCTACTGAGAAAAAGTGGAATGGCAATAAGTTCAGTGGTTTGAAGCATTTGATGGTGAAAACTGTTGCAGGAAGAAGTAAGGAAGATGTAGCTGCTTTAAAATATACTTTCTATTCTACCGGTATTGTAACATGCAAAACACATGAACCAATCAAAATCTATAATTCATAACTTTTGGTCATAATTTATTTATTAAACATTATAAGGAAAAACACATATAATTATTAGCCTTATCAAAACATTTGATACTTATATGACGTTATTTCTTGACAAAAAAATATTTTCACGAATAACAACCTAAACACTCCCGCTATATTTGTATTTAACATTAGTTAAGCATAAGTAAAATATTTTATTGTTGACATTGTTTTGCAGCTGCCAGTCTTTGCTGGGAGAAGCTGTTATTCTGGGTGACCGGTTTCATTATGTTCACGCCTGTTTGTTTGCCCCGAGCTTTTCCATTATGTCGTTCACATTCTGTCGCCTGGTACTCGATTTTTCTTGTATTTCTTTTTCCAAAGCTCCTAAAACATATTTGCTTTATCGCCTCATAGTGCCTTACAAACATTTCTCCCGTCTACATTAATCAATTGTTGATTATTTTAAAATTTCTACTAAAAATAAAATTATACAATAAATAAAATAATCTTTATTTCATGAAAGTTGGTTTTAAATTGTACTATCATTTCATAATTTATGTTTTATAATTTTTATAATTCATATATATATAGCTCCCAGGAGAATTTTTAAGTTAAATAAAAATGGAAACTTAGACTTTATTTTATTTACCAGTAAATAATTTTAAATAGAGCTGACACAATATGGTAGGCGTTGAAGCAGTAGGCTAGTTGCATATAAAATTAGAAATCTGCTAAATATCAAAATTTAGAAACACACAACGTAATAGAGGAGAACAACAAATCATGCAACCGCCCCATTCAGCAAAAAGAGTTCTAATCCACTGGGCATGTCACAAAAATAGGAGTAGAAACACAACTCTTACCTCAAGATAGACATTCATTCAAATTTGTAGATACTCTTTTCACGAAACTTCCTCATTTTAGAGTTACTTCACAACATTATTTACATTGCAAACGTTAATTCCCACTCAATCCTTTTGTTATCAAGACCCTCAATTCGTTTAACCGTCTAGGTAAGAGCTGAACGACACCGTCCCAACAGAGTACTGTTCGTTAGTTTTTTCTATTCCATTCGAATAACCTTTTTCTTTAATTGCAGACATAAAAATGCATTTGGAATTTAAATGAAATTAAAAGAAATTAACTAATTTAGATATTATAATTATCTAAACTAGTTTTACAACTTTAAAGTAATATATCTTTCAAGTCTACATGACTTAAAACACTATAAAGTATTATATAACATTGTCTGAAGTTTGTCAAGCAATGATACCCTTCAACCCAAAAGTAAGTTCAAAATGGAGGAAAAACAAAATGCCAACACCTTCACATTTTATTCTGATTTTATGACTTCAATATTCAGTGTTTTTTTCATGTGATTCTAGATGAGATTGAAGATGAGGAGGTAGGAAGCAAAACCAGACTGAAAAATTCTGTGATGAAGCATTTTTCTATCCTACTTTAATCACACGGTGTTTTTAGAAGTCCTTACAGCTTCATAGGTTTAACTTTGCCTTTTAAAATGTATTCAACTGTCTTGCAAGTTTTCCATTTGAATAAATGACTAGGCCCTGCATTACAAAAGAAATTGACATCAGAATTGTTTGTTGGAAACACTTTCATTTTGCAGTATGCTAACCTATGAGACGTCCAGATCATTTTACGAAAAAATAATCATGTGTTCCTTTGGTATCTTCTGCAGTAAATTATAGTACATAAAAGTGCTTCGAACTCACAAGTTTTTGAATTTCAACAACATCAGTTTCTGAAAGTACCCAGATAAATCTTTCAGTTTAAACTCAGGTGTAAACATTCGATCAATTATAAAAAAAAAAAGTTCAAATAAATATGCTGTAAAGTGGTTTATTAACTTCATTTAGTCACAGTAGGATAGACGAGCACATTTGAGCTCTGCTTTAACAAAAGTTAAAGGCAAATATTAACATGAATTATTTATCACAACCATGATACCGTGAAGAGTAAAATATACACAAAACTGCTACTGCTAGTTGAAGAAGTGACTTACTTTCCCAATATAATCAAATTAGCAAGTTGCTATGGTATTTCAAACGATTGAAAAGGAGACGAAACCCTTTCCAGAAACTTTGCAATGGTTTCCTAAGAGCTAACGAAAAGACAATGTAGATCGGGACCACTCCTACGATCTCTATATAAAATGGTGGAGACATCATTGCGTTTCAATAAAAAATCTTTGAGTTTTACACTGATATTATATATGAATTTTACTTTTGTAAATACATTTAACGAAATATTTATTTCTTAGAAGTAGAAAATCAATTTTAAACCTTATGTTCGAGAAACATTATTTAAAAACTCAGCTTACTTTTTTAATTTTTTGTTTAAAACATTCGCTTAATATAAAGTCATTAAGGTAATTTAATTAAATGTAATTTTTGCTGAAGTTTTAATCAGAGTTGTTAAAGGTCTTTTATGCTCGGAGAAGTAAAAGGAGTTGTACATTGAAAAAAAAAGGCACGGCATGTTAATTACATTTGCACTTCCAAAAACATACATTCCTGTAATAAAGAACATTTGCTCAACACCTGGTTTTTTTTACTTTAAAAAAATGTGTTTATTTTTGTAAATTAAAGGAATATTTTAATTAATGCTAAAATGTTCCCCAAAGGATGATTCTATGTAGTGGGATTAAACTATATATTAGTTCAGTTGGAATACTTTTTGTTGACATTTTAAAGAATTTTTACAGTTGAAAGGGATAAAAATATACAATTCTTTTCCATCTTTGTCAGATATCAAATAACTCATATTTGTTAATTTAGATATTTGTTTTTCGAAATACCAGACAATTTCATAGCCACCTATCCTTTTAAAAGTTTATAATAATCCTTACCATTGCAGACAAAGGGAGTAATTAGGCGTCAACTGAGTTGATTTTTATGTTTGTTTCCTTTAGAATCTTAGTTTATACTGATACCTTTGATATCTTTTTTTTATATGAAAAGATACCTTTCCATCTCATGCCCCCTGAGAAATCAAAACTTAAGTTATCCACGCATAAATTTAAAAAAAAAATATTGAAAAATTATGACAATTAAATAACATATTTACTGATGTTTTATGTTCGAATATTATAATTGTCATTTTCGAATGTTAGATATATTTTCGTTATGGTATAAATATAAATTTTTTTGGTTGACTAATCATTTCTTGAAAAAAAAATTGAACCTTCTTTGATCTTCTGCGGACCTCTGAGGGTACCCGATGGGAACCCTCATTATAGACTCTTGACGAGTTCCACCATGTTTGGTATAAAGGGTACAACTAGGACACAAGACGGCGAATAATACACTATTTTATTATTTTTCTTGTTTCAATTTATTGTTTTGCTATCCTTGTGACAAAATAACAGTTTTTGATAAGTGTCCAATACTGATTTATATTGTAAATAAATCTGAGATCATTAAGGTGTTATTCAAGTAACCATCCCACCATGTGTATGCCTCAACTCATGTAAGATTTGACTTCTTTCAAGTAATAACTGAAATATTTTAAAAAAAAAATCTGACGGATTTACTGGCTGAATGACAGACTCACCAGACAAAACCAAAGCAAAAGCTAAGAGAAAAATAAAATTTGAACCGTGAATTGTTCATTACCTAGTCGAGTAATTCATAAAAAACATATTTTTCTTAAAAATTCATTCTTTAAAAATAAAAATTGGAGATGTTCCATGTATAAAAATATTATAACATAACATTTACATAAACATGTTTATGGGCTTTTATAACACATGTAGCATTATAAATTTGGTTTTTTAAAATGTTATTTCTATTATTTTTCGCTATTCTTTTATTTAAACTCAAAGCTTAGCTATTCATTTCATTTAAACTATAGCTATTAAAATCTAAAAATACTGCCAACGTGTTGAATTCGTGTTTTTACCTTTTCTGATTGGACTGAAGAACTCATCTATGCTAATCAAACAATAAATGACATATTTGTTTTAAATTTGTTTCTGATCTGTTTTAAAATTGTTGCACTCAAACAGTGTAGCACTCAAACAGTGTAACCAACTTGCGAAGCGAAGGGAGACAAGGACAGATAAAGAAATAAATAATAAACAAAAGAAAACTTATAATAAAAACTGTGAACACATTAAAAAACCAAGCTAATAATAAAATTAAGTAAGTAAACAAATTAAGAGATTAAAAAAATCAAACGAGTAAACAATGATTGAGGTTAAGACTAGGAGCAGTTCTACCTCCCAGAAGAATGATATGTGCTTCTTCTGAATCTTTACATCTATATTATATTTCTATATAATATACATCTGACGACATATACAACAAAGGCCTCAGAGCGTTTATCTTCTATCATTTGAAATGACTCACACAGAAATATATATTCCAATAAGTTTTTAATACTGATAGAAAATAATGCCATAATTAAAAAAAATGTTTGAAATCTGTAACTCCATTACAAGTTTGTAGTTTTGAAAAGGAGAGACATTTTTACAAACGACACTAAAAATTTTTAAAGTAAAATGTAATTCACTTTGCCTATTATACGAAGGAAATGAATCAATATTCAAAGTTAATTTTGTAATAGGGAGTAACTCATGTTTAAATTAACTAGTCGTTTGAATTATCACTGCTAGGCAATAAAGTGGTGAATACAAAACAAGGCTGAGGGGTGGAAGGGAAAACAAATATTTCAAGTTAGAGAGGGCTATTTAGATTGTATAACTTCAGAATCATGAGGTGTTATAACTTGCCTGACCTCGCCAGCAGAATGACCAATTCAATTAGGCCATCGTTTCAACTTTCTCCGCTAAAATTGTTTTCAACTTTGACTAAACATCTTTCACAAAAAAAAAGTAAAAAAAAATATTACGTATAACTTTAACGGTAAAATAAGTTAATGTCAGTTTCAAACAAAACAATTTTAAATTTCGAGAAAATTAATTAAAGTGGTTGTACAACATTTTATCACCGTTTTCCTGCGACATAATTGCGTATAAAAGTACTTAATCTAAGTAATTTCTCAATTTTCAACTTGTGAATCAATTTCCAGCCCAGTTATATGGTCAATTTATTAAAAGCGTCTTGTTCGAAAGAAAATTAGTATTATTAAATTTTCTGGCTTACTGACTTTATAAGTTCCATGGTACTTTTCCTCTAATACAGACTTCAGTTTGCTTATATCACTTTAACTGATTGTTTAAAAAAATATATATTAGGGATTTCAAACTCAGAACCATTAGTTCTGATAAAACTACCATCCTTTTACTCTCTTTTGTTGGAACTGTCGCAAGAATAGAAATTCTGGACAAACGACTCAAGCCCTTGGAAGTAATGTGAAATAAACATTATCAGCAGTTATAACGCGTATTCCAAGAGTAGAAACATCAAAAGTTTTGTTCATATACCTGTCAATTAATTAATTATGAAAAGTAAAATTAAACAAAAAGAAACTGTTTATCAAAAATCATTAAATAACAGGAATATTGTAAACTCAACATTAATTGCAAACAGAGTTTCTAGCTAATTTTTGAGCCGTGTAAATATTAAAGAGGTTTTTAAGGGATATTATTTTTAATTCGGTATTATTTAATTGTATTCCTGTTATCTGGATGCATTCAGCGACGACTCTGCCGGGTCGTCGCTCTCTGCTGGTACAAGTGAACGAACCTACCTCTTCTTCTTCCCTTCTACTTTCTCCCTAACGACGAACTTCAGTTCAAAATATCGGTCCAGTAAGTTTTCTCGCTTCTTCTATTTGTTGTCTTTTTTCATTTATATATCTGTCCGGTTTGGACCGTTTTAATATTTTGATTTATATATATATATAACATGATTTTACAAACATGTAAAATAATAATCTATGATCAAACCATAGTATGAAATGGGGAATAAGACTAAAGCGGTCTTCGGCAGAGTTAAAACAACAGTTATATTATTGACTCCGACGAAGACCACTAGTTACGGTTGAAAGATCATAGTCTTTTTATCTATTTCATATTGTGGTTTGATCATTGTTTATATTATATATATACAAAATCATAAATTTCAAAACGTAAAATTTCAAAATCAAAACATGTTCGATTTTAACTTTGCATATGTCCAGTTTAAATTAGTATTCTCATTATTTAGTGAATATATACACCTCGTAGTTTGCAAGGTGACATCTTATATAAAACTACATCGTTTATTCCATTCCTTTATGTTCTTATTGTCTAAATCGTAAGGTTAATTGCGTACTTTCATACTTTGGTTCCCAAGTCGATTTGTAGTTCATGAATTATTATTATATATAATAAGATTTCAACATTATCGTGTTAAGAACGAATAAACGTCTAAACTGCACCAAGAGTTTTAAAAGCGAGACTAAGATCTAGAAAGTACCGTAACAACTCATCATTCAGTGTGACTTCAGTTGTTCTATTTCTGATTTTTGTATAGTGTTTTTGATGTTTATATGTATATAGTTTATATGTTTATAGTGATGTTTATATGTTTATATACTTACATATAAATGTAGAGCATTTATGACAAAGTTTTTGATTTAATGGCCTAACAATCTGCTAGCATTCAAAAGTTTTGTTATCCAAAAGAAATATGGTGAGTAATTTATTACATATGAGGATAAATCAACTTATTGCATGTTATTATAGAATTTTAACATTATATGATATCCTTTTATTTGAGTATTCCGTAGAGAATATGATTACTATGCTTGAGATGTACTTAATTAATGGGACTTTTATAGAATTTTTTTTTTTCTTTGTATGATAAGTAAAGTAAACAGAAGTTGCTGTAATTTACAGCGAAAGTTTCTTTAAGTTATGATTTGATCAGGAAGGCAAGGGTTGAATTTGAAGATGATGGGACATGTTGGAACGTGTCCAGATGGGGGGAGCTGGAAAGCAAAGGCGAGTGTCTACACTGTGCAGGGAGGTGAGGAAGGCAGCCAATAACCAAGAGGAGAGGGACTGATGCTCGATTCGAGAAAAGCCTGCGACCTGCCTTTCCGACATCTCTCACTCACTCTCTCACCACTTCATTCCACTTCAACAATCCCCTGACATAATCGCTTCTTTTTTTAAAGCTTCCTCTCTGATGAGCAAGCGATTTACCAAACTTGAAGATTTCACTGACACGGAGACCTTCAAACATTATCAGTTGGATCTAATAATTGAACAAAATTACAGCTTTCAAAGTTTGACTAAGATAAGACATATCACTGTTTTTTTGATATTTGAACTATATACTATTTTACCAACAGCTCAATTTAATATTAACATATCTACCCAGCATTATTCATCGGATCATGGTTGAAACAAAAATTATTTCATCGATTCAAAAGTAAAATATCATTTTTAATATAATTAAAACTTGAACTAAAACAATCCGAGCAGAATCTGCATATGTTCTAAGTATGATCAAACCACAATATGAAATGGGAAAACAACACTAAGATCTTTAAACCGTAACAAGCGGTCTTCATCACAGTCAAAAACCCAACTGAACTCGAATTCAAAAACCCCTTCGAACTCGGTTGGGCTTTTGACTCTGACGAAGACCGCTTGTTACGGTTGAAAGATCTTAGTCTTGTTCCAGTTCATATTGTGGTTTGATCATTGCTTGTTATTTCACGTGTTTATGTAAAATCTTTTTATCTAAGTATAGAATGAAACACTATGACAATTCAAGTACATTTCATTTTTTTTTTCATAATGTTATTTACGTATTAAAATTATATTCTGTAGTTTATATGAAAACAAATCAAATAAGCATTCAAATATTTGAATCTTAATTATTGTATTATTAGTAAGCAAAAACTGAAAACAACATGTTATTTTTATTAATTAATTATTCAATGAAATTTCGTTTATTACTTTAAAAGTGCTATATACTTTGAGAAACAAAATTTTATATGGTTAAACAACAAAAGTTCTCAATAATCTAATTCAATTAGTATATTTCATCCATCCTGACACCTATGTTTTCTACATACAAAATGTAATAAGTTTTATGAACTTAAAATCCATCTAAACCAGAAGTGTTCAATACGACGATCGCCCAAGTATTATTGGCTGATGGCAGGACTTTAAAAAAATTAACACCAGGCTGTAATTCATCCCTTGACTGACTGATACACAGGACGGCCAGAAAAAATGAATTCTGATTTTTTATACTCAGTTCACTATACAACGGCAAAAGTGGCTCTAAGTTTAGGAAAGAAAATAAGCCAGTCGTTAAGTTGCCTCTTACTCTTTGGTTGTAATTCTTTCTTTTAAAATTAAGAAAAGTTAAAAAAATGTGTGGGGAGTCTTGATAAAGTAGGGAGAAAAAACGGATCTTTTTCTTATGAAATAAGAAGAGTTTTTTCACGATGAAAAATTACGTAAATCATCATAAACTGTAAGCATCCTCAAGACATTTTTAAAGAAATATAGCGGGTATATGATTGTGACATGCTCATAAGTAGCTCGCATGCACAAAATGTGTCAACACCTGATCTAGACTTTCTGCATTCATATCACTGACTACCTTCTATACATATAATGAGTAGTTTTGACTGTAGATGAATGCAGAAGATATATAACTGAAGATAAACCTACAGATTGCTGAAATATACTGATAATTGTGTTTAGTTTGTTGTGAAATGAAAGTTTTATTTCAACTTTTCTAATTGAGTTTGTTTCTATACAACTCCCATTCACAGAGACTTTTATTTTCAATCAAAAACATTGTTTTGAAACTATTATCGTTAGTTTTCTAAATGTTCTGTTTATTTCATTTTTTTACAAAGTTTTTTCACAGTATAGACACATTTCTTAAAAATTTAAGTACTGTGGATGCTGTAAGCGTACCTAATGCCAACCTAGTGAAAATTTTTATATTATCATTTCTTCTTGGCAATTTTTAAAATTTTTGGTATTATAAAAAAAACATTAATTTGGAGCCTCAGATTTTACTTATTAAACTATTCCTACCACACAGAGAAATCATTTAGTGGAAAGTTCTACTAAAGAATGAAAACAAAATGTACTGATAAACTCAGATTCTGCCGTTTGTTTAAACACAGAAGATTAGGTAAGTAAAGTAAAGAAAATAAATACTTCAAAAGCAAATTTTTTTTGGCATTACTAGTTCAAAAATTTTAGATAAACATTGAAACAAATGAAAAATGAGTTGCTTGTCAAGTAATTTGATGTTATGTATACATGTTATTTACTATACTTATAATATAGTTGAGTGTCGGCCACTCCAGATTTTTTCATTTCCATTTCATTCTTTTGGATGATTAATATTTGTAAGTTAATTAATATTAATTGTATAAAATTATTGCTTATTAAATTCATGCATATATATATCATCCTATATTAAACACGTTTTCGATGAAAATAAGATCCGAAACGGACAAATAAAGTTTAATGTAGACAAAAAAATCATAGGGAAATTAAAAATATACACTTACATTCTTTAATCTTAGCTTTGAACCGTCTTTAGAAGAGATAAGAGAGAAACGAAGCACACTGGTACAGAGACGGTTGGAGACCAATAATGTTGCCGCATGTTTTTCTGTGACCATGGGATCGTTGTGTGGCAACATTGTTGGTCTCCAACCGTCTCCGTACCAGTGCGCTTTGTTTTTCTCTTATCTCTTACATGAAGTTGGTCTTACATTAGAGGATGTAGTGTGTGTTTTTAATTTCTCTATGTTTCTTTGTCTACATTGAATTTTATATGAAACTATTTTAAAATTAAACTAAAGTACTAAATTTAGTACTATATACTAAAGAGAACACTAAACAATACTTTCAAATATATTTATTTATTATATAAATTTCTGGATCATAATCTTTTACATATTAATATATGATATATTCGTTTATCTTTGATAATTTAAATCTTATGAATTTAGATTCATTTGGAATTTAGTGCAGTACTTCTGAATCCAGAAATGAAAACATGTAAATAAATATTTATAAAACTGTTAAATGTGTTTTTGATTGTTTGCTCTCTATACAAACTCTAGCAGTTTGTATAGAATAGTATTATTAAATCAATGCTGTTCCACCTTAATCCATATTTTTTTTTATTTTGAATAATAAATCATTGATCTTACTTGTTAATTTTGTATCATTTGATATAATAAATTGAAATTTCAAATTAAAAATAATAAGAGAATGACCAAAAAATTCTTTGAAGCGAAAAAAAAGTTTGAGAAAAAACAATTAACGTTGCTTGTTATATTTAAAAAAAAATAAAAAATAAAAAAAACGAAACTTCCTAACAATATCATTAAATTGTGTTGCTCTAAGGAAGAGATGAATAACTAAGTGGGATGAATTTTTAAAGGGACGTTTAAGCCTAATTTAACCTTAAACGAAGAGAAACCTTGTTCAGTGTTTTGATGAATACCAGCATTAAGTCATATTTATTCGAAAAGAAAAGAAATGGACACAACTTAGTTATGAAAAATATTGAATTGGAGTGTTTTAGATTCTATGTATAGTAGAATTGACATTAGTCTTAATATTCATGGTATTTTAAGCAATAAAAAAATATTATTAAAAATTTTGTCTCTAAATCTATAATATTAATATTAATCATATATTTAAAGTTTTATTAGGATGTAAACACATTTTATTGACGTATGATGTACAGAGCATGGTACACTTATACAAGTATTATGTCTCATCTGCTCCTGAAATGCCCATTGATATAAAAGCCAAGCTTATGAAATTGAAACTTATAAGTGGGAACTTTAGAAAAGTGGAAACAAGCAGCAATCATTGCAGAGTGTTTGTACACATACAGTTCTTACCAAACATGTGAGTACTGATCTCTTATATTCAGACCTTTGCCCGTTCAGTTTTCATAATACATCCATCCCAAGAGTCTCTTTCAAAGCCCACTGATATACTTGGGGTTCTTTGTTTTCCTATAGTTCCAACCGGTTTTTAATCCAATAGAATATTTTACGACAAATACAATCAAATCATAAACATTAAACATAAATCCTGAATGTTTAATGCATTTTTCTTGATCAATACAGATCAATAAAATGGTCAAAATATTGAAGAGATTTTTTTCATTTTTTGTTTCTTATAGTCTATATCCTCTGGTATTGTTGGGTCTTTTGGACCAATTTTCTTATACTACTATACTAATACTAGTAACCAGGTAAAATTATATCTTCAAAAAGTTATAGCAATTCTTTCTAAAGTCATGATTAATTCAAATAAATTAGTGTAAGACTTATCTCTTCTGCTGGTATCAAACTTCTCACCGCCAGACTTTATTAAGAAAAGGTGAAAAAGAAATCGATTCCTTCCCCTTGTTCAAACGACTTATAAATCAAATTTCTTTTATGAGGAAACTTTTCACCACCTGCAAACGGAGTAATTCTTAACCTTATTTTCAGCCATGTTTAGAAGAAAAATATTTTTTTTTATCAATATTGTCCAAAAGTTTTACTTGGCAAAACCGATGTTTTTTTTTAAAAAAAATGTTTAAAGTATATTCCATATAAACTAGACTGACTAAATACTTTCTTAATTTGCAAACGAAGCTCGATATCACTTATATTGTTACCTAAATCTAGTAAACTTTGAAATTTAATAGATATAGTCATATCTTATATGGTTGAAAAAAAAATTATGAGGATAATTCTTGAAATGGAATTTTTGTGATGGTGTTGATGTTCTTTGAAAACATCGTACAACATGGCCTTTTGATCAGTGTGTTCTCTATTGTTTCCAAGGCCTCAATTTAGAGTGTCTTCTTGTAGATGTGATGCCATTCTGATCATACTAGTGTGATAAAAGACAATTTTTCTCTCAATTATACTAAATTTGAGAGTTAGCATCTGTAAAAGGAGCATTAGCAAACAAAAAAAGGGGTTCTCTGACGTTTTGACACAATTCAAATTACACAGAAAGAGTGCATAAATCTTACGCAACTCACTTTGTTGTTTTGACTATCGTAATTCTCAGAAGGATAGTGGACCACTCAGCAGTTAAACAAAAACTGACAAGTAGAAAGTTGTATGTATAAATCAAGCAGTATTGTTGCCAAGCTATGACGGTAAATAGAAATGCCATAAAGAGAAAGGCTGGAAGCAAAATAGATGAAAATAATCAAAGAAAACAAGTGATCCTTGCAATAATTAATAAATAAATGATTAATGATATAGCGTGTATAATTATTGACAAATAAATCATGAATACATATAACGATATCATTTTAGAAGTCCCTGTCTGTGATGATCGATTTTGTCAGATGATCTTGCACCAAGGATGTATGTTAAATATGCTCCTATGAATCCCTTCATATAACAAGAAGGCTAAAGTCAAGAATATGATTGAGAATTTTAGCACGGAAGCAGTCATTAAAATGGAGATTACATAAATTTGGATGAGTACCAATAGAAAAGTTACTGTCTTGGCCGATGGAAGCTGTAATGAATAATCGTTGACAACCTTACAACTGACTTTAGTACAAAGAAGTAAGCAAAAAAAACGAATCAGTTACAAATTAAGCTTCTGTGGAAACTTTCAATTTACAGGTTATTTTATTAGTATTCTAATTTTGTAAAACGATTCATCTGTCCGTCTTCATCAATCGAATTACCACAAACTCACTCATACTTCATGTCACTTCTCATCTGAAATATGCAGTATTGGCCGACTTTATGTAACTGTTGTTTTCTTCTTTACAGCAGAAGTAGCATCAGAAATTAATAAATTTATCTTTAGTGATACATTCAATTCATATATAATAAAAGCACTATCTATTACTATCAATCGTTTTGTTTTATTCCCACAAAGTAGTGTGTTCCAAAAACAACCTATGATGGAACTTACAGATATAAAGAAATATGATATAACTATTGAAAACAAAGAGTTAGGATCAAATGCACGACACATATATACTTCTACTATAAAATATTTCATATAAACCTACCCATTTCATCTCAATATCTACCAATCTCTAATTTTTGGATACATTTTCATTATGAACGTGAACAAAGTGAAACACACCGAACTGGTAGGAAAACAAGACTAACCTGTAATCCAAGTAAGAGGCTGTAAGTTTTCTGACCTATTGTATTTTGTTTTGCTTACGTTCAAACTATATATATATATATATACTCAACTAAATGAAACAATTTCACGAACTAAATAAACTACATTGACATAAAGAACACACAGAAATGAAACAGAAACTCACTACTATATTTCGATCGCCTCGTCATTAGGAGGATAGAAACGAGTCGCTCCGCAGGCAGACCACGACTGGCCGGTGGTCTTGATGAAACACTCAAACAGTGTAGCCCATATACGGAGGGATGGGAGGCAAGGGTAGATAAAGAAATAAAATCAAAATAAATTATAACAAATGAAAACAACTACTATTAGCATAAGTAAAAAGCCAAAACAAAAATAAAAATAAGTAAGTCAACAATTTTAATAAATTAAAATAAATAAAAGGAATAATCAACGATTGAGGTTAAGCCCAGGAGCAGATCTACCCCCCAAAAGACTAATAAAATCTTCTTCTCAAGCTCTGAGAGTGACTTTTGAATTATTATCAGTTATCTGTCTTTGGACCTGTACGCAGAATCATTCATTAAAACTGAGTCCGTGAGAACTGGCATGAGTAGAAACGGGAAAGTCACTGCGTTTACCAATTGGACGACCTGTGATTATTCATACGCAGGATTAGCTTGGTGGAATCCAAACCCACATAAAAAGCATCACATTGGGTGCAATCCAAACTACTATATCGAAATACAGTAGTCAGTTTCTATTTCATTTATGTGTGTTCTTTATGTCAATGTAGTTTATATATATATATATATATTTGTGAATTTTGGCAGCAGTCCTTCTGCCAACCAACCAACCAATAGTTTCTGCTAACTATGGTTACGTTTTTAATTATATATATATATGCGTGTATCGTCATATTTTTTAACATTACTGATTTTATTTCTTATAGTAATTGGATGGTTTATAGCTTAAAGGTGTTGTAAATTAACCAAAATATTATTTAAACATTATTAATTTAATTACACAAGAATATCAAAACTTTCTTGTTAGCAGAAATAGTTATTATTAGTAAAAAATAATTTGAATAATTAATCATTAAATCTTTTTAGGGTATTTTTTTCAATCTTTTTTGTTTCTTTATGGCTTAATTTGATTTATTTAAAATGGGTTTAAACAATTTGTGTTTGGATGTCAGTCAATATATATTGAACCTGTGTGATATCAATATGGTTTGATTGCTGAAATCGGTTTCGTATAGAATGGCTAAAGCGAAAGTTGTAGATGAACCTTCGCTAGAGGAGCTCAAGTAGGGGTCAGAGGTGACACAAGTGTAACTTTTTCGCAGATCGCCAGGCGTGCTGATCACCTGTCTCTCATCGCCCTGCAAGTCACGTAAATCGCCAATTGTTCTGCTCTGCTTTGTGCCAAGCCCCCTCTCCCTCCACTCCACCTAATTTATATTTATCATACCACCCTCAATTTATTACTTTTTTTTTTTTGACCTCCACATCCTTTTTTCCTGTCTAACATTTTTCCACTTTATAGCAACATTAACAATTTCTTTTCTATTTTATTTTTTTCTAATTATGATAATAATAATAGCCATTTCATTCACAAAAAATTAAAACTTCTTAAAAGAAAATCATATTTATTTTGACAAACTCCTGATATATATTTAAATATATTATTAACTTTAACACATATGAATGAATCATAAAGACACTACAGAATTTTATTTATAAAATTCTTAGTGTCTTTCAACAAGCATGTTGCCGTTGTCTACAACATGCTTGGTCTCCCATTCTCTTTTCTACTGAAGACGGATTACCCAAAATTTGAGTCTGTAAGTGTGTTTTCCTACTTTGTGTGTTGCTCTTTGTTAATCTCGAACTCGTAATTTGTCCAGTTTGGATCGTATTTCGTTTTATCAGTGATATATATATATATATATATATATATATATATATATATATATATATATAATAAATTCAAAACGAAGGAAACAGACAGAAAGACACAGACATAACTCACATCGATATTTCTATCATCGTCGTCATCAGGAGGTGTGAAGAGCGAAGAGTCCCGCAGGAAAAGTTACCGCCCTGCCTTCCTGCGGGACTCTTCGCTCTTCACAACTGCAGGAAACACAAACTTTTCTAAAACACAATTTTTCTGGTATATTTCAACCTTCCCGTGTTTTCTAGTATTATATAATTAAATATAATTAATAAATTATATTAATGCAACAACCTTAGTTCTCATATTGTTTAAAAAAAAATTAAGCAGCAACTTCTATTAAAATGAACCTCAAACTATGAATTTCTGTTACTGAACTTTTAGCATCACTCAGATTTAGTTCTGTAACGGACTTAGTATGTTTCGTAAACCCAAAATAAATCATAATTTTTGTTCTGTTATATGTAAAAGCAATTGCTTAGAGGAAGTTTTATTAAAATGAGTAAGTTATATCATTACACTATAACTATAAAAGCCCCTAAGTCTGAAAGGTAAACCGACTTTGACTGTTCCAGTCGACTCTTTTGAACTTCAGGCTCAGAGAATGTTATTAATATACTTGTAATGGTCGTACGCTCAACTAAAGGACTCCATATTCTAAATGAAGTCGTTATTATTAAAAATAACTTGTAAATTTCTCAAAAACTTTATGAAAACTATATATTTTAGCTGATTTTGTGACCATTTTCAGGCTAACAACTTACATAAAGAAATACTATACTTTATGGCCTTTCTGCTGCTTTACATTTGGCTAACACCACCAACCCCAGTATTACTTTTCAACATTGGTACAGTCACATCTTCTCTAATATTCTCATTCATTCGTCGTTTGTATAATCTTGAAAAAAAATGGGTGAATCTACTAGATCCATTAATTTGTTTAATCTTCCATGTTACTATTATTTAACGAGATATATATATTTCTAAGATTTTGTGTACATTTCATCATTTCATTCACCATAATTTATATCATCCATGATTTATCATTCCATGATTTATCTACTGCGTATTTTTTCATTACGATTTTAAACACTTTTTTTCAAAATATATGATTCTTCTCTACTTCAAATGGTGTTTACTCTGCTCTCTTCTTCTGGTGTTGGTCAAATAAATGTTCACCTTCGTCTAGGGCTGCGGTTCTGAACGTGGCCCACATCAACCCCGAGGGGTCCACGAGGAAAAATAATATTTGAGAGTCCATGGCACGTGGTTAGTGCTCCGTATTAAGTTCCTTATATCAGGATAGCATAACAAAAATGCATCAAAGCGTTGTTAACAAACCGTTAGAGTATTCAAACATAAGGCCCAATATTATCGTCAGTTTGATATAGTCTAAAATGTTTCAAAATGTTCTATTGTTTTCTTTTATATTATATTCAAATATATTTAAAATTTATCAAATTTATTTCAGCGCTTTATAAATTGTTAATAAATCCATTTTATTATTGTTTTAAAAAGATTTTGGAATTTTGACATCACATTTAAATGTAATGGAATTATTCCATGTTAACTCTTTTCAGTTACCTAAAAACAAATATCTTCAGTGAAAATTTACACGCTGGTTATTATGTTATTTTTTATATAAATAACATAGGATTATAGTTTTATTTACACCATCTCTCTGATAATGATTATCCTGGGACTTTTGGTCCCTCAACTCTGGTGTGAATGTTATCCTGATGAACAGAACTGTGTTTAAGAATGAGGTTCAGAAACCGTGAGGTAAGAGCCAGCCAGTATGATATTACCTTCGTCGTAGAAAAAAAAAACAACGCAGAAGGCTAATGGTAATGAAATATCTCTTTCTAGTGCAGACCTTTTGAATTTAAGATTCAAAGATTAACAACTGATGTAAGGTACTGGCATGCCAGAGAGTAGTTATACAAATTTATTAACTTAGTTGAAAATTATCATTGACTGTAAATAATCAAAGAACTAAGAGCTGACAACTAATAGTATCAGTAAACTTTCAACAATTTCTAAAAATACGAATAATGATGATAACAATCTCAGTATTTCTATGAGTAATAAAATAGTAAATTTAATTTGTAATAATATCTCATAAACTTTCATTTTTATTTCATAAATAAAAACGTGTAAAATAACTAACTATACAGGCAGCTCGAAATGGTTGGAATTATGATTAAAAAAAATTGTTTGTTTTGAAATAATAGGATTAAAAGAAGAAAGTGTAATTACAATAGAAATTGAAAATCCTTTCAAACAGAAGTATGAAAATTATTTTAGAGTTACCTGGTCATTGATATAGCAAGAACAGTAAAAGATATTTCTGAGTATTTCAGATTAGAAGGGACTATATTTCATTCGAGCGGCATCCTTTGACACATAATAGTAATCTAATTCTTCTTCACAAGGGTTAGAACATAGTTCCATTCAAAAAAATAAAGAACTTACTTTTTTTTAGTGAAACGTTCTTTGTTCTTTGCAGAATTGATGTAATGGACTAATAATTAAATTAAACTCATACAGAGAATAGAACAAGTAGTATAAATAAAATAAAATAATTCTCTATGAGACAAAACTTGTTTATTAGAACAAAATACCTACCAATTATTACATAAATTTAAACACTTCCTGGAAAAAAATCTATCACTGGTAAAAATTTATAGTCAAACAGCTATCAGATAATTGACATTATAGAAGAAATATTACTGCAAGCACGAAGAGGTAAGGTAACTTTCTATTTTCAGTTAAACAAGCATCCAATCATGTGCTAAGCACAAACTGTTACTATTTAATTTTGAACTATACATGGTCATTATTATTTAATTAGAGTCGTCATAAATAAACGAAATTCACAGAATTAACACACATCATTGAGATCGGAAAGACACTATTATATTTCGGCTGACTCATCACCAGGTAGAAAGATGTAAGTGACTCCAAAGACAAATGACAAGTCAAGTGAACTCTCATTTAAGAGGGACTCAATCAGAGTAGCCAACTTACGGAGATAAGAAAAAGATCTTAGTCTTTTTTCTTACTTATTATTGTGGTTTGGATGTTGATATTTGCATATATATAAATTCTAAAAAGGAAACCATGTAAACTCATGCAGAAAGTTTACAGACTTACTCACTCAAATCTTTGATTTAACCGTCATCAGGAGGAAGAGAAGAGGGCAACATTCTGCTCAGTGGGTTGTCCACCGTCATTCTACGAAGCACTGTGTAGAGGAAGTAGATGATTATTCTCTTTTCTTTGTTCTGATTTCTCAAACAAAAAATTCGACGCTACCACGGTGTAAACCTTTTATACCTATTTATTTTCTTTCTTTTTTAGAATGTAATTTTAGATTGCTTGTTCATTTAGATAAATATATATTTAATCCATAACAAGATTTCACAATAACCACGTGAAATAACAATCAATGATCAAACCACGCTATGAAATGGGAATAAAAGACTAAGATCTTTCAGCCGTAACAAGCTGTCTTCACCAGAGTCAAAAACCCACTGAGATTGTGTGTTTGACTCTGACGAAGACCACGTGTTACGGTTGAAAGATCTTAGTCTTCTTTCCAATCTCATAGTGTGGTTTCTTATGTAGGGAATCTGGAATTGAAATCACTCAAATATCAATTAAATTGTATTTTAAACTATTATTATTAATACAATATAGAAAGTTATACTCCTTAGAAACCAATCCATTTATTAAAGACGAAAAATCATTTTGGATTATTGTATATCTTAAATAAGATGTACTTTAATTCAAAAACCAAGTTTTTTACAATCTTTAAAAGAATTTGTATTCTGTTAAAATAAATTTATCAATTATTATATAAAGATTTCTCAATATAAATATTCTTTGAAAGCACTTTTACTTAATGTAAGCTAAGGGATTTGACTTGTTAGTGTATATTCAGAATTTATTTCGATTAGACAGTGATTCTTTCAAAGCAGGAAAAGTGGAAAGAGCATTGGAAAAGTTTTTATACAGAAAGAAACAGTATTTGATTTTAGCTTAAGCTGAGTAGGGAAAGTTTGTAAGTCACTGGTTAAACACAATAACATTAATGAGACCGTAAAACATCGTTTCAGAAATCTCAAACTACATTAGGGCGTATTTTCCAGCAAAATAAGTCTCAATTGGCCAATAGGAAAACTCTACTAATTTCCGGTTATTCAACGAATCTGTAAGAAATATCGTTTATAAACATCTTAAAATTTCTATATGAGAGCTTCTGAATGAATGATGTTAAAATTTAAGTCCTTTCTTAGTTGTAGATATTTTACCAGGAAAATATTATAAAAATAGAGTTATGAAGAACTCTAAGTTATAAAAATGGCAATGTTTTTACTAAATTTAAAAACAGTTATTTTAAAATTAATGATAACAATTTGATAAATGCTTGTAACATCCAATGACAGAAATCATTCTACATGGATTTAAACATGATGAGCTTCATTATTAAAGATTTCCAATAAATGGTTTCTAAACAAGCATCTCTCAGGGGAATGCCTGACAAATTACTCCAAAAATTGTGAACTAGTGATAGTACTAGATGTTGGTGTTTGTATGTGTGTGGTGTGTATGTATGCATGTATGTGTGTGGTGTGTTGTATGTATGTATGTATGTATGTGTGTGTGTGTGTGTGTCTGTTGTGTGTGTGTGGTGTGTATGTATGTATGTGTGTGTGTATGTGTGTGTGTGTGTGTGTGTGTGTGTGTGTGTGTGTGTGTGTGTGTGTGTGTGTGTGTGTGTGTGTGTGTGTGTGTGTATGTGTGTATGTGTGTGGTGTGTGTGAAAACAAATAATGACGTTTTTTTCACGTCTCACAGTCTCATTCATTGAGTATCAAATTTTGGTGTAGTGAAATTAGTTGTTTTTATTTCTTAATTTGTGAAATGATTTGAAAAAAAAGTAATTTTTTTTTAAAGTACTCTGTCAAGTTAGGGTAAACATTTACGTCAACTTTTCAAGCGTTACGGGAGGCTTTTAGAGTGAATTTTTTACTCTTTTTTTTTTACGGGTCAAGTTGGATTAAACATTTGCGTCAACTTTTCAAGCGTTACGGGAGGCTTTTAGAATGAATTTTTTAGTTGGTTACTTGTTTATGAGTGGATTCTATCAAGAACGGATATTGTCTGGTGAGATCAAATGTTTATACGGAATGAGAATAAATAAAATTTTTTCCTGTAAATTGGAAAAAAAAACAGATCTTTTCTGTCATCATAAAAGTCTGAAATGATAGCTGGCGCAAAGTTGTAATGCAAATGGTCCGGAACTAAAAAAAATTTGGAATTAAATGTTTTACTACGACAGCGGACTTGTTCATTCAGTTCTTATCATTGATTATTATCTTTGATAATTAATATCTTATCATTGATAATTTTGGATCAATAATAAGTACTCCGATCATTCACAACGACTTTTGCTAATTATGTGCTTTGTTTTCAGTTATTCAAATATGCCACAAAAGCACTTCAGAGAGGTTAATGCCAAATAAACTTTTCGAGAATTAATCAACGCATGAAGTTCTTCAAACATTACTTTATTTATCGTATATCTGATGATATTTTCATCAACTAAGATATCTTCAGTTAAGATATCTACCCAATACATTATCCTTGACATCATCATCATTAAAGAGCATATGAAGGGATGCACCGGTACTTTGTAAAACTCCTAAAGTTAATTGTGTCTTGAATAAAAAAGAATTTAGAGTACCATATTTCACATAAATCTAGTTAGGGAACTAATCTAGAGTTGTCCAATATGTATGCATACATATTTTATAAAAACCAACACCTTTTTTTTATAAAACTGAAGATGATCAGTATCTTGTCAAAAACTTTTTATCTACCCTCACATCACAATCTCCATTACACAAATGTTATTTTGACTCCAGTGAAAAGAGAAAAAAATCGCAAGGAAGGTCTAAGAAAACAAAAAAGTCGTCAATGCATAGACAGCTGTAGTATTTAATAACACATGCCTAAGAGAAGACTTAATGATGATATACAATAATATTCTATAAAATGTGTGGTTATCTAGTACAGGTTTTGTATAAATATGTATTTTAAATCTTTTGTAGTTTAGGATTGTCAAATTTGTTGCACTTGATGAAAGATGGTACTCTTTACTTTACTGGACTGATGTTTTATATTAAAAGTAAATGTTCCTGAAAAAACCGAGTTCTTTTGAACACTCATTTTGTCTTCATTATTAATGATTCTGTACTATTGAAAATTACTATAAATATTTTTAAAAGACCAATATCTGTTTGCACTATTTAAAATTTGTTTTATTAGTATCTTGTTACAATTTGTTAATGGAAGGTTCAATAAAAAATTTGAAAATTATTTTTTATAACTGAAGAGAAACATTTTATCTCTTTTCCAATATTGGCTCCTTCTTATCTTTTCTATCTAAAAATAATATGCAGTATAAATCAAAGGAGACGCATATCGTAAAAAGGACACAAGATGGGGGAAATTGACCCTTTCTCTACGTGAAGGACTCCCTTTCATAACTGGTTGTTCGTCTATAACTCCTCAATTCGAGTTGTGCCCCCTGAGCTTCCTCATATTGATGGTTCCTATTACAAATGGACAACATCGTTTACTTTTTCAATTATATTTTACAAGTCAGTTTGATGTTTTTGTGAGTACAGTATAAATGAATAAAAAAATGATTCTTTGAATAAAATTTCACGTGACTCTAAATAAAATGTATTCATTTTTTGTTAATATTAAAAAAACACTAATTAGAGGATTCTCATTTTCATCTCAAATTCTACAAAAATTAATGAATGTCAACATAATAGTTTTAACAAAGTCATTATGTTGTAAAATTTAATTACAATAAGCGTTTGAACTTATTTGCAATACAACTAATTTAAGTTGTTGATACAATAAGTCATATATTCATTGTATACGAGTCACCGTCTATAATAAGTGTTGGCCTGTCTCTGTGGGTGTTAGTGTGTGTGTTTTTTTCCTCACAACAGTAACCCTGTTACTAGGGAGTATATCTAAGTTCACACGTATCTCACAGTACAACGTGTATACAACATCAAAGTTATTATAAAATAATACACTTGTAGGACTAAGATTAAGTAAGTATAACATATAGACATCAATTAAATAGTTAATAATATATACTTGAATAACTAAACTTAAATAATAAATGAAAATAGTATCAAGAATTCTTTACACTAACGTAGGTACTGACTTATATGTAATTTGTTTGTTTGCTTTTAATCAACAAAATTATGGCAACTAAAATAAAATTACAATTAAATATTCCAATTAACTAAAATATATCCATTGAAATCTTATTCAGAAAGTGAAAGTGGATATGTTGTAAAAAGTCGAAATGTACGCACGCGCGTGTGTGTGTATGTGCGATTTATTTGAATTATTATCAAATATTTATTATTATTATTAATTATAAAGTTATTTCTATTACTCTGTATCTCTATGCATGTCCTGTAGATTTGGTGTTTGACTTGATTGGAATGAGACTGTATGTACGATTCTCAGTCTGCTGGAGAAGATTATCATGAACTTTCATTGTCACTGAACCGGTCTTTTTCTGAACACCTCCCACATATAGACGATTGAAGCCTTTTGTGCTGACCAAGAGTTCAAGAAATGGTAATTTTTTTCAAATTTTATGCCCGTTTAAGCTAGGGTAGAGAGCAGGCGATGAAAAAGAATCAAATAATTTAATATACCTCACATATAACTATTTTTCATTAATTGAGATATAATTAAGAATAATTAAAGAAAGATCATTAAATGTAATAAAAATAGTTTCAGTACCTGGAAAATAAATACAGATTGACATATATTATTGCAAATAATATAATGTATTTCATATAAATAATGAAAACTAGTTTTGTTCTAATTAATTTTGTATTGATGTAACGTTGACAATGTTTAGAAATAATATAGATGAAACATCAGCTTAAAGATGTTTTTTGAGAATTGTTTGACTCTGGACCAAAACTCGAAAAAGAAAAATAGTGCTGAATGTGTGTGGTCGAGATAAGAATACTCAATACGTAACAGTAAGAAACAAAAACAAGAAGAAAAAACAAGAAAACTTACTTGGAAATTTCGATCTTTTCGTGATCAGGAAAAGAAACTGAACAGGTTAGCTCTGTAGGCAAACATTAGTCATGACGGCAGAGTGAAAATACTTAAGTGACTTCTGTTATTGTTTCTCTGAGTTCATTTCTTTTAATCGTTTGATAAGTTGTTTTATCGGACTGTTTTATGTTATATTTATTATACATGTTATATATATTAATGAAAATTATATGTTTTAGTTTATATTTTTGGTCTGCTTCATATCAGATTTATTTCATTTATTTATTCGTACTTTATTTAATAAATAAAATTAGTTACAGCACATTGTAAATAGCAATTTTTTTTTTAGTTCATTATGTTTATTTTGAATACATAATGGTAAAAAAAAAATACTTATACATTCATATGTAAAAAAATTTTTTTTTTTATAAATTTAATTGCATGAACTGATAATTTAATAAAACTTATTTGCTTATAGATTACTTTGAACAGTTTTCATATTACATAGGTTTCAGTTCAATGCTCTCCACTAATAACCCTGATTAAATAAATAATATGCATATTACTTTTATGACTCACAACAATGAAGTAATATAGTTGAAACTTAATAATTAAATTTCTGTAAATAATATTTTTAGAAGAGTTGAAAAATGTAATTATATGACAAAAAATTCTTAAATTAAAAAATACATTCATTCAGAACAGCACCCAATATAAAATTAATATTAAAAAAATGTTAAAATATCGAGATTGAATTTTTTTATGATTCTTGTACTTTGCTTGATTTAAAGTAGAAAAATAACTGTAAATTCACTCTGCTGTAGAATTATTCAGTATCAGAAATAGTGATTGGCCAAATGATTTATTCTAACTTCCAACTATATCTGAGCATGAGTAGTAGAACTACTAGCATCCAATAATACAAGTGTGAGGGTTATTGCTGTCATGTGAGTGTGTCGTGTGCGAGTGTGTTTCTGCCGCCCCAATATGTACTCGCAGTAGAAAGCTTGTTGCAGGTTGTTCCATAGAATATAATATCAACATCTAGACGACAGTAAGGAATGATCCTAGTCTTTTTTCCATTGTCATACTATTGTTTGAACGTTGATGTTTCTTTCATGTGTTTATTATGAAATGTTTTTATATAATGCAATATATGAATAGTAGTATAACATATTACAACAAATCCATGATCAAAAACATAATTATGAGACAAAAAGTAATTAACATGAAAATTATGTTATTTATTCCAGGTAGGTTTGAAATATGCAATGTTATGATTTTTTTATGTATTATAAAAGCGATAGACATATACGGAGGCGTGCTGCAACCAATAAAAAAAGTATTGTAAATTATATTATAACTTTAAATAGTTCTTATAATTTGGGATGTTTTATTATATTATATTAATTAACAACTTTTAGAAACGACTGATATGTTATTGAGAAATGCATGTTTAGGGTGAAGCAGAGCATGTTTTTGTAAAGATTACTATTGTCTGGGCAATACTGTTCATAACAAGAATGCTCGTAAAATCTTGTGTTCAAAAAATAGACATGTTTGGAATTATTGTCCATCACAAGAGCAAAATCCAGAGTCTTTCAAATTAAATCCCCATACTTCTTAAAGTGTTCATATCTGGTTGTCTCGATATCAGCTGTATTAAACTTCTCATCATATATTGAAAAAAAAAACATTTTCACTTTGGTTCTTTCAGTACCTCTAAAGGTAGATTTCATTTAGCATTGGTTTCTCATTTCTCTCTCTGCATGACAGATTACCCATTTGGTTTCTCTATGCAGGTAAATGCTGCGCCTGATTGTAGGGAAAATATTGTTTTAATTTTAATTTACCAGACTACGCATACAGTTCCAATAAAACATTTCACAGGTAACAAAATTCTCTCTCTCTCTCTCTCTCCTCTCTCTCTCTCTCTCTCTCTCTCTCTCTCTCTCTCTCACTTTTCTCATCAGCGGAAATGAACCTTAGTTTCATTTTCATTACTACAATGAATGTTGTTGCTAATTGATATTTACAAACCTGAACGAGGCTGATAAATCTCTTTTAGTGATGAACCTCAATCACTGGTACCATATAATTGTACCATTGCAAACCTTCCTTCATTAAATAAAAACTTTTTAAGTTCTTTCAGTTTTATTATTATAATCACAATACAATTCAGTATGCAATAAGCGTCACAAGAAACCATGCAATAATAGGCACATTTTTTTTTTGACTTAGCTGTTTTTAGCACTATGAAACGTTGCATTGGATTAAATTTTCAAATTCCCTTTCCTCTTGCATTACCCTAAAAATTTGGGTGAAATAACCCATCACTTTGTTGAAGATTTCCGCACCAAAATTCATGAGCGGCTACATTTGTCCTTTCCATATTTTTTCCTCTCCGTGTTTTCCATTTAATCAAATACTAACTTTCTTTCTTGCAACAAATTATATACATTAATATTTGCCAAAATATTCAATATCATTCGATTTTAAGAAATTTTTACTTATAACGTTCCCCAAATAGTACAATTTTAAATAAACTTAACACTATATATAAATTACTCATTTTGAAAACATACAATAAATAATCAACATTAAAATAATTCAATTTTAAAATATATTTTAAAAAAAAATAGTTAAAATAATATGTAATATGAATATTATAAAATAAAATTACTATTAAAAATATTTCTAATAACTTCTTATTACATACCGTTTTTATTATCATTCCCCAAATTTAACAACAAATAATTTATTACATGATTAACAACAGAACTCTACATTGCTAATTCATAATCCATCAGATGACATCGCTAATGTTTTTGCACACTTAGTGACTTGATTAATTATACCTTCCGTGCAGTGTTGCAAATCTATCTCATTAGTTCTGGTTTCTTGTCTGATTCTCTGATTAACTATGTCACACACTCAATCATTGGATTTAGATTAATGCTCAAGTTATATGGATCATTTGATTTTTGTCTCATAGTCATTCAATAAAAGCATACTTTCTAAGTGTGTGCCAATTGTTCTTAACAAATATGCTAAATATATATATTTTTGAGACCTGCGAGAATAAATCGGAAGCTAGAGAGGCTAAAGAACTCCGGATCTACAAGCCCAAAACGAGCTTGTAAGTCACAAGGCTACAATGGTCTCAGCAGAAAAGATAGCTTTCACATTAACTGTAACAGAAGTAAATCCATAAAAAATTGTAATTCTTCAGAGGGTTTTTTTTTTGTTTCATTAACTCCTAACAGCACTAAACTCAATACCAGTGGATGAATTGATCAACTGCCAGCGTATCCAGTAATTTACTATTAATCCATTCACGGTCCAACTTGATATAATATAACATACCATATCGAATTTATTTATAAATTATTTAATTATTGGTACATGTACTTTATTATTTCAAAGAACTATGTTTTCACACCTCACGATTTACATTTCCCTCATTATAAATATGTTGTGGAATGAATTTATATGCTATGCATATAAAGCGTAGCTGAATATTTGTTTGTGCATATAATACAAATACGTAAAAATACTTGCATTTGTTCATGTTCTGTTGATATTTACCTGTCAGTTACTTGAAATACAAATGAAATTCATTTAAGAACAGTAACAATCATATATAATATTAAATAATATCAATCTTATTAATTGATAGTCACATTAACAATGTAAAGGTTAATTGCTCTTATTAATAATCTTATTAATTTAATTATATTAAATATAAAATTTAATAACTTATGACTTTATCTGATAGAAAATATAAATAAATATTTATTTGTTTATATTCAATTCTGATTAATAATCCTAATTCTAGGACGGTCTTCTAGACTAGTTAGAGTTCAAACTTTTGACCTTGTTGATCAATTTCCACGGTAATTGCTTCTATGCAAATCCCAGCCAAAATGTCAAGACTACAGCAATTTTAATCAAAATCCTTTAGATACATTTCTTTTATATCGTACAACAATTTTTTTTCAGATAAACTATCCCGTTAAAAATACCAATATTGGTGCTGATTTTTTTGCTACCGAGAATTACTATCAGCCAGCATTAACTTTGATATGAAAATCGGTTATTAAAGTCATTTTATATGTACAAAATATGTCGAAGATAATGGAATACACAGGGACAACATACGCGCACACACATACACACACACACACACACACACACACACACACACACACACACACACACACACACAACACAACACACAACACAACACACGCACATACACACACACAAACATATGCACGCACACACACACACACACACACACACACATACACACACACATACACAAACAGGTTAATTGCAAAAACCTGTTATGAAAACTTTAAAACATGTATTTCCGTTAAAAACGTGATGTCAATATTTTTCCTTTTGCTTTCCTCTATATTTCATATACACATCAAATGAATATTAAATGAGTGTAAATACTGAGCTGTCACTGAAAGATGCAAATGCACTTATTCTTACCGAAGAAAAGTAATATGAACGGAATATTTGGAAACTATGTTGATTTTCTTTATTTAATAATTCATATCAGTATGTTAGGAACAGAGTAAATACGATGAAAGTGGCTTACTGTTTTATATCTGGTCCAGACATGTAAATGAATTATACTGGGGTCGATTTTGACAAGGAGCCGCATAACACTCCATTAAAGCGACCATTTATTTGCACACAGAGCGGCATGGTATGGAAAACATTATTTATTCTTTGTCCTTAGGTGATAAATCACGTCTTCTATCCGGTCAAAAATTATGTCTCCAACGTCCAATAAAGAATATATCTTAAAATAACCTAAGAAAAAAAAAACCAACTCTTCATTTCTTTCGCTAATGGCCTTATAATGGAGCAAAAAATATTAGTATGCAAATGTTCTTTCAACAACCATCTTTCTAAATAAAATTAAATTTTCCTCTTTATTAACGAGAAGTCAGCAAAATATTTTATCGCGGATAATTAAAATTTTGTCTTTTTTGTTTTAATTTATTAACAGAATGAAAAAACATACCATTGCAGTATTACATTTTTAGAAAATACATGAAATTATTTTCTAAAGAGTAAGTTATATTAATAACGGACCTTTCATTTTATTCGAAGTAACTTTGCGCGTCTGCACCGACTCTCCGCCACCTGTAGTGTTATACCTCATGCATTTCCTGTGTACTTGTTTCTCAACCTTTGTCTTTTTCCTGGTATTCAGGAAATAACCCTTCTCATTTCAACTGTTTCCTTTCCTCCAATATTTAGTTTCTTTCATTACTGTTTTACTTGTAATTTGAGTTTGTTAGAATTTATGTCATTATCATTTTATTAACCTATTTTTATTTTAATTTCTTAAATTAACGGTTGTCAACCGTCTCCAACCGTCTCTCAACCAGTGCGTTTGGTTTCCCTCTCTTATCTCTCCTGAAGACTGTTCAAACCAAAAATTAGAGACTGTAAGTGTGTTCTTTTGATTTCTCTATGTTTCTTTGTCTATATTGAACTATATATATATATATATATATATACTTTGAATAAAATGAAAGGTTCTTGTGGAGAATAAAAACTTAAAAAAATAGAAACAACACTTAATAGAAAGATAATCCACCTTATCTAGTCAGTAATTTATGGGGACTAGTCATAATGAAAAACAAAGTGAGTACTTGAGGAGCAGTTTGCTTCTCAACGCGAGTACTTCGCATTTCTTCCTGATGACGATGGATATCGAAATATCAAAGTGAGTTCTGTAGTGACCTTCTAAGTTCTTTCCTATTTGTTAAAGTTTTCTATATAACTAACTAAATTTATATAACTATAAAGTTATAACTATATAAAACTAAAGTTACTTGGTGAAACAAACATTTCACAATAAACTAAAGATACAGAGTAATCTATCTATATCTCTATCTACTCTCCTCATGGCGGTTGAACCAAAAATTGGCGACTTTCTCATGTGAAACTACTTTAAAGTAGAGTAATAAATGACTATTCACTTTCTGCTTTTCAATGTTGACGTTTTTTTAGTACACTAATTACTTGGCAGAATATTCCAATGTTTGTTGTGTTTTTCAACAATCATGTATTGTTAATTTAAAAATTACTTCAAAGTTATAGACCTCTAAAAATGGCAGAAATGTTAAAACTTGGTTGTTTTATTACTCAAGACAGCACTCAAGAGTCAGTAAAGTCCAGATTTGTACTCAAGTAAGAGAAGTACGTCTCTTCCCTGTTTTATGAGGGTTTAAATACTTCCTGTCCTCATAAATGCATAATACTCTTTAAGCGACTTACATATTAAACTTTCAGGAACAATTTTACTATAAATGTTTGCTTCATCCTAGTTTACGATTAATATCAATCTTACTGTAACTGTTTTGTAACAATGTAATCATTAATAAACTTCCATATAATATTTTAGATGTTTATTCCTTTCTTAAACCATGTGATCAGGATAAGGGTTTTAAAACTGAGTTTATTTTAGTTTGTTTATATAAAATTGTTTTTTTTTATTTTTCACTGTAGAGCCTCATTGACTTCAAAATTTTTAACTAAAGTGTTTGATATTGCATACCGGTTGAGGAACTTTCAAAACACCAGCCATTAACATTGCTTCTAAAAATATGAATAATGCCAAAAAATTATTATTGAATTTATATTTACGTCAATTGAAGTGATTTATGTATGTTCTTCTTTGAATATTAATAGTAAATGTTATATTTAAGTAGTTTATCAAACAAAACTAATTAGTTTCATGGTCAATAATAGTTAAAAAATATAATTATTTCACAAAGTTCTATCCTTTGAGTAGTCTGTTAGGTATTTAAGTTTATCAAGGCTAAATGAATCCTAAACGTAGAAAAATGAAAATATAACGAAGTCATAAAAAAATTTAAAAAAAGTTCATTTTTATTGTATTTGTCATTCTGTATAGCACTGAAGGTATGTTCTTAGTGCCAAATGGATCGTTCGGAACTTTCATACTTTGCTAATACAGCAAAACAATTTTGTCCATTTGCCAGACTGTTTAAATTAATCAGTCCTTGCATATGATTTAAAATATGAAATATAACCACACTTATTATGCAAATGAATATTTTCATAACAGTTAAACCGGTCATTTTTTTTTTTAAACAATAGGAATATATTTAACTTCAACAAATGGACGGCGAAGTAACTCAATTGGACTGGTGTTTGATGAACATTGACGGGCAGATCACGGATACAGATTGCTTAAGGGATTAAATTCCAATTTCCCTACCAGTTCAATCTCACACACGTTCAAACTCATTTATGTTTCAGTCTTCCCAGGCACATCAATACAATTTATAATTTTTTTATTTCTGTATAAAGTTCATATATGAACAATGAAAAGCTAAACTTTATAATTACTAAAACTATTTTCCTTTAATTTTTTTATAAAAAAAATTATAATAGTTGTTCAAATAGTTTAATTAACGTGATACTGTTGGTGAGAACTTAGTTGTTATCAATTAAGTGCTAATAAAATTAGTGAAGTTATTTTCAATATACTAGAATATTTTTAAAATAATATAAATTGAATAAATGCTTACAAATCTACTAAATACACAAGATACAACGGATCTTTTTTTGTTTGTATGTTTGTTTTCCAACGTCTAAACTTACAAATATTTCACTTTTAGTGTTATTACAATAAATCATGAATGGTACATATTACAATTTAGAATATTAATTCATACAAGTGTGATAACTACTTCTTATAAAGATTATACTCGTAGGTAATTAATTTAAAGGAATTATTGATTTAGATAATGCAAGAATACCATATATATAATAATTACAATAAAATGCGTAATAATCTCAGGTTGATGACATATCAATCCATTTCAGAAAGCTGTGTATACAGTGTTGTATTTATATTTAATTGACTAGATATCCCTAGTTGCAACTGGAACTTGTCCTTTCCAGGTTAGCTCAGTGGTTATTCGGTCTGAACTATTACGCGACGGGACTACCGCGTTGATTTAATATCCACCTGGCTCTCAATTTATTCACACGGAAGGTGAATAAATCTGAATATGTCGTCTTTCGGAGAAGCTGTCGGTCCCGAACCTGTACGATGTCAGGTACTCGCTAAAGATCCCTACTCTAAATGCACTTGAGTCAGGCACAATTTATTAGAACTCCCAAGGTAGAATCACCGATCAAACTAAAAGACCGTAAAGGGCTGACGTTTTTATCCTGCTAGGGGATTGGATTAAACAATAAAAAAAAAACTTAGTATTATCATGCAAGTCCGTCTTACTTCGTGAATCGGTGATATAGTCACAAAACCAGTTTCACTCGTTGTGCATCAGTCTTTCTTGAAGATGCACAACGTGCAAAACCGTTTGGTTCTATTACTAATTCACGAGGAAGACGGACTTATGCGAGTATAGGATTTCTTTCTTGTCGCATTTACAAAGTATGTTTTTAATGCTTCCCTGAAATATTTATTATTTAAGAGAGTTCTTAATTTTTTTTATTCCTAAAAAGTATTTGAAATTTCATAAAGTTTGACAAAATAAAAAAAAATGAGTTCCATTGCGTTATAACAGTAGATTTTGTTGTCGAATACAATATTTCTCTTTAAGATGAATCAGGATATGCAAGTTTCTTTTGTACAAGACACATATAACTCCATCAGAAGATGATTACATTGATATGAATATATTTTGTTAATAGTATATCATTTCTCGAAGCTCTATGTTGTGATACGTTGGTGATTATGACATCACATGGTGCATCTACTATATTGTTAAACATACAAGCCTAGAGATTTGTGATAGTTTGAGCTCTTATTAGTTATCAGTAGTTGCATAAAGCATGAAAGGTTTAACCAAAGAATATACAATAAGGTACCTCTCCCGAAACCCTGATTTACATCATTTAAATTTTATGTTTTACTTAAGCAAAACTGTTTAAGTAGCAAGCCATCACAAATACAAAACACACACACGGACACACCCACACACCTACACACTATAACCAGATTTCACAGAAAGACGTGAAATAGCAATCAATGATCAAACCACAATATGAAATGGCGAAAAAAGACTAGGATCTTTCTACTGAAACAAGCGATCTTCGACTGAGTCAAAAACCCAACTGAAACACCAGATGGAGAAACATCTGGTGAGGGGTTGAAAAAAGTGGGAAGAAGAGTAGTATTTTAAAAGGGTGAAAGTGCAGGAAAGGACAAACGTTCAGAGAGGGATTTTTGGGGAAACAAAGGAGTACATATAAAAAACTATCCGCTAGCTGTCAACCTTCTTAGAAGAGGCTATTGCCCACTATGTGGGTAATGCTATTACCCACACTATAAAATGGGCTATTGCCCATTTTGCACACTATTCCATAAATATTCAAAAAAAAAGATTACGTTTTTTTGTGGCTTATGAAAACCACAAAACATAAAAATTAGTTAAAAACAACTAATTATTCTTTTTAACAGTTGATTAATATATTTTATCTGTACTTAAAGAAAACTAAAGCTACAATCATGCATTTTTATTAATAACTGTTTTTTTAAAGTGTTAGATAAACGATTGTTTTTTTTTCTTTGTTATATAGCGGTGAGGTGAAGTGTGGGCTATTAAATCAGGTGTCTGAGTGCAGGTTTTGCACACATGCTGAGTCATTTAGAAAGTGGAACATAATGGAAGGGTGAGCCTATCCCCTTGAAATATTATCCACAAACCTTCAACACCGACAGTAATTTAGCAATATTGTTAACTTATCTGCTTTAGAAGGCTGATGTATTGCAGTTTCTGACATTTTTATGGCCAAAGTTGTTGGAGGAAAAAATGACAAATATCCTTTATAAAGGTAGTGTTAGCTATTTCTTTTTTCTTTATTTTTTTTTATTTATTTTGTGTGTTATTTTAGAAAAAGAATGGTCATAAAATGCAACTTAGTACTTAAATATAGCGCAATATTTGGATCATTGGAAACATACAAGAATGGCATGATTCCATTGCGGTAGTCAACTCAAAACCACATAACATTGAATTTATATAATATAGGTAAATTATCTAAACAAGAAATCTACATATATTATTTGAATATATATTCTTACTTTGTCTCTTTGCTTGATGCTAATTATGTATCGCCAAAAAATCTTACAGTTTGGTAGTATTCAGTCATTTAAGTGACTACTTAGCCCCATAACGACGATGCCTGCTAAAATACCTCAATGAGTTTTATCTCTGCAAGTCCATTTATTGTGCTCTTGTATATAATTACATTAATAAAAAGATTTCACATAAAGTTTGGTTTTTGATTCTGACGAAGACCGCTTGTTACGGTTGAAACATCTTAGTCTAGTTTTCCCGTTTCATGTTGTGGTTTGATCATAATTAAATGAAATATATTTTCCCGAAAGGAGATGTGATTTACTAAAGAACCCAACATACTCTTAGTCGGATCGCAAGTTTTCTCCCCATGAGGAAGATTCCAAGAAATATCCAGTATTTTCCTGTATTGTAATTCAAAGTGTTTTTTCTTGTGAGTAGTTTTAGATATTTTTTTTCAATATGTAATATAAATTAGGGATTGTAAGTAACTTTCAGCCGGTAGCCAATTTCACGTGCTGAGGGTTGAATCAAATTTTAATAATAGTAAGTCTATGTCATTCAATGGGTTTTTTCTTTGTTTTTTTTTTTAAATTTGTTGTATGTATCTAAATCACTTTTTTATGTTTGAAGTATATATATATATATATAAAACTAGAATTTAACAAGAACACATAGAAAGGAAATCACTGAACTCACTACTATATTTCGATGTCCTCGTCTTCAGGAAAAGAAGTGAATCGCTCCAAAGGCTGATAACGACTGACTTGGCGTTCGAACTGAAGCACTCAAACAGGGTAGCCAACTTTCGGAGGAAAGGCAGACAGGGAAGATAAAGAGATACAAGCCAAATAAAAATTAAAAAATGAAAACATTTAACTAAAATAAAATTAAAAGCTGATAACAACTAAAAAATAAGAAAAAAAAATAAAAAAAAATCAACGATTAAGTGCTTCTTCTGAAGCTCTCAGAGTAACTTTCGAATTAGTCTGATCAATCTGCCTCAGGACCTGTACACGGAAACAGTCATTAAAACTGAGTCCGTGAGAGCTGGCATGAGTAGCAACGGGAAGGTCACTGCGTTTGCCAACGGATGACCTGTGATTATTCATACGCAGGCTTAGCTTGGTGGAAGCCAAACCCACATAAAAAGAATCACACTGGGTGCAATCCAAATGGTAAACGCAGTTACCAGAGGTACAAGAGGTCTTGTGAGAGATAGGGTAGGTGCGTTTACTATGGAAGGAGGTAAAGGAAGGAACAGGATTGATGATAGGACAAGTTAGACATCCACGACGTCCGCATTGAACCAAACCACCAGCAGTTTTTGGAGGCTTAGGAGAAGAGATGTGAGAGAAGATAGATTGAAGATTAGCAGGTTTGCGATAGGAAATGGAAGGTGCCTCACTAAAGACTGAAGAAGTACAGGAGGAGGAAGAAAGTATAGGGAAAAACTCCCTGACAACTGCACCCAGCCTATGAGCACCAGGAAAATAAGTGGTGATGAGGAAATTCGCGTCACTGCGATCCCTCCTAGGACCTGAATTATGATGAACGTCTGCAGGGACTATACGGTTGTTAATGAAATTAGAAGGATATCCTCGGTCAGAAAATTTCTGTTTCAATAAATCTATTTGGAAGGAACGATCTTTTATTCTGCTACAAATTTTATGGAGGCGTATGGACAATGATCTGGGGATAGCTTTTTTTACGTGGGAGGGATGGCAACTATTGAAATGAAGGTACTGCTGGGCGTTAGTAGGCTTGATATTGACAGATGTAGAAAGATGACCCCCATCGTAGGTGACGCTGACATCCAAAAATGTAATAAAGTTATTGGACACATGATGAGTAAAGGAAATAGATGAAGAGAAGGAATTAAATGACGTAAGGAACTGATCTAACTCGTGCTTACCATGGGGCCACAGGAAAAAAATATCATCTATGTATCGTACGTAAAGGATGGGGAGGAGATTGCGAGTGGCAAGGAAATCTTGTTCCAGCTTCGCCATGAAAAGATTTGCAAAGGAAGGAGCCATGATCGTGCCCATAGCCGTTCCCTGATCTGAAGGTAATAATTACCATCAAAACAGAAGACATTATGTCTAAGGACAAAATCAGCCAACTGAACAATGAAATTGGTGGTAGGAGTGAGGGGTGGAGTTCTTCGATCTAGGAAGTATCGGAGCGCATCCAAGCCTTCAGAATGTTCAATAGAAGTGTATAGAGATGTGACATCCATGGTAACCATGAGGAGGGGGTGAACAAGGTTTGATGGGGGAGAAAAATCTTTAAGGATCTGAAGGAAATTAAAAGAATCCTTACAAAAGGAAGGTTGACTGCGAACTAATGGCTGAAGGAAGTAGTCAATAAAAGCAGATAATCTCTCAGTCAAACAGCCATAACTGGAGACGATGGGTCTACCGGGGGGAGGGGAATCAGGCATGTTGAAAGGTTTATGGATTTTGGGAAGAAGATAGAACACAGGACAGCGAGGATGTGCAGGGATAAGTGTGTCAACGTCACCACGCGAAAGGCCCTCGCCCTGGGCGCAGCTGTCAAGTAAAGCAGATAGATTAGAGCGAAAAGTAGAAGTAGGATCAGAGGAAAGAGGGACGTAGAATATATATATATATATATATATAATATGTATATATACCACAAATGATGGAAGATAATCACTCTAAGGTCTTTCGTCTATCACGTCATCAGAGAGCAAGTGAATACAAGTTTTGGTCACGTTATGAATTTTGATTTAAAGTTGAATGAAGATTGGCATCATTGACAGTATTTTTTCCTTTTACGTATGAAATAGTCTTAATTTTTTTTAACAAATTAATAGTGAAAATATTATGAAATGTAATAGGGAAAAATACTGTTTGCGAACAAGATGGCAGTAAAAATTCGAGAGATACCCCTGCGCCCAGGTTTGTAGATCAGTTTAAGAACAAGATAGTAGTCAGTGAAGGTAGAAAGGCACCTTTGCTACCAGAGCTAATTAATCAGAGAATTGCAACCCAAGGAATGCATCCCTGTTAAAGGCACAATCTTAACTGTTCTAAAATGTCATTAATATACACTAAATGCAAGTTGCACTATCATACGATAATCATTACCACCGCTACATTAAACAATTAAATTAATGACATAAGACAAGAATGCCTAATGAGTAGAATATTTGGTCTAAGCATTAACTAATAATGTATGGAGCAATTTTGTCAAGGAAATCCTAGACTACTGGCCTGCGGCTTCGGCTAGCAACGAAGCTTTAAAAAATATATCAATCTCAACTTTCATTGCACATTTTTAGAGTAAGGCATTTTAATAGTTTTTTTTATTTATAATTAAGTGAAATAATCGAATTAATAAAATGATAAAGAAAAATAGAATGCATAATAATTAAAAATATTCAATAATATCTTGCCACCATAAATGTAAGCAATGTAACTTATGTAAACAAGAAGTTACATAAACATAGAATTCAGATTTGGGAATTCTGTATTTTCGAAGTTAATACACATTATTTTTAATTTACACGTAGCTATCTACTCTTAATTTATTACAGCCAAAAACAGATGTTGTAATAAATTAATGTAAGGAACAAATTTCTGCAGAACGAGTATAGCATTAGGGTTCACAATTACCTGACAAACGACTTCCTTAATTAATTAATAAATTAATTCTTTACCCTAAAGTAATAATGGCGTAAAGTTTTGAAACTTTGGTTTTGGGAAAAGACAAATGTTGCTAAACCTACAACATTAGGGTACGCTGCTTATAGTGACAGCTGCTCTTATTATAAAATCTATGTTACTTCACTATTCTAACCAATTATAAGTGAAAGATACAATCATTAATTATAATTAACAAAATATTCATTTTATTGGGTTAAACATCATTTGACGTGAAATCAAAGTTCTAAATGAATTAATTTTAAAAGGGATTATCATAATCAATCAGTGAAATATATTTATATTTATCCTCATAATCTTAATACAAAATACGATACGCTTAAAATATGAAATTTAATGGACTTTGTATGTACCAATAGAGGATTAGGATACGAAATATGGTTTTCGTTTTAATAACTGGCCCAATATGGAAATACTGTGAGCCATGAATCCGCCAAGCTCTGCCTAATTGCCTCATTATTCTTTCATCAGGTTCCATCTATTCCCTTTATAAAAATCCTTAAATCCCTTCAAGAAAGTATTTATTACTGTTTTATATTGCAACGATGTATTTAAAGTTTGTAATTAGTCACTTTTACCAATTAACATAAACTGATTAAAAATTTCAGTTAACTTTAAGAATTAAAACAACTCGATAAAGTTTAAGAAATGAATTATTCTGAATATGCTTGCAAATTTTAAAAATCTAATCCATGTTTTTAGATAAGGTCTAAGGTGTAACGCTAATATTTACAATAGTAATACACGTGCTATTGTTCCAGAAGAGTAAAAGGGCATAAACCTTTATTTTATATCTGAAGGAAATAGTGTTAACAGACCTTTGCACAATTCCCAGTACTTTTTTATATAACTCCACTCTAATAAACATTAGCACAAAAAAAAATTAGGATTCCTAATGTAAGGTAAACAAAAATTTGCTAACCATCCGATCAATCAACAAATGAGCAATACTTCTGTATAAATCAAAGTGTTGTCTGTTCATTGCTTAGAACTGACTAATTTCAAGTTATCTTTACGTTCAAACATAACCATTGACAAATATCTGTTTGTTTGTATACAAAATTTTGTGTCAAGCAAACTTAGGCACGATAAGTCATAGCAAGCTGAAACGTTGACAGTAGATTTTTGTATGACTAACTTAAACGCTAAGATTTGAATAGATTGGAAATTTAACGTTGAAGTGAAGTAATGGACTTTTTAGCTGTGTTTGGCTAGCTACAAAAGTATATTAACAAACAATACGTAGTGGCTACAGTATATATTTTTAAAATAAAAAAAAACAAACAGACAGACATTTTGCTAGTGGTCGATTGGGTTTTTCTAGTAAATAAAACGTAAAGATAATTCGAAATGAGTAAGTTCTAAACAATGTACAAACAAAACCTGTGTAAATATAGAGGTATCCTTAGGTGCCTGATACTATAGCAAGTAGGCATTGTTAGCTGATTTTAATTAAAGTTTATGTTTATTATAATTTGTTCGCTTTAAAAAAGTGAGTCCTACCTACCGGCATACTAAATAAGAAGTGTGTCTCGAATAAACCCAAATTTCAACTCGATACCTATAGCTGCAAAACGTAAACAAACTCTAAATCTAATGGCAGTTATAGACTCTAAAACAGCAGTGACATCGAAAGTTTGCAAAGTCAAGTTGACCGAGACTGGTTACTAAAATACTACTACATGGTCCAAGGAATACTTAATTTTCAACCATCTAAAATTAAACTGATGGCTTATTTACAAAGTATTTAGACCGTTGAAATTAAACTTCAACAGTAATCTTTAAGAAATAACCAAAAAAAATAACTCTTAAATTAAATAAAGAGAAAACATACAAGATCTTGTACATTTTAACTTAAAAAACATTTTTCAAATCAACTAATGGTTTATGGTGTTTTTAGTTGTTCAGATGGATCATTTAAACTTTTTTAACCTCTTTTTTTTCTTTCTAGATACTTACTGAAGAAGAGTATTTAAATGTTCCCTTTAATGAGCTGTATTTGTTAAAACTTTGGCAAGTTAATTCTAAACCTACTTCGTCCGCTCTTCTGTTATCATCATTAACTAAATTATGTTACTTATTTGAATAACAAAATTATTAATTCCTTCAAATGTTATTTATTTAAAATTACAAATAATATAGTAGCAATTATAATTGTATTTGATTCGATTATACGAAGTATAAATTCAGTGTTCAGGTGATATGGGTACAAGATAATCAAAAATACCTCATTAATTAGTAACTAATTCCACTCATGATTAATTAGATACGTCTTAATTATTATTATTCTTAATTAATTTGAATCAATATACTTGAATCACAGTGATAAGACTTTACAACAAGCTTAATCTTATATTGATAACTTAATTGGTCAGGCTTACCTACAGCCTTACAGTTTAAGGACTACCACAGGATTCAAAGAGTTCGGTCGTCCCCCTCCAAAGGAACAATGTCCCTTATCCCGGGAACAAGGCTTGCAATGATTGTTAAGTTGACCCATCACAGTTTTTAGTATCATAGTGAATGATTCATAGAGAGATTGCAAATCTCTCGTTGGCTAAACACCATCTGGTCCATGTCAATAAGTGCTAGAGAGTCTTTAATGTCCCTCTATTCGTAATATAAAGGGCTCGAGAGAGGGGTGGTATCTAATCGTCCTCACTCTGAGATACTGTAAAAAGCCAAAGCGTCTATAAAGCAAGTATCAGTTGTCCAGTCCATTCAGCTGAGTTCATGGCCCGTTCCACTGGTAGGGGTTTGGGGTCTCTAGATCCCCGGTATGCTAAGCAGGCATCCGCCTGAAAAGTTACTGCTTCTCTCTACAGCGACAACAAGGGTCTACCCAACAGCCTCTACCAGTCCGACCTCTAAGGCGGGCTGGAGAGTAAACCTTCCAGGGGCCCCCGCCGCCCTTAGTACCGACTTGTTTTTAGATTTTCGGATCAAACTCCAGACCAATGGTCCTACTGAATGGTCCTTGTCAGCTGTAGGTAAGGTCAGTGGCCTTTGTAGCCCCTGGTTCAATGAACCTGTGGAAATAAAGCCGATGCAGCCTGCAGTAGGGCTGCATGGCTCCCACTAGGGGCGATCTTATATTGATGTAACTTCTCGACTACTGATTCTTAAAAGTCAAAATAGGTTTCCTAAGGAATTATGTCCAAAAATTAACTTCTTTTGAATATAATCCGGCGTTGTACTGAATTCTCAACGCCTCAATTTTTTGTAAAAGTTCTCTCTCTTATTAGAAGCGTAAGGATCTTAAAAAATATATAGAGATACAAATGCTTCTCTGTAAAAGTTTTTCTTGATACAGAAAATGAAAAACTCAAACAGTAACCGGAATCAAAACGTATATTCTCTTATTGAACAGTTTAAAATAATGATCAAATACAAAACTTACTAAACATAACAAAATAAGTGACACACCTTCTATTTAGCGGTGACTTCAATAGAACTACAAAGTTCCTAGAACATTTAAATTAAAAAAATGTAGAATCCTTTGAAGTACTAGATGAATAGAAATTCCTTGTAAAAAGATTATTTTTTAAAAAAACTTTAACATGTGAAATTTCTTTTTATCACAAATGATAACCAGTGGTGTTGTTATCTGATGATATTCGTCCGAACATCCGTTATCTGGAACGTTCCAAATAATTCTTATACAAGACCAGCATTAATAACCTATCTAAGTTTGAACATCATTCACACAACAGATAGGCAGCTGTGTACAGGCCTTTATCTATAGCTTCGTATACTTCGTAAAACAGCAGTTTTTCTTGTGACTTACATTACAAAGAAGAAGAGAAGGCCGCTTGAAGTAAATTTATTTAACAAACCTTTATAAAAACAGTATTTTTTTTATATTCTAATATTGCAACCCAAAATGACTACAAATGGAAAGAACAAGAGAGCTTCTCTATTCCCACATTCAAGAAAACATATATCTCTATTACAGTTCCTGCTAAATAGATTAAGTTTTTATTTAGCCTGTATCAAAGAAAACTGTTTCTAGGAAACATTCGTATATCCATCATTTTTATAGAGAACCTTACGTTTCTTATAAGAGAGAGAAAACCTTTTCATAAGAAACATTATAATTGTTTATAGAAATGTTATACTGTATAATCATACAAAAAAAAAAAAAAAAAAATCTGGAGTGGCCTACACTCTACTTTACTATAAGTAACTCAATGTCAAATTTCTTGAGTATATAAAACATAACGTATCATTTAAGCATAACATAAATATCTAAATGGGATATAATTATTAGCATTGCATTCGTGAGGTAGTACAGATAGTGATTGAAGGACATATCAATTTATAAGCTTATTTTTGTACATCACAAATAATTTATTATTTGCAAATAATTTCATTAGTATAACTACAGCAGTAATATTTTTGAAAAACCAATGTGAACATTTCTTGAAACGAAATATTATCCTACAAGAGAACATGGCTATTGTTCAAATAGCCAGTAGATTTCTACATCGTTTACTTAACATCCTTCTACATTGAATATTAATGTAAAATTTTCAAATTTAAAACAGTAAAATACCCTTTTTTTTCTGAAAAACATCTTAAAAAGCGAAGAAAATGTTGTTTTAAGGTGATTTGTTAATTAAAGATGTACGATAATTACAGTTATTAATCTCTAAAAGAAAGATTTATATTTTGAATTATCTTTTACATTTTTGTTTTTAACAGAATTATTATACTGGGAATTTTATGGCTTCTTAGTATTTAATAAGATCATTATCCTTCCCCTTTGTCAAATAACATATATACGATTTTTTTTTAATGAGTGTTATCATTTACCTGCACAATAATATTCCTCTTACATCTCTTATAAGTAAATAATATACTTTCATTTTTCCATTAGAAACATCAATTTTATCTCAGTGGATTCGCTCAAAAAATTTCTAAGTCAATGTAAACAATGTAAAAAAATACAAAAAATTCGACAAGTATAGCAGGTGATCTCTTAGTCTAGGATAAACAAAGAGTTTTTATATCGTTATTGCTCTTTTCCGTAATTGAAACTTCATGATTTTTTTTTTATGAATTGCTAATTTGTCGTTCCATTTTTGGTCAAATTTTCATAATTTTTTAACGAGCCGTTTAGCGTCAAAAAAACATTTTCTGAAAACACAAATCGTACTCTAACGCCCCTTTAGCGAATGTAATTTTAGAAAAAAATATCTCAACTCATTGTCCATATAATGTTCTATTTATAGGCATAGTTTCATTCTTGTCCGTCAAACAGTATGGCTTGTATCGCTCTCACAAGGTTTGAGATTGATTTATAAGTCAAAATTTGTACATTTTATTGAAAAAAAAATATTTCCTGTTGATATAAAATTTTGAATATATTTTTCGTTTGTTCATTTGTAACCTCAAAGATAATGTCAAAATCTCAAAACTCTAGGGTTAGTAGTTTAGGAGAAATAAATGTTTAAAAAAAAACGGTTTTGGCAAAAAAAGTGTCTTTCCCATCATGCATAATTCTTCCCAAACAATAGGGATCTTCGTCTAAATGGGGCCCATTTTTGTGTGAAATATCAACTTGATCCATCAAAGATTCTGGACCGTAGCGTGGTAACAAGCAATGCTAACACACGCACCCACCCACCACCCACCCACCCACCCACCACCCACACACACACACACACAGACATCATCGTAAAAACTTCATAAAACGACTTCTGGGACCTCAAAACATGTAATTCCGTCAAAATCTCGAGATCGAATTTTTTCACGATCACTATACTTTACTTATAGTAAAGTAAAAAGAAATGAAAAACTACTTACAGTTGTATAGTGGTAAAAGATAATGAGAAGCATAACGCATATTTATTTTTGGGAAAACACTTCATTGTTCTTTCCTTAATTTTTTCTTAATCTATTATTTGCATAGTTGAATGAGTAAATTTTAATTAAAATTACGACACGGTAGCATCCTTTATTTCAAAAGATGATAAAAACATTGCGGCTTATGGGGGGAAACTTTGGTGAAGACTCTACTTGGGACAGTCTACGTGAATTAATAAGAAGCCGTTGTGAGAATAGCAAAGGAGAGCTAAGCCTTCTTGTAGACCAGCCGAGCTTTATCTCTCAGGCCTCTCAACATTAAATCGACTGGAATTAAACTTTTAACAAACCCATAGATTACTTCTTCCCCATTTCGATTAAATAGAAATGAATTATGTTTTCATATATATTCAGCAGAAAAACAACACTTTGTTAAATTTGTTGTATAATGGTAGGCGAAAATACGATTATATCATAATTATTAATCCCCAAATTTATAATATACAAGTAACCTACAACACCATATCATGGATCAACAAATATAAATAATAATTATTAACTTTATTGATTCATTTTTGTTTATATTTTAGCATACGATTCTCTCATTTTGTATTATAGTATTGGGCACTATCAGCTTTAAATTTTAAGTGTATGGCAATTAGTTAAAATCAAAACTATTACAAATTCATAACCTAACAAAGAAGGTAAATTTAAACAAATAAAATATTTATAAATATTAAATTGATCTAAATAATAGAAATGCACTCGGTAAAAATACTTCTCCCCTCACAGGTGACAGTGGAAATGATATTATTAAAGAAGACAAATTTACACTCTTAATTTATTTTTTAAATTTAAAACAAAGTTTGTACTTTTTACTAATGACATTACTTTTTACTCTTTATTTTTACAAATATTCTCTTAAGGTGCTTGTTTTAAAACCTTGTTATCTCTATATTTTTTTTCTAATTTTCACTTGACTATAAGTAGGATAGAGTGAATTAAAAAAATGTTATTTCGAGATTTTAACGGATTTTCATGTTTTAAGGTTCCCAGGTTTATAGGTTTCAAAGTCTAATCTTTACGTTTTTTCCATGATGTGTGTGCGTGCGGATAGCTGGATAGTGAACATAGCAAACTACACTCTACGATGTCCCAGATTCATTTTCACAAAAGAATGTATGCAGCACTGCATAGAAAAGATACCATAGCGTAGATCTGTTTTAAAGTTTTTAGCCAAAATTGATAATGAGAAAGAAAATTTCATCCAAATTCACACTCCTGACCAAGGTGTGAATCCAAAGCTTTAATAAAGACGGTAAGCATAAGATACCTGACTCAAAAAGTATAAAATAGATTAATGATGTTATAGAGGAGGGATGAGATTGAAAAAACAATATAAAGCTTACTATCGTACATAGCTCTGTGCTTCCTGTGTGTGAGTATATAATTCCACTCTACATAGTATGTCATACCATCGTATGTCAACATAGTACATAATACGATAGTAGATAGTATTATTTACAAAGTAGATAATACTGCATAAATAGTAGTACCATCTTCTTAATGTGTATTTTAATGTTAAATAAGATTAGATGCAGCATGTAATATATATATATATATGGAGCATGCTAAACTTAAAAATAAATAAATACAAAGTAGTACTGTATATATATATAGTTACAAGATCTCACATATACATGTCAAATAACAATCAATGATCAAACCATAAAATGAAATGGGGAAGAAAAGAATATGATGTTTCAACCGTAACAAGCGGTCAGTTGGGTTTTTGACACAGACGAAAGATCTTAGTTTGTTTTTCCCATTTCATATTGTGGTTTGATCATAGATATAGTACATAGTACTATATATATATATATAGCACTATTACCGCACACCATCTCTTAATTTACATTAAGAGGTGATTAACCATGTTACCTCATAAGCTGGTAGCGTTGTTCTTATCCCGGTTTCAGACGTTCTTCATCTTCACGTGGTGCTTGAGTTCTACTCAAGTAGAACTTGGGCAATGTCCAAAACCGGTTCTGAAGCTCCACTGCAGTATTTAGTAAGATGTATAATTCAACTCTCAATGAAAACATGTGGCATTAACAACATGCATGCTCTAAATAAAGTTAAACTGTATCGTATACAGTAAGGCTGTATTCTTCACCACAAACTCGAAAACAATAGATGAAATGTTACGTGAACATTTCATTATTCTCATCAGGTATCGGATAGTACATTCTCTTTATTTATCAGGTCTCTTCTAATAGTGATTGTGAATTATTTATATATTTTTTCCTATTATTAATTGTATATACTAATGTTGACATAATCCTTTCGCTAGAGAAAAGAAGAGAACAAATGTTTTGCCTGATGTGTGTTATTGACTTTGAAGTCTCTCAAGAGAAATTCCTCAAATTCGTCAAGTACTCTCCTTCGAGAACCAGACTTCTTTTCTTTATTTGTTCGAAATGTTAGAGAAAATTACCACTTGTGAAATTGTTAATTACTTTCCTAAAGAAAACCATGCCTTTGACAACTGATTATATCGGTTGGTTTCTATGAAGTTCAGGAGCCGTTTGACTGGAGGGTTTAAGATGGCTGTAATTAATTAATAAACGGTGGCCTTTGGTATTCAACCATTTCGCTTTCCTGCCTATGAGCATTTTATTCTATTCACGCTTCATGAATTTCAAGACTCAACTAATATTGAAAGTTTTAATAACTCAATAACTAATTTTAAAAGTATAAAAAGTAAATATAACATCAGTCTTAAATGACAAACAGGTACTTCCTGTTAACCTGTATGTGTTAAAATTTGCCCATAATTAATATTTTGATAACAGTTTTATTTAAATATACTGTAAGAATATATGAATATATATGAATCAACTTTTTGCAAATATTAATGCAACACCTAATTTTAACTATGCTTATTGTGATTAGATAACCTTCAGCTAGGTAGTAAACAGGAGGTCAAAGTCTCAAACACTTTGTACATAGAACAGAAGTGAAAAACAGCTAAAATGCCATTTCTGTAGAGTTTGTTTATTTATTCCTTCATCCTCGTCACTGCTGAGTCACTGGCTATAATAGCCGGCAGTAATATCTAACCTTCTAACATTTTCAGTTATAACAAATCTGCTTTTTTTTAATCGAATTGTATTCGGTCTTTTACGAAAAAAAATATTATTTTTACGGTTCATTTGTAAAACACATTCATAAAAAATGTAAGCACATTATTTTCTGTAGCAATCATAAATTTTTCAGTGTACAGAGAAAATCATCATTTCTGTTACATAAATTCAAAAATTAAATTAGTTTAATTTTACTTTTCATCTTGTTTTGCTAAGTTGCACGACTATATAACAGAATTATCTGTTTTTCAGGTTGTTGGAATGAATGCTGGTAGTCTTTTCCACATTGTCGTTATAAACCAAATCTAAAAACGAGGGCACAAGAAATGTGAATTATTCATGGGAAAAGCAATTTCAGTGGGCATTCTACTGTCATCAGCAGCTAAATTTATACCGCGCCAATTTTTCTAGACATGTCTTTAAAACCAAATCACTCTCGTTCCAGAATATGAAAGCAGCCGACTTCAATTGCAATAGGAATTAAACATTAAAATTGACATCAACAAGGTATTCAGAATCACTGCCATTCATTTCATCTCACTTGATATAAGGGTCAATATTTTTGTGCTTATACCTTAGAATAAAATATATATAGTTCTAAAAAAACATGTTATTGGTTGAGCAGATATCATGAAATAAATAACAAGAAACGTATTATAATATACTTGATAGTTTTTCTCTTTTTTTTTATTAATATTTTTGAATTTAGCTAATGAATTGAGATCTATGAAGTAAACAAGCAAAATATTTTGATTAATTTGATAGCTGTGTTAAGTTTAAGAATTATTTGTGATCTCTTAAGATCAAGTCGATCTGAACAGTACTCTGAACGAAATCGTTTTAGGACAACATCCGTCAGTCGAGAGCCTGTACGATGTCAGGTACTCGTTAAACATCCCTACTATAATAAACTTGAGTGAGGCAAAATTTAGGACTCCCAATGTAGAATCATAGAATCATCGATCAAACAAAAAGACTGTAAAGGGCTGACGTCTATAACCCACAAGGAGATCGGCTTAAACAATGAAAAAAAAATTTTAAAAAAAGTGGAATTTAAACCTTAAAGTAGTTTCGTTTGGAGGTACGAAAATTTAGCCAAGGAAAAACTAACTTCTCTCTCAAAAAAGGAACTCGCATGATACATGAGACAAATGATAAAATAATTTTTCATGCATGGAAATTGGGAGGTCACATGGTTCGCTAGATCGCATCTTACACGAATATATAAGGTAATAAATAATACTATTGTGTTTTATTTTGAATATTCTATATGCATTTAAAAGTATAACATTGAATAAAGGTTTATAACTAGATGAGGAATAAGAATAGAATAGCAAACAATGCCATTGAGCATGAATGGGTCTGGATCAAAGGAGAAAGCCTTGGTAATTGGATCAAATAGAAATAAACAAACTTCAATTAGCAATATTCAGTAAGCAAACAGCCAATTTATCCCGAGAATACAACCTCGACATGCTTCTGGAACAAATAAATATTCCTTTAATAAAATACATTATTTTCTCATGTGATTAATTTTTTGTAAAATTTTATGTTAATCTTCAATATTAAGGTGGATTTACTTCTACATTTTTATGGAAATAATATTCATGTACTTTTCAGAGCATAAAGTAAACGGCTATTGTAATATAAAATTTAATGCGGTATAAACAAGCAGTATAATAGTATATTTAATAAAATAAATAAAAAGTATAAATAAAATGGAATCTATGAACAATTTTATAAATCACATAAACAAAAATACTACTTTTAAATTGGAACGAAACTGTTTTGGTTGGGTTGTTAATCACCGATCAAACAAAAAGACCGTAAAGGGCTGACGTCTCTAAACACACAAGAGATCGGTTGAAACAATAAAAAAAAAATTAAAAAAAATAGAATTTAAATCTTTAGTAGTTTGGTTTGGAGGTACGAAAATCTAGACAAGGAAAACCTAACTTCTCTCTCAAAAGGAACTCGCATGATACATAAAACAAATGATAAAATCATTTTTCATGCATGAAAATTGGGAGGTCAAATGGTACGCTAGATTGCTGGCCGTACGATTTATACTGAGGTACACTTAGTAGAGGCTAATATTTTCACGGTGGAACTATGAGTATGTGAAAGTTCTAATGTTGCTGGTTTTTTATTGGTTGAGTACAAAGACCAAGTTAAGGTAGTTAATCAACTTGTACTTCAACTGAGGGTCAAGTCTGTATTATAAGAAGATGCATTAAAGTGTTTAAAATGGTGATATATAGTTTATCTTATAAGTTGTGCTTGCAATTCCAGCAGCAATGCCTACCTTTGTTTACAGTGTTAATTATATAGCTCGTCTGCCAATTTTTCATTTCTGATATTATTTAAACTGTAATATTTGCATTATAAAATTTACATAGTAATTTATACAGTAGTGTTCCGGTGTAACAAACACATGACATGACAAAACTGCAAAATCTCCACTATTTTGATGATTTAACTGTATTCAGATTTGTGTGGTCTTTGTAGCACTGTTGCGTTAATTTGTCAAAGTTTTCAGTGCTTGGCGTAGTCTACAGTTGGTTGTGTTACGCTCTGCTGCAATCTGAAAATGTTTATTCAGATGTTCTGTTCGCACTTCTTCCCCTTTTTTTATCATAATCCTTATTTACCATGTTTTAATTTATTTACCTCATCCTTATTATCTTTATTTACTCTTAATTTAATTCCTTGTTCAATATTTTTGTTAGATAATAGTTACATTGTTTGCAATTTATAAAAAATCGTTAAATAAATAGAAAAGTATTTTAAATTCAATTATCTTTAGCATAAATGTTTAAGTCAGTCCATCAAAAGAGCAGGCAATCATAGTAATTGAATTAATAGTATGTATTTCACGTTACTGCCTGTAATTCACAATCCATTGTTGGTAATTTGTTTTGACTTGCAGTTGTTGATTTCCTTCGTTTATTTGTCATTGGTTTGATTACCTTTTGCTAATTGCTATCGATTGGGGATTAGTCTATTCAGGTAGATTTCAAACACACAAAGAGTGGAAAAACATACCTTTGTCTTTAATTATTATTTTTGTTACGCTTTGATCGTCTTTTGCTTGCTTAGTAATTTTTTAACCATGCTGTAACCATCGGATGGACTTGGACTGCATTAGAGGTAGATAAACAAACCCCTGCGTCTTATTATTGTAAATTCTTCTAGTGTAACCCAACAGGCCGCAACCATAAAAAATAGTTTTAATATTATCTTATATGAGGTAGATGTAACCTTGCGATGAACACAAAGTGTTCGAAACGCGTTGATGTTCGATGAAATATTTATGTGGAAACTTAATGTTCTTCCTCTTTCTAATCATAAATATATTTTACTAAATATATTTATATTAATTCATTTATATTTTATAAATTCATGATTAATTTATACATTTTTATTTATTAATTTAATTAAATTTTCTCAATATAATGAATAAATTGCACATTAATAAATTAATAGCATTCAATAGAGTCTTAATTTATATTAAGACTATATATTTATAACACGTAGAATTTACTGCTCGCGCAGATTGTAGGAACAAACCTTGGCCACTTTTTTAAAATATTATGTAACCGAATAAAATAATTTTCTTCGCTAACTTTTTGGAGAAGCGTAAGTTTTATCTCTTTGCACTTTTATAATGTCAGATAATAATTAAAAACCTCATTCCAATCAACTTGCATGAGACTAAACCTAGTACCCACAATGTAGAATCAACCTAGCCAAATAATCGGTAATCCATATTGGTTTCATACAAATAAAAATGGGTCGTACGTTACATCTCTAGGTTAGGTTATGCTGCAGTAGCAATCACACAAGAGAACATACATAGGCCAAATATTGGCCATTTGTTATTTAAACATTCTACATTGGGAGTTTTACATTTTGTCTAACTCAATTGTATTTAAAGTAGTAGGGCTTCAACAACTACCTGACATCTTAAGGTTCGGGACCAACGGCTTAACGTCCTCTCAGTGGGACGACGTCCTCAGATTTTTCACCTGATGTAGCCACTGAGCTACATAGTCACTGGCCCCAAGGTTTCGTCTCTTAAACAGTAATGAGTGTGAATGTGCAATAGAATGCTCCATAGAAACAAAGAAACACATGTTTTACCGCATCATCAGTAAGAACTGAAATTTCCACATATGCAGTGTCCTGAGCTTTAAAATAGGTAATACTTCTCAATAACTGTCACTTAATAAACTGGTCATCGATTGCATATCTAAATTTTTTTCATCTTAATATAATAATGAAGGAATATGTCTAGAATTTCAATATAGATGACTAGACTAGCATATTTAGTTTCCTCATAAAGTCCTAAGGAACTGAGAAAAACAATCTGTCAAGTGCAGCTTTCAATCTACGTGATAGTATAATATATTTTAAAAATTCAACCAATTGTAGTTTTATACACTTCTTATCTAACCGCTTCAACTGAATTGCTGAATTAAATCTTATTCCTAAAGACTGGACATTTTAATGAGTATTTAAAAAGAAACTGTAAAAAATTGAAAAAGCAAAGGGGATTTAGCGTGTTCTAGACCCCGAATTTATCTGTAAATAATTAATTAAATCAATTTATTAAATATATTTAGATAGAATTTACTGGAAAGCTCACTCACTCTAAAAAATACGTTTTTACATTTGACATTTCACTTGTTATCCTACAAACACCGACATGCATAACACACACACACACACTCAAATATATATACATTCAAACTAATATTAACATCATAATCATTTTTTAAGTCTATTAAACAGAGAATTATTTTTGAAGAATTTTGCAATTTTATGTCAAGTTCCATCTCCAGGTCTATTGAAATAATAATTTATATTTTTAGTTTTCATTGGTAAAGAGGATGAGCATAAGAAAATATTTTTCTTTCCATTTTAGAATTTATGATATTTAAAATTGCTCTAATGACAACAAAACATGAAACTTTGTGTAAAACTTGAATCTATTTCTCTTTTTCTTTGCTTTTAACTTTAAATATATATAAAATAATTCAAAAACCCTATTTGTTTTTAACTAATTCATAAGTAGTTCGTAATTTATAAACAACCTCCATGAAATGCTTTCTAAATATTTTTGAATAATAAATAATTCCTAAATATTTCATGTAGCACAGTTCTTAGAAATCCATTACAAGAAGATAACAATAAAATACATTTAAACAAAGAAAGCTGAAAGAAACAAATATTTTGACGGGTTTGTGAAAAGTTTTTACGTATATTCAAATGAAGCAGTATCTTCAAAGATGAAGTATGGAACAATTTGACTAATGGAAGCAGAATTAAATTGCAACTTTGTGAGAAGCTTTCAGATCCTCTTTGAAGTGTTCCACATGACGCTGATATTAATTCCATTTAAATTCAGCTATTAAATATTAGGAATAATTGATGATATAAGCTGTATTAAATACAAATTTTATTTATTACTTAGTTATTATTAAGGTGGCAAAACATGGATTTTTCTAAGGTAGAAAAAAAATAATTCATGAATTGAGTGAATTATTCAAAGCTTTATAAATACTATTTATGTAATGAAAATTTCAACGAGTAATAAAAATTAATAGTTTCTTTCTTAAAAATTACATTCACTTAGGGCTCTAAGAAGAGGGCACTCCGTTTTTCTCTCACAAAAGCGGTAATAGAGAATTTCTTGTCCTAACCTCTCAGCAGTACATAAATTTTCATTCCAACTGAATCTGACAGTCCTCAGATACTTAATATTTTTTTAAAGTCTTAAAATTTTTAATTTACTTGCGATTGCTTATAAGCTAACAGAATGATAAAAATACGATAAGACTGGGACTATTACACAGCGCAGTATAACACAAAATGAATTTTTTATTTTGTCTATACAGCTACTTCTCCTACAGGAGGAGTTTTCACTTCCGTAATGAAGTAATAGAGAAAATCTTTGCCAGATCCTGGATTGGTAAGAGAAATGCCGGAATCATTTAAAATCAGTTTAGTATGACAACTATAAACTTCTGTATTGTTATAAAATCATCAAACAAAAAAAAACACCTATAGTATGAGAATGTATTTCTCTGGGACAAGTTAAATCCATTTGGAGAATAACTATCCTTAAATGGAATAATTAATTTAAAATTAAATAATTGACTAAATTATTTTACTTTCATTTCTATTATTGTATTAAATTTAAAAGAAATTATCAAATGGGTTAAAATAAATTCTAAAATGGAATGAAAAATATTTTCTTATGCTGATCCTCTTTACCAATGAAAATTAAAAATATAAATTATTATTTCAATAGACCTGGAGATGGAACTTAACATAAAATTGCAAAATTATACAAAAATTAATACTCTGTTTAATAGACTTGAAAAATGCAATATTTATTTATTTGCTAACTAGACAGAATACTAAGGACTCTTGCTTTATTTATAGCAAATTTTTTTTATATCAAAGTTTGTATAACTTTCTACATTTATAATAACAAAAGAAAAACACTTCCTAACTGTTTTTTGGCCAACTCATTGTGTTTCGTATCGGGTCTTATTTTTCAGCAACATGATGTCACACCATATATATTCTCTAGGAAACTTTTAACATGTTCCAAAACAGCGGAGCAATAGTAAGGAGGGAGTCACAACATTGCTTCCCAATGTTACAATTATTGTTATAGTTTAGTAAAAAACATTATACAATTATGTATTAATAACATAAAAATCTTCACAAAGAAAACACCCGGATAAGTAACATGTAACTTTACTATAGTGGTATACACTGTTCTTTAATTATAAAACTGAAATTAAAAAATATCCTGCTTGATGAGCTTTGTACTATGTTCGTAAAAATTTTTCCACTTTTTGTATCAATAAAATTAACTCAATTTTAATTAGTTACATAACAATCTATCAACAATTAAAATCAAATTTTATGATATCCTGCCAAATATTACCATAAAAAAACTACAATAAAATATTATATATACATGCCAAAAATTTTTCTAAACAAAAGAATTTTAAATAAAAGGCAGAGCTAAATAAAAATTAAATGGATAAAGGACCGAATGTTTTCAATTTTTCAAGTCGTGTTCTATTAAATTAACGAAAACTTTGTCCCCTCAGAGCTATATTTCTTCCAGTAAATTTTATTTAAAATGCTTTTATTTTTCTTTCTTCTTTGAATTTTTATATTTTTTTTCTATTTGGTTTAATTTAATTAGCTAAATTATTTTACTTTCATTTCTAAAACTGTATTAAATTATAAAAGATATTATCAAGTGAATTAAAATAAATTTTAAAATTGAAACGAAAAATGTTTTCTTATGCTGATCCTCGTTACCAATGAATATTAAAAATATAAATTATTTTTTAGTCAATTTCTCTATTACTTGTTGTTAAAATGTGAATTAACTTAAGTTTTTCATATGTGATTTTTGTTTAATCGAAATTTGAGATAGAAAAGAATATAATATTTGCCCATTTTCCCTCTTCTCATATCAGTAATCAATGAAAACGTTCTTGAAAAAGTCGTAACAAAAATAACCTTCACTCTTTTTGACCTTTAATCTTTGGGATATTTTTTATAACTGAAAAACAACAAAAAATCAAACAACAACAAAAAACAAAAGGTCACTGCAGGTGACAGGTTACCAATAATATGATAACCTTCTTAACTCAAACGCCTGTGATAGAGTCACAAGCAACAACTGATTTCGGGCGTTGTTTATTTGAACTATTTGGATATAATCCAAAACTGATGGTACAACTAATCCACCAAAATACGGTGTAAGACTGAATTCGAGGTAATGTAAATAAGAGGAAATTTTTGCAAAAGCGTTTCGTAACTTCTTAGTACATTTTAAAAACAAATATTATGAAATAATTATTTTGAAAAGTTGTAGCTATTTATGTTTTGAAAATTTAAATATGATTAGTTTAAATGGATTAGTTTAAATAGGAGAAATGGTCAGTTCAAAATCATTAGGACACTGGCAGGAGAAAGGGCACTGGTCACGTTCAAAGATAAGGAAAACGGTTAACTGAAGTCCTAGTTAATGGAGGACTCGACAGCTCTGCCAAGAGTTAATGATAAAGCAGAATTAGTCGCGATGGAGTTACCAGCGTCGGAAACTGTCTGTGGCAGTTGACAATAATTAGAGTGCCAGCCTGTCAGGAGACATGTACGCCTCAAACGACCTAGCAACACTGTCCCAACCTTCTCTCTTAATTAACCTCCAGGTCACCTTTTCCTGCATAAATATCACCCTGACGCATTTTAATTAGATTGTTTACCTTCTTGTTTAAACATGACACAAAGCTATACGCCATCTTTCAAATTTTCTTCTTTTTTTTTTGAGGTTTAGTACACCCCATTAACGAACAACTAGAGGTTGCTTTGTTTATACAAATACACTATAAAAATGGAAAGACGATACATACTGGTGGACACAATACGAGTTCAAAACTGAAGAAGAGTAACACACAGAGTAAAGAAGTAAACTTACTAACTCAAATTTTTGGAAAATCCTTCTTCAGAAGGAAAGGGAGAGGGAGACCAAGCAAGCTACAAACGCAGTAGCGGGTTGCTAGGCACCAGGTCGGTTACGATAAACAATACATGTATATATATTAACGTATTACCTCACAATGAAAAACTAAAATAGAACTAGACCAATGCCTCTCATTAGGGATACAAGTTGAAAAAACATGCTAAAGATCTTAATCCTATTTCAAAATCTTATCATGATTTATATGTAGATCAATACCTCGCCTTGTTATTGTGAAATCTAATAATTTAAATACTGAGTCACTTCTGCTCCTGATAACAAGATTTCAAATATAGAAGTGAGTTGAGGCGGTTGTGTGTAATTTTATGTTTTGTCTACATATATCATTTTTTTTCCATTTTTATGTAAAAAAAAACAAAACATACATATACAATCATATACACCATTAGATGTCAAGAAGACACATTTACTATATATAAACGAATACTATACATGATCAGACGTATATAGTTAAGAGATAATTTTGATGCTATCAAGAAAATTCTATCGTATATCTCTACATTATTATGACACCATGACATCATAATCATAGTGATAAAGTGAAGTTTGTAAAACTGTTTTATGAATGGTTCGATTTTTTCAGAAATCATTCTTACTTATAAACAATCTATGAATTATTTCAAAGTTAATCTACTAAATTCTAAAAGCTAAAACCTAATCCTCTCAGATCTATTACAGTAAAAAATAAAATAGAATGGAAAACGAACATAAATAAAAATAAAATATTCTATAACATGATACAAATAAAACAGGTATTGAAATTAATATTTTATTGATATATCAATTTTGCCTCAACAATCTACTGTATGTGTGTTTACATCTATTATATAAATTATTTTAATTAAATTTTGCATGAAATAAGTAATTAAATGTTGTTATATATTTATAGGAAATGCTTGAGGAAACCTCGTTTTTTTTCAAGTGAGGTATTCTTTCTGTCTCCTCTAATTACCTTGGCAATCTCTCCCTAATACGAACCCTTGTAATCCTCTTAGCAAGTTGAAGAGGGTTCACAAGTGTCTAGCTAAAATAAGTAATTCACAACTAACTTATAACAAATGCTGGAACCAAGTATTTTACTAACCAATTTAATAACTCTATCGCGAAAAAGACATCGCTAATTAAATGTGATTGTGTATACCAACAAAAGAAACTCATAAAATATAAATTCATATCAATATTTTTACATGTAATCTTCACCAGATTAGGAGGTATGTTTCGCCTAAGAAGCACATCTGATATTTACTTAAAGAACCCTGGTTTATTTTATTCATATACTATTGACGACTGATGTTTGATTCAAATATATATATAACTTTAAATTACACAAAGCACGACACAGAAAAAAAGAATAAAAAGAACCTTACAGAATTCAATATTTCGAACTGTTGTTCGTCATCAGGAGTAGACTAGAATAGAGGACGAAGTGAGAGAGATCTCCCAACGTCGAAGAACCGAGCGCGAATGAAGCAATGATTGCTTCATCGCTTAGAACCGATTAGGAAATTTACATGAAAAAAACCGTCTCTACTTACGAAATTTGCACTTTAAACAAAGACCTCCAAACGAATTAATTTCGTAAGTAGAAGTACTCTGTATCTAATTACATGTCTATTTAATAAATTTTATTCTAAACACATGTGAACATGTAAAGCAGGCTAAACTACCGCTTTAGACACAGTTCATTGTAGTGCATACTACTCTCCACAATATGGCATTATGATTTAATGAGTAACAGCTATAGTACCTCAATAACTATTACCCCAGTTATGATTATTAAAAGACTCAAACAAGTTGAGTATGCTTATTAGTTAAATAGTTAATGTGAGTCTATTTAAAATAGTGTTATAACATTCAGGATAATGATTATAGCGAGGGACAATGTGGTGAAAACATTAAATAAGTGAAATAAAAATCAGTGTTTAAACTACTGTAGGAAATTCAGAAACGAGAATGGAATCTCATTCATTTCTGACCAGGAAACAACTGGATCGTCAGCTTGAGTGATACTCTGACAAACCAGTTGTTATTTTTGATAATATCTGTTATATTTTAATTTTCAATTTTTGTAATTTAATAGTGTCAAAAATAAGTATCTCATATTATTATCTAAAAGGCAAATATACGTTATTTTAATATTCCTTCATTATATTTAAGTAATAATAACAACTATTCACCAGGAAAGAAAATTAAGCTACATAAGTTATGATTTTTTTTGTTCTTCATTGCTTTTTCTGCGGGAAAGAAGCATTTAGTTTTGATTTGTGAGGTGTAATGCATTGCATTTATCATAGATTTTATACAAAAGAAAGGTTTGAAAATCAATGAAGGAATTCGTATGCGGCATAATGGACATTGGTTGCCGGTAACAGTGTATACAAAGGGAAGGTTTCTCCGGCTCTCAAGTGATAAATGTGTGGCGCATCGGCCGTGCAGATTCCAGTTCTCTCTTCTTCCAACACACAGTCAAATATTTTCTCCAAAAATGTCTCTCGCTTACAGCCAACAATTGTTTACAACGATGTTTCTGTTATTGAAGCTCGCCTCTAGCGGTATATAGGCCTTTATCAAGCTCAACGCGCTTCTAACAGTTCTAAAATTGCATTTATAAAGCCTCAAAACTCCTTTATTATTCCCAATAAGAATAGCTTTCTTCACTTTGAACCAGAATCTGTTGCTCTTCATTACTTTGTTATCAAATTGTATCCATTAAAAAAAAACTTTTATTGAAAAAAATCCCATTTTTTGTTAAGCATTATTAAATTTAATATTTCTCTTTCAATAAAAGTTCGATAAAGAAAACGAAAATACTAAATGAAATAATCTTAATTAATATTGTCCCATATTTTAAGTGCAATATACATATAAAACAGAATATTTAAGCTAAAACGAAAAAAATTTCATTTCAAAATGATGAAAATATAAATTAACAGTAGAAGAATAACTGTTCAGATTGGTGGTGATTAGTATATTTAATGTACTGGTATTAGTGTGTTTAATGTACTTACAATTTTCCCTTCATTTTGTTTAACTCACTAGTATATTATATAAAATGAAAATTGATTTTAAACAAAAACAGTTTAAAGTATAAACAATGATTACGATTCGTTTTGGAGTATTCAGATTTGGAGAAATATGTTAAAAAGGAAATTAAAATAATTGACAAGCGTTTCTTTAGGGGTGAATATTTAAATTTTGTCGAGTTTCAAGAATAAGATTATACTAGCACATTCATGATTATTTGCACAACAAATGCTTGATTCTGTTTCATCCCTGATAACTCTTCTGCCAGCCATATCAGCCTGTTATGTTTCAGAAATTAAGCACTTTGTAAATGAATTAAAATAAACTAGTTTGAAGCAACATGGCCTGATTTAGCAATGTGTCGATGCTGAAGTCATTTAGTAAAGTAGTGCGATTTCCCTCATTCTTCAGATAATTATATGGTCACCTTCAGTATTACATGCTAACTGTTTTTTATTAATTAATAATGAGACTTTAGTGATCTATAAAAGGAGGCAGAATAGTCTACTGTAGGTGTACAACCTTCAAAACTACGTGTGACACGTTCATCGAATTCGTTTAGCTTCACCCTCATGCATATATGAACGAAATTTATTAAATATGGAAATATTTAAAATTTTCGAAGTAAATATAAGTATTTGTATAAATATTGGCCATTTAAGCCCATTGTTTGAGTTTTTTGGACTGGGTATCATATCCAGTCGTAACATATTAACTGGCTCATGTTGTCACGCTGCATTTAGTAATACAATTTCCTCTTTCTTTTAAAAAATATGTTTTTTGTTTTTATTTGGGCATGATTTTACCAGGATCGTAGGGGTCCAGGGAAGTCTAGTTATGATTATGTTACGTGATCCTATCTCGGCTGGTAGAGACCCACTCTGAGCTTAAATTTATTCATACGAAATGTAAAAAAAAATTCTGTACCAGTCATCTCTCGGAGAGGACGTTAAGTCTGTTTTGATTTATTCATGTACCTCAGCCTTTCGTCTATATCATGATAAAGCAGAATAGGTTGATGTTTTTAAACGTGTAGCCCTTTCGTTATGTTACAAAAACCAACCGTTTCCTCACCAATGTGACAAAGCGTGATAGTTCTCGTGAAGTACAGAAGATGGGCCTCGCAGAGGCGAGCTTCCACGAACTACAACAAAAAACGACCTATAAAAGTTATAAAACGTAAGCCTGGTAGTCTCTAGGAGAATGATTGTTACTTGATAAAAGAGATCATGAAGAATTACAGGGCAAACATGAAGAGGGAAAAAACAAGAGTAACAGTTAATGGGGACTTCAGGTTTAACCAAAGAATCAGTAAGTAAGGGAAGGGGTCAGAGATTACAGGAAATGGTATAGGGGGAAAGAAGGAGAAAATCCCAGACGATAAACACATCGCGACAGGGCCTGGCAAACCTACGCTACAGCCAGCCGCAACTAGCCTCATCCGAATAAATCATTAGCCCCACATGCAAAGAAAGTTGCCGTATTTTATTGGAGCGATAAAAATGTCTTAAAGTAGACAGGCGCCAACTGGAACAGAAGAAGAATTGGGATCCTGCTCCCGAATCAGTGTGCGTCTGAGCAGACTTTCTAATCGCGGATACCAACCCAAGACCACAACCCTAAGACGACGAACTAAAGCTACCAGAGTGAATGAGACCAATAAGGGTGGCCCGCCTGCCAAGCCCAAGCCCGCGGAATTTCCACCCAAGCTAACGGCCGGGTTGTGCCTTTCTTAGTTCACACCATCCAAGCGTGTAACCCCCCCCCCACAAGGTGAACGCACATGGGAGGGGGAGGGAGGGAGGACTTTAATTCGTCGGTCCCGAACCTCTACGATGTATGGTACTCGTAAAACATCCCTAGACTAAATACACTTGCGTTAAGCAAAATTTAGGACTCCCAATATAGAAGGTTTATTGTGTGGTATCATAAAAGGTCAATATTTAACCTTTGAGTGTTTATATTTATTGCAGGATGGTCACTACAACATAACTTGTATTGTATAAAAAAAAAAATGGTATACAGCCATGAATTCAAACGCACACCGACTACCAACCAACACACTGAAACTATAGTGAAATGGTTAAGATGAAGGCTGAAAAATTAGGTTCAGCTTCTCATAATTTAATAATTACATTTGATTATGCTTTTTCTTAACTTTATTTTAATTTCATTTTTCATTAAAATTAACTTTTTTTTTCTATTTTTTAATTTACACTTATAAGGACATCATTAAAATGCTTTTAGATGGCCTTCAGCTATATGAATCATCAAAAACTATTTTTGTTATTAATGTATTTTATTTTCAGTAAATAAATAATAATATGCAGTAGGTTTATTTTAATTTTATGAGAAAATAAAACCTTTTGGAATCTAAAATTAAATTGTTGAAATACAAAGAGATTTTGTATACGAATGAGATTGAGTTACTTTAGAGAACACATACTGTTATCAGACAAAGAGACATTGCAACACTACACCCTAATTGAGTTCTAATAGATCAAACGCTTTCCGTAATTACCTAATTCGCAATAATTTCAATGCCCTAAGAGCGTGACTAGCAAAATAATTTCAACAGTAGAATTTCCTCTGACTGTTGACTGTATTTCTTTGCCATCAAAGCTATATCAGCACTAAACAAGTACACTGTGCAAGTCCTTTCTGACCTCTGTGCATATGCTACATTCGCTTTTTGTATATTACTTCAAAGCTTGCAAATTTCAATATTCCGTAAATAGAACTCTGTAGCTGTTCAGTTTCGATAATAATGAATCTAATTAATCGCAGTCAAATTATGTTATATTCAAGTCTCCATTTTGAAGAAGTATTCGTAAAAACACTTGTTAAAGAAGCATTACACCATCTCCTCTGAAACGTCTATGAACAATTTGTTGTAATTAAGTTTCCGAGTGGTCAGCATTCTCAAGCTCTTGGGTATCTTTGAATCAAGATTTATTTATGTGTGAGTGGATAAAAATGTTGTGCATATCATCCAATAAAAGGAAATGAAGTCCGAAAAAGACTTATTATGTTTTTTTGTATTTCCCCAACAGTAGTTGGGGGGGGGGGGGGAGCTACTTTCTTTGGGAGGTCACCAATATAAGAAATGGTAAAAAGGCCAAGATGCCTGTCCACTATTTTTGCATACACCTTATGCCATACAGTTGTTCATGGCTATCTGACCCTTGACCTGAGGACACCAGTATTCTAGAAGCTCCGTTCCGATAACTAACTGACCCAGGTGTATTACAGCCAGCACACTGATTGCTTTGACACACCAATATCAGGTCGATTCAATCCCCCCCACTCAGGATGAAATGATCAAAAGAACCAACAAATATGAAGTAAAAAGAAACTCACCTCATAATACAAGAATTAAAAGTAAAGAGGAGAAATTGGATAGGGGTAGGAGTAAAGGAAAAGAGGTATGAAATAAACGATAGGAAAAGACCGTTTGTTCTCGACTGTCAAAGTGCGGCAGTGCAAACCACCTCATCCTGTCCAGGGACAACCACAGTGGGGTGACAGTAGCAATGGACCTGACACGCTATCAGACGTATCATTGCCCTTGAACCCCTGTTACAAATCCTTACTATAAATAAAATTGAAGTTGGTAAAATTTGTGACTTGTGAGGAAGGTTCAATCCAACTTGGAGAAATTACAAAGTTTTTCTCCTGCCTATAATCTTCTTGAACAAGAACCAACTTAACTATTACAAAATTATTTTGCACTGTTGTTGCCTTCATAACAGTTTTGTACACAGTTCATTATCAAAAGTGAACTATGTACCTTGTCGGTCGTATTATGAACGTACGTACTATTTAAGATGCATTTCTTGTAATACAGCTTAGCAATATATGATTTTACCTAAACCAGTAAACTACATAATAATAAACTAAATCAAACTATTAACAGTCTGAAAATGCGATAATTTGTTATAAAACATGATGCCACTGTCTTTTTCTTATAATTCTATTACACTAGCACTCCACGTGGTTTACATTCTTATAGAGCAACAACGTAAATAAGTAAAACCAATCAGAATAAGAGAGTAAGTAACATATTGTGGAGAGTCAAATAAAAAGCCTTTCTGGCCAATTAATAGTCATGTTCTAATTAGTTGCTTAAAGAAAATCCCTTTGGTATAAAATCCAAAAAAAAAAACAAATCATTTGTATTTTACCAATAAACTGGTTACATTCATGGAAAAAAGTGTGCTTATTGAATGCGGTTAATTAAAGATTTGTGGTTTTTCCCCCTTGGGATCCAATTACTCAGGCTTCCTCTGCTTTAGGCCTAGCTGGAGTCATAAGATACATTCCTCCTCAATCCCCATTGTGTTCAGCCTTCCTTCTCTTCTTTATCATCTCCTTATATTTCTTTCAGCATAATTCAATATTAAATATAGCTCGAACAATTGCTTTTTTTTTGCATACATTTCTCATAATAGTAAAGCCTTATATAGGATCAAAATGATAATATAATTTTAAATATAGAACAACAGAAACAATATATTACAGATATAAATCATTACAGCCATTATTTTGGTATTAAAGTGAGATTATTATAATATGATATTATATGAAATCTACTCTTAGATTTCAGAATCACAATTTAGAATCTTTCAGTTAATTTCAATAATTTTAGTTAGAATCACAATCCTTTTCACTGATCCATTTTCTACCAACTTTCTAGAATAAGAGAATAATTTAAATGAAATTCGTCCAAGATATATGAATAGTTTGGATCCGTTGATCACGTGAGAATCTACGGATACACATATATCAGAATGTTACAAATATTTCTATAGAAATCTAAAATATAATTTCTATATAATAACCGTTATTTATATAAACAACCATTTCTATTAAATCCGCAGTAAAATTGTCACACTAATAGTGAAATTACTTTTTTTCATAATTAGCTTAGCTATAATAGAAAGATAAAGAAATGCCTTTTCTAAGCAATCTGGAAATGATTGAAGCTCAATCTAAGCACATTACAATATAAATAAACTCTAATGTAACATTACAAGGAAATCAAACAACAATAACTCCTGCATTAAACAGATTTCAAAATATTAAATTTTGAAACATTTCTTTTGTTGTTTTTTTTTAATTTTTTATTCATTTCTTATCTTAATTATTGTTATAGTATAACTTATTTTTAATTTTTATTTTTATCTAAAAGTTTTTTCTAGCAATAACTGTTTTATTAATAAAGAAAAATAGATTACGAATATAATTTCTTTGAAGAAATGTTTAAATTACTATAAAGCCATATCCTGACATTACAAGCCTACCCGATCTGGCAAATGCACAATTTCTTCATTTTTGTTATACTGTCAATTGCATAAAATAATTTACGAGTAAACAAATTTCAGTAGAATTTCCACGATCCTCATGAAAATATTAAATATACATATATAATTGAGAATTATGTTTATTAATTACAGCCAAAGAAAAGTGAGGAAATTGTGCATGTACATAATACACATTCACATATACATAATTATGTATATAAGAAACGTATTCTATCAAACGTTTGGTTCATTATTGAATATGTTATATACATATACTAGACTACTCGTGACGCTTTATGTCACTCAGAAATTATAACAATAGGTATTGAAAGAAATTCACTGAACATGATTGACAGGGATAATTTAATTGTTTTTTTCTTGTTATTAAGGCACGGAAACAGATTATTATATGGCCCAAGATTTTGATATAATATTCTTAATATGATTCAAGATATATACACAGTAAGTATATTTAGCAAAATAAATAAAACATCAATTCAAGTTATATACACAATGAAATATATTTAAAACAAACAAAACTTGTAAACTGAAATATTCAATTTATTAGTGAAAGGAACGTGTCTTTATAATATTACCTTAGAACATTCGTATTTTATCTGACAGTTGTGTTCAAGTTGTTTCTAACATTATTAATTTTTAACCTCTAATGTAGTAGTTTATAATATATTTGTTACATTTATATATAATATATTTGGACTACTGTCATCGGCGAGCACGGAAGACACTTGCTACCCTGGCTCCAATTTGGGGAATATAGTGATAATTTTCTATTATTTAACATTATTCAGGTAATAAATAATATGTAATTAATTTCAAGTCTCCTTCTCCACGGGAAATGGGTGAACAAACAGACAAACAAACTCACAAACTTTATATATAGAGATTATTATTATTATTTGAGGGTTATTATAGCACTGCGTCTTAAAAACCTATTGTACTTCCCCCCCTAGATTTACATAACATATATAATTGCTTCTACAAAAAATTTATGACAAAACGGAATGCATGGTCTATTTAATGAACTGACAAAATAGAAAGATTTACAATGCGTGAAATTCCTTCATTGATATTTGCTGTCTTCCTTTCTCTTTTACGACTTCAAACATAGTCCTCGCTGTTTTATTACTCTTGCTCGTGGTGACGAAGTAGTGATAAAAAGTGAATAACGACCCTTCTGATCGATATCACGTCAACTTTGTCAGCGTATTGTATATCACCCGATAAAATACAAAATTCCTTGTTGCGTACATTAAATCTTCAGTTCTCACAGCAATAACCATGATATGGGCAGTTTTGTATGGACAGTCAAAGTAAAAACGATATTTCGGTTAAAAAGGTGATTTTATGACATAGTGATTAATGTTTTCTCTGGAAAATTATTAGATTCCTCGGTGGTAAAAACAGCATTTATCTTTTGACAGGACTTATATATGATTTATTAATAATAAATTTCAACAACCTTTGATATAAAGAGTATGTGTATGTAACTTGAGAAAGGAAATTTCATGACGGTATACACAATAAATGAAATCTCATTTATTGTACATTTAAATGTTTAATACAAACAGTGTGTCTGTTCAGAGTCAAAATTTATCCATAGCCAAACCGGGTCATTTTTCCAAATAACCTTTGACATTTTCAATGATATATATATAAATAAATCACATAAACACGTGAAATAACAATCAATTATCAAACCACAATATGAAATGGGAAAACAAGACTAAGATCTTTCAACAGTAACAAGCGGTCTTCGTCAGAGTCAAAAACCCAACTGAAACACTAGATGCAGAAAACATCTGGTGAGGAGTTGAGAAGAGTGGGAGGGAAGAGTGGTATTTTAAAAGGGTGAAAGCGCAGGAAAGGACTAATGTCCAGAGAGGAGTACAGTAAGAAAGAGTAAAAAACTATCCACTAGCTGTCAACCCTCTTAGAAGAGGCTATTGCCCTCGTAACGAAAGTATCAAATTTGAAGAGACCGTTACTAATGTTTATAATATTTGATCTATTAAATGTAATTAGAGACGATTCAATAATATTTCTTGACAACATTGATTTTTCATAGGTAATAAATTTAGCTCCTGTCCAATCAATATGATGATTTTCATTTTTTATATGCAAGAATAAGGTACTACTTTTTTCTACGTTGTATTGGTGTTTTTTTACATGTGTCTTTAATGATTTACCAATTTGACCAATAAAAAGTTTGTGACAATTTTTACATGTAATTTTATAAATACCTCCGGACTCCAATTCGCTGGGAGAGTTTTTATTAACATATTACCCACGTTATTACGATTAGAAAACACTATATTAAAACCAAGTTGTTTGGCTAATCTAGGAAGGGTGTCCAATGATTCGTGGTATGGCAAAACTATAGAATTTGACAATGAACGGGGCTCTGTTGAAGGGTTAGAGAAAGTTTTTTTAGCACCCTTCAAAACTAAATCGTTATAAGAGGAGGGGTATTTTAATGAAAGGGCAATTGACCTAATGTTGTTAATCTCTTCATTAAGGAATTCACTAAGGAACGGTTGAAAGATCTTTAGTCTTGTTTTCCCATTTCTTAATGTAGTTTGATCATTGATTCTTATTTACGTGTTTATGTAAAATCTTTATATATATATATATCAATGATCAAACCACAATAAGAAATGGGAAAACAAGACTAAGACATTTCAACCGTAACAAGCGATCTTCGTCAGAGTCAAACACGCGACTGAAAAACTCTGACGAAGACCGCTTGTTACGGTTGAAAGATCTTAGTCTTGTTTTCCCATTTCTTTTTGTGGTTTGATCATTGATTGTTGTTTCACGTGTTTATGTGAAATCTTTATATATATATATATATATATATATATATATAATAATTTTTTAGGTTATATCTTCATCCATTTTTGCAATGTAAATGTATTACAACTAAATATTGTCAAAAGATTAGATACTTATTTCTTTCAAAAAAAGTCTTTGTTATATGCCTAATCTAAATCTTATGCCCTTAACAATCTCTTTACAACTCGCTAATAGCATCAATAATTTTATTAATCATTGATGTACAACTTTTAGTTTATATATACAAGTTATATAATTATATACTATATAGATCTTTGTGAAAGGGAGGAGTAATTCTTACATTTTAAAAGTTTTCAGGAAGTTTGATCCCTTTTTCATTATGAATTTTCATCTCCGAATACCCTAATGAAACAAAAATATAAGATTGATATAGAGAAACGAGAATTTGAGTTATGAATACAAGAATAAAACCACATGAGAGAAACAAAACTGATTAAGGACCTTTCACGAAATACATGTTCGCCATAAATCACTGCATTAACAGCCAATGAAAAGCAAGTCCATTTACTTGACACCCCTCCCCACCATCTCACCACGCACAAAGACCACAACAGGTTAGTTATAAAGAATACCGTCAATATAATAGAGGAAAGGCCAAGCATGAATAACAGGACAGCAAGGATTGCCAGTGTGTTGAAACTACAAATGGGACAATTAGAGCGAAGCAGTCAAGAAGAGTTACACAACCTGGGGACATTAGAGGCATTAGATAAAGCTGCCCACTCTGACTAAATGCCCTGAACCTGTTGTAATCTGCCAGTTAATTATGTTTGTTTACCTCTAGTACTTAGTATATTGATTCTGATTGAAATTTCGTAGTAGATTTATTATTGTTTGGTTCTTTATTTCTTTTGAAGTATTAAACATTTTTATTTTGATTGTAGGCCTATTGAAAACGTTGGAAAGAAACATAAATATATGATATTTAAATATGTGTCACAGTTTATTATAATATATATATATATATATATATATAATATTTACGAATATTGATAAAAGTATCGATTGTCAAATAGAAACAAAACTAAAATGTATCCGGACTCGGTCAGTTCGGAACTGACCGAGCATATATATATATATATATATATATATTATAATGTATCCAAAAAGGTTAATCGACAATATCATAAAAAAGGTGAAACAATCCATGATATTAAATAATGAAGAACAGTTCACAAGAAGGAATTTGTTAGTCATTCCATACAGTCCTTGTTTGAAAGATATGCCTTCATTTATGAAAAGATTGGACGTTTCTGTTGTGTTCAGTAATGATGGTAACTTGTTTAACAGACTTGTTAACAATAAGCCAAAAAGAAAGGACTGTTGTGTATACAGGATACCATGTACTGACTGTGAAATGTCTTACATTGGACAGACGAGCAAAGGTCTTCTTACAAGGATAAAACAGCACAAATACTCCATCAGAAGAGAGGACGAAAAGAGTGCCTTGTTCATTCACATAAGAGACAGTAATCATGTGATTAACTGGGATGAAGCAAATGAATTAATATATGTGTCTTCAGAAAGAAGAAGAAATATCGTAGATAGTGCACTCATAAAGAACTTTTATGAGAAATTAATGAACAATAGCCTAGGACTCTACAAATTAGATGAAGTTTTGATTAACGGGATAATTAGACAGATGAAGACTTCATCATTAAACACATTCAGGGTTGCCATCAATTCTGGAAATTTCAATCAGCCAAGTTTGCAAGTATTTATTTTTTTTTTTTTTTTTTTTTTTTTTTAGTTCACTTGCTCTCCGAAGATGTATTAACGAAAGGCCTTAGAGCATTGTTTTAAAAAATTGTTTTCATTGTGGTAAATTAATCCATATATATATATATATATATATATATATATACGTGGTGAGTAAATAAAGTAGTGAGACTGGCAACGTCGCTTACATAAAACATAAAACAACGTATACATAAAAAATTTTACAATTAACTTGTTAAATAAAAATCAACATCTAAACTATTTTACAAATATTAAATTTTCGTTTTAATTATGTTAAAATTTAACAGAAATAGCAGATCTTGAATGAGGAAATGCTAGACAAAAAGTACAACTATTTAGTTTTATCTGTAGTCACTAATTACATTTTTTATAATTAATAGAATGAGGATTGCTAAATCAATATTTATTATTTGTTACATTCAACTTTTAGTAAAGTTAAGTGAAAGCCACTTTAAATTTTACACAAAGTTTATAAGTTTAGATATATTTATAACATGTGTTGTGGCTATTTTTAGATAAGTTGGGGTTTCAAGCAAAATCGATCCGGTCTTGACGATGTGACATTACATATATATGCACTCAATGAATCAATATTACACTTCGCTGAATGATATCAAACGTTTTTGATTGAATATGTGAGAAGGTTCTGGTTAATTAAATATTTCATTTTGTTTATTGTCATTACATATCTTTTTACGGAATAGGAAGATATCTCAATAATATTTTATTATTACATGTAGGCTTATCAATACTATGCTATAAAAATTTTAATTTATTTTAAATTTGAAGCTGGTATAATATTAGATTTTACTTATTACTTTACTATAAGTAAAGTATAATGATCGTGAAAAATTCGATCTCGAGATTTTGACGGAATTACATGATTTGAGGTTCCAGAAGTTGTTTTATGAAGTTTTTTCGATGATATCTGTAAATGAGTATGTATCCAAAGATTGTGCCCACGATACGACCCAGGATATTTGATGGATCAAGTTGATATAGTTTAGACGAGGCCTATTGTTTGGAAGCAATTATGGATGATGAGAAAGTAACTGTTTTTTGCCAAAAACCAGTTTTTGGGCTACATGTTTTTTTCCCTAAACTACTAACTCTAGAGTTTTGAAATTTTGTTACTATCTTTGGCGTTGTAAAAGTAATAAACAAAAAAAAATTCAGGTTTTTAAAAACACAAAAAAATTTTTTTTTTAATAAAATGTAAAAATTTTGACTTATAATCCAATATGAAAGCTTGTGAGAGTCATACAAGTCATACGGTTTAACGGATCAGCCAAGCATCTCCTGCACCACAGGCCAAGCAATCTACTCCTCAAACTTCCCGAGTTGTGATACCAGCCACAACAACAGTAAAGAATAATTAATGACACTAAGCTCATGAACAGATCAACCTCCCAGGAGACAAATAAGTGTTTCTTGTGGAGTATACACATATAATTTGGGATCAGTGCTTTATTTATACATATGTTGTTGTTTAATTCCCTGATTATTTTCATCGTGTGACGTTTTCTACATACTCGTTTCTATGTACATGTACTTTTCATTTGTTTCTCTCTACGCTTCTACATATATGCTTATTTCATACAGTTACAGTACATTTATAAAATTATTACGTATTTGTTTCAAAAATTGAGATCTATTTATTAATTATTATGATTATTTACTTGAGATTCATGTTTTTCTGTTGTCATTTTACAGGTTTATATATTATGACATAACAATCCTAGAGGACTAATTACGACAGTAAATTTAAAGTAACACATTTAAATTAAAAATCTGCACACTTAGACTTACACAGCCTTAAAGATCTGAGTTTAATATCGAATACTGAGAACTTTCTGTTATATTGTATATATTTATCCTTTTGTATTTTTAATAATAATTATTAATCAAGATTGTTATTAATAATTAATAATTATTATTATCATTCATACATTCATGCTAAACTTACTTTTGACAGGCAGGGTTCTAGCATTCAATTTATACAATCTGAGGCATATTGTTACGTTTAATTGTGTTTAAGAATTCTATTAAAGATATACCACAACAAAAATATATTATTATTATTATATTGTAATAAACTGATACTGAATTGAGTGAGTCAAAGAATATTGAGTGAGTATTCCGGTTATTATTTTGATAATAATGACAACACAGTTGTTATTTTTTTATTACATGTGACAATGTATATATTTATTAATTTCTTTATTATATAATGAATTTATTGTTTCATTAATATTTATTCAGCTTCTAAAACATATATAATAGCAATCGATCACTAATTTTTAATACAACAAGAACAAATGCACGAGCATGGCGTTCATTCCAACCAGAAAGAAGAGAAGGAAGGTATGCGGTCTGCTTCTCTCATGAATACTAACTGTAGAAAAACAAATTACTCTTTTCTAAAGAGAAAATTAAATGACTAGGAAAGGTTACTTTATATTGAAATTCTGAATGATGGCAGCAAACTTGCCTTGTTTGGAGGCTTATACGCTTCTTATTTATTGTTTGCTAACTTTCCTCATGCATTTATTTGACAAACTCTTACATACGGATACACACTTTCTTTTTTATGTTATTTTGATTCCAGAATATGTTCTCTTACATTATAAATAAAAAAACATGCATATATTTCTTTTTACTTAATCACTTTTTTGCATTCCACTTACAAACTCTCACTCTCTCTTTCTATATATATATATAATATATATATATATATTTGTAAAATTTGGAAGCAGTCCTTCTTTTAAGCATATTTCGTTGAACAGCTGACCGTATTTCGCTGATGTCATTTTCTTCACTAGTTTTTCAAGGTTTCTGAATACCTTCTTCTTTCCTTCATCCAAACGTTGGAGAATGTTAATTAAGTTATAACCGACATGTTTCGACTGGCTTCCAGTCATCTTCAGGGTGATTAATTAAACAAAGAGGAAAATTATTAGTCTTTGGAGTTGGTAATAAAACACATTATATAGTAGAAGTTTGAAGTAGCTGCTCTTCGGCCTGATTCACAAGAGCAACTGACTGAGGTGGGGTGGATGGTGGGGTGGGGGTACTGACAGTTAACGGTTTTTTCATCCAATCAGGCGCATATAGTTTAAGCACTCTCTCACTACTACCCGTTTGAATATTTATTGTAGGTTTATTCTGTTTAATTATTATTGCTTCTGCGATTTGCAGCCGATTGAAGTTGTTTTCTTTTCTAATTATTTTAGTTCCACTCACGAGTAGGTCTCTAGTTATTTTGGTATTATGCTTGTCCTCTGAATGTTTCTTGGGACCGCCTATAGAAAGGTGCATGGTAAGTCTTCTCGACAGTGATGTAGTTGTCATCCCAATGTATGAATCGTTGCAGGGCTCACGGTCCCCGATTTGACAGGTGTATTCATACACGAGATTAGACTCCTTCAGTTGAGAATCTTTAACCTTATTGCTATTTCTCATCACTAGGCTGCTTATGGTGGGGCTCCGATAAGCTTCTACTCCTTCTACTCCTTGAAAAGCTTCTACATGCATGCACGACGCAAAATCCTTTTACCCATGTGGACGGAAGTTTATATCTTCAGACTGACGGTGTTGCCATGGGCTCACCACTGGGGGTAACCTTTGCCAACTTCTATATGTGTCACATGGAGAACCAGATTATGAATAAACTCGGGACAAGACCCACTATCTACTGCCGATACGTTGATGACTGTTTCGTTGTAGTAAAAGATCAGAATGAACTCAACAGGCTTAAAGAGATTTTTGAAGACGAGTCCGGTCTCAAATTCACCTCAGAGATTGCTGTCAATAACAAACTCAACTTCCTCGACGTAAAGATAGTTACCATAACCGAAAACTTTACATCAATTCACAAGAAGTCCACAAACTCTGCACCTTATCTTAATGCTAACAGTGAATGCCCACAACAATACAAGAACTCAACATAAAAGCCTTGATACATAGAGTCTATAAAACAACAGCAAATTGGAAACTTTTCAGAAGGACATCGAGTTTACAAAACAATCCCTCATTAACAACGGCTACTCCAACTCTCTCTTTGACAATATTTTAAACAATATCTCATTCGAAACACATCAGTCAAACCGATAACCAAATAACAGGCATAAAACATAACCTTTATTACGAAAATCAGTATTCGGAAGACCACAAAATAGACGAACGCGTACTCAAGGATATAATTAAGAAGAATATAAAATGCACCTCACCCGAGGATAAGGTCGCCTTAATAACCTATTATCGGAGCCCCCCATAAGCAGCCTAGTGATAGAAATAGCAATAAGGTTAAAGATTCTCAACTGAAGGAGTCTAATCTCGTGTATGAATACACCTGTCAAATCGGGGACCGTGAGCCCTGCAACGATTCATACATTGGGATGACAACTACATCACTGTCGAGAAGACTTACCATGCACCTTTTATAGGCGGTCCCAAGAAACATTCAGAGGACAAGCATAATAAAAATAACTAGAGACCACTCGTGAGTGGAACTAAAATAATTAGAAAAGAAAACAATTCAATCGGCTGCAAATCGCAGAAGCAATAATAATTAAACAGAATAAACCTACAATAAATATTCAAACGGGTAGTAGTGAGAGAGTGCTTAAACTATATGCCCGATTGGATGAAAAAAACCGTTAACTGTCAGTACCCCCACCCCACCATCCACCCCACCTCAGTCAGTTGCTCTTGTGAATCAGGCCGAAGAGCAGCTACTTCAAACTTCTACTATATAATGTTTTTATTACCAACTCCAAAGACTAATAATTTTCCTCTTTGTTTAATTAATCACCCTGAAGATGACTGGAAGCCAGTCGAAACATGTCGGTTATAACTTAATTAACATTCTCCAACGTTTGGATGAAGGAAAGAAGAAGGTATTCAGAAACCTTGAAAAACTAGTGAAGAAAATGACATCAGCGAAATACGGTCAGCTGTTCAACGAAATATATATATATATATATAGACACAATTTGTGGTTTTGTCTTGTACCTGTCGATTAAAAAATAAATAATGTTATCGATTAGTATAAAATATTTGACGAGAGACTATTTATTAGTAATATTTGTGATGAAGTTTTACGAATTGATAACAAACTTTTTTCATTTTCTTCATTACATCTCTAAGACATAGGGAATGTAGAGTCCCCAAACATGTACTCATAAAGTACTCAGTCTACCCCCCCCCCCCCCCCCCCCCACAACCCAAATCTGAAACATACTTCTTGGCAAATTCATCTAACGAAGAAACAAAATTAAAAGTAGTATTCAAATAATAAGCAGAGAGCAAAAAATAAGTCATCAGTCCTATAGTTACCACTAGCGCTGAACAACCAAGCTATTTCGTCACAATAATTTAACAATACTCCATATTAGAGCAATGAAAGACAGACGAATTAAAATATTTGAGTTAGATACATTCAATCTCCACCTGGTCCGTGATTTATTCACGCGGGAGGTGAATAAATCTTAGTACGTCGTCCCTCGGAGGGGACGTTAAGCCGTCGGTCCCGAGCCTGTATGATGTCATAAAAAAAATAGATAGTCTGGTTATCTATCAGTCTATCAGCCCTGCTTGTCCTAAATCATATCCTTTACAGTCCAACCATCCAAAGTTTGCAAACATTAGAGATGGGCTGAAAAAAACGATTGGAATGAAGTGCAGTTTTCAAGTCAGGAGCCTCAAAGAAATTCACAATGAGTTCTTCTCCGCACTATTATGCGTATCAGGATCTCAAATCTCTGATTGATTCAAAAATGAATAGTCTAGATATTTATTCCATACCTTTTCAATTTTCAATTTAATACTAACAATTAAAACCTCATTGTAGGTAGGCATGGTCATTTTTGATTTTTCAACTCTTCAATTACCAGTTAGCTGTTTCCTTTTGTCATTTAACAGAAATCAGTCAAGTACCTGTAACTGATTATATGTGTATCAATATTTTAGATATTCATTAAAGCGTTTAATTTTTGAAATTATGGAATCTTTAATATCTGACTTAAAGAAGAAGCAGCTGTTTCCTAAGAAGCCTTACTTTTCTGTTCAGTGCTCTATGTGCACCTGGCCTTAATCGAAAAAGACTGGTTTAATAACTTTTTGCATTTATTTGTTTATTTACTTCATTTTTTATCTTTAAATTATTTTATTTATTATCATTCTATGATTCATTTTTATTACATTTTATTTTTTGCTAAAACTAAGCCTTGTATCTTTATTATATTTACTCTCTTCATTTATTATATCCTTCTGTATCATCTGTTACTCTTATTATTTGTTTCTTAATCCCTATCCTACAGTTAATTTTAAATTTATTCTTGTCTACCTTAATCTTTGTGGCCTGGTATGCATGCAGTAACATTGCTGGTCCTCCAACCATCTTTTCACCAGTGCGCTTAGTCTTACTTTCTCATATCTCCTGATGAAGATTCAAACTATCATGAATACAATTTGAATAATTATAGACTGTATATATATATATATATATATATGTCTTTAATTTATCTATTTATCTTTGTTTATATTAAACTGCAGTTGTTCGTTTCGGATTGTTTTTACATTGCTTAAGTATATGGATATTACTTTTTAACTTACGTGATGAAAATTAAACTTATAACCGCAATATAATTCTGAATTTGGATTAAGAGGATTTGACCGGTGACAAGGACCATAGACATTAATAGACGCTGATAAGATAAGACTTAATGTTCATTTATCCCATAGTTTAATATAAAAACACTATACGTTCATATATAAGACTAGAATACCCTTTAAAGATTAATTTAATTAAATAGCCTTTTTTATAGTGATTGTTTAAAAGAGACATATATATTTCTTAGTTCTTTTCCGAGGTGAGAAATAGACAAAAAGAAGATAAAATTCAATTAGGGTAAATTGTAAACATAAAGCTGGTAAGTGTTGGTGAAGTCGCTATTTGTCATGGGCATTAATCTTCATGTGGAGGCTGGGGTGGCGCCTCGTATTACCACCCACTGCCTCGCTAAGGCACTCCCCCACTCATGTCCTCGTCTTACAACCAGTTTAACAACATCAACCAGATAATTCAATTTCGCGTCCACCAAAATTGAAAAAATCTTACACACTTAAATGCAAAATTATTTTCAAACTCCAACCATCTTATTACATTGAGTGCACGTTGTAATAGTTGGGAATTCCTTAAAATTTAGGAGGTATTTCACTCTTTAGAAATGACCTATTACATTAGATCAGTTTGTTGGTGTATACCACAGTAGGGTATATATTATTATTATATTTTTGTAGTATTTATCCGTATCATATCGTAGTAATGCATTAATTCGACAGAAATTTGAATAACTTCTGTCAATTTGTGTCCAGTCTAGTTTAATTAACGTCTAAATAAAATGTAGAAATCCAGAAATACCATCCCTTTATCATCATACCAAGTATCTAGCCCAAGGATCATACGATGAGTTGATTGATTATAATGATTTAAATCTCAAAACACTAAATATTTTTTGGATATAATTTATGTTTTTAGAATCTAAATTACCTTAAATCATTAGTTGTGCAATCCGTAATTGTGTGGTATTTACTCATTCTGAGGTAAAATGGATAAACCAACAAAAGTCTCCACACAAATGAAGTTTTATTCAACGTGTTTCGATCACTTTGTGTTCATCATCAGGAAAACACTATAATACAATTATTTCACTAAAATTTTGTAATATAATATACATATATATATAATATAAAATTATATTATATTATGTCACTCTAATTTTGTAACTGATTAGATATAATTTGTATTATAGTGTCTTCCTGATGATGAATACAAAGTGTTCGAAACGCGTTGAATAAAACTTCATTTGTGTGGAGACTTTTGTTGGTTTATCCATTTTACCTCAGAATGAGTAAATTAGCTTAAATGTATTCTGTCACTTATTCATTACTTATTTGAATTTCTCAAATTTTTTTTAATATACGAGAATATTATAAATAATTCTCTTACAAGTTTATTATGATAATCTTGTTTCCAACAAGTGTAAATGGTGTTAAAAATTATATATGTTTTATAAGAGATTCACTTTCAAATGAATTCATGCTGCACAATAAATACAACCGTTACTTCACTTCTATTCTATTTCATAGACTAGGGTTTAGTACAAACATATATTACATAATATTTTCAAGCTCAGAATAGTGTGTAATTGTTATTAAATAATGTATAAGTGTTATATTTTTAATTAAATAGATAGGTTAACAGCTCATTTATAATCGTTTTAAAATAGGTTGCTTCGAGGATAATAAAAATTAATAGTTTTTCATCTATATAATGATTATTCTGAGCTAAATACAATATAAAAGAAAAAATTTATTTTTTAACTTAATCATGGTCATAAAATCAAAGTAACCGGCAATTAGTATTAATTAAAATTATATTTTTCATTATTACTAACTATTACTTATATTATTACTTCAATAATTACAAGCCAATAAATTTAAATAATTATATGAATTTAAATTTATATTAAATAATAATATAAATATCTGTATACATAATTACTTTATATTATTAATTAAATATTATGTTATAGTACTCCAGATTAGTAAGCCAAAAATTTACTTCAATGACTAAATTTGGGTAAATAAATGAATAAATAAGTAAAATCGTATATGAACAATTTGGATTATATACCAATTTATATTTTTTTTAAAAAAAATTGTTATCAAAAGTAAATTTTTTATTTTAGTTTAAAGTAAAGTAACATAAATTATGGCTATTCAAGTATAAAAAATCTTGTTTCTTTTTAACTATATGGTAAAGTGAGAGCTTCTTTAAGAGATAAGTTTAATGTGAAAGGGCACGCTAGTACAAATCTGTTCCAGACTGTTTTTTTCCTGTTTATCTAGGGAGTAAACTGCTTGTTTTTTTTTTACCTTAGTTCACTTGCTTAGTTGTGGTTGTTTTCATAAGCAATCCAAAGAATAAAAAAAAAAAAACATTTGAACAGAATAAATGAAGGGAAGTTTCAAGACAATTCCTCCTGGAATCGGCTTTATTCCAATCAGTTCCAGCGATCGTCAAGATTAATTACAATTGGTCTCAGACCGTTTTCTTTCTTCTTGTTTTTTTTTTCTTCTGTTTTAATTCTTAAATTAACAAACTCTTTTTTCTAAAGGAAATAAGTTTTAATGTTCCTTGATTCCAGTCTTTGGAACAAACTTTGACTGGCGATTTTATCTGCCGAACTTCCCCCATTCATTCACTTCAATTATCAAAGTCACTAATTTCCCTATCAATCCTGGAGCTTTCAATTTTGTTTTTCATTAAATTGATCAATCAGATTTTTCCTAATTTTTATAAACTAGATAAAAGTTATTGAATTGATTAGAAAAAACTACTTTACCTTTAAAATTATTATGAATGAACTGTTAACTTATGTATTAAATTAAAAAATTATATAATACAAATAAACATCATCATGAGCTTGCAAATTTACTATGCTACATACATTTTTACTAACAGTTGATTTATGAAATAATATAGTTACTAATTTATTCTTGAATCTATTGTATATAAATTCATATTAACAACAATCAACTTATAAAATAATTTTTAGCATCATTTTACACATAATCGCATTGTTTAAGGACTACCATAAGATTACATGAGGTAGATTTTAGGGAGTCGTCCGATGTCCCTGAGGTTAAGAACTCACAAAAGGTGAGACGATTATTCTAACTCAGTCCTTGGCAGAACTGATGAATGCTTATCGCCTTTTTATTTACCATGCCACAGATTAGAGGTATTCTACTCAGTGGTAGGTGAAGCCAGGCGACGTTTAGGAAAATGACCTTAGTGTCTCGCCCACCTTTGGTTTGTGCCACATTTACCGAGAGCTCAACACTTCAATAGAAGGGCTCCATTAATTTCTGCCAAGTCAAGCAACGGCTCAGTCATTCTCCCTCCAGTTCTTCCTTTCCCCTTTATCCGTGACAACTTCTCATTACGAAAACATAATCCCATTATCCACCAACACAGTGACGATGCAAGAGATAAACACTAATTGAGAATGAAAAATAATTATAGGGCTACTCCACATAATAGATGAGGGGTAAACCCTCAGCAACTATAAATTAGTCCGTACAGGTTTACTTTTTGAACAAGCGAAATTAAAACTCTTTTGAACTTTTTTGAGTTAAGGTGGAACAAAAAAATACACTGAGATATCAATCAATGAACTCTAGACATTAATAAAAGTGAATACTTTTATACAAGTGAAATAAAAAATCTTTTACGGTTATTTTAGTTAGAGCAGGACAAAAAAAATATACTGAGATATTTATTAATGAAGTCTAGACATTAATATTACCAATTAACAAACATTATGAGTACTTTCTAATGTACTAGTAGTTAGTACTAGAACTGGCCTACTCAGGATACACATCCAAAAGAAATTACACATTGTTTTTAGTGGTTTTTTTGCAAAAATTACCACTAAACGATTTGAAATTCAATCGTTCATATATACAAAAAATATTTATTTGTTGATGCAGGAGAGTTGATTACTAGAAGCTAGTACACAGATAGACAAAAGAATAAACCACTTCTATATTTCGACCATCATCGTCATCAGGAGGCGCAAGAAGGTAGAGCGTCGACTGAACACGATGAGCAACAACACAAGGGTTACTCCCACCACAACCAACAACCGTGAAGGGAGGGGAAGAAATGAAGAGTCAAATTAAAAAATAAAAAAAGAATAAAAAAATAATAATTATTCAAATATAACTATATAATAATATTATAATAAATTAATAGATGAATAAAATAACAATAAAAAATAGATATGTAAATTAAGAAAAAAAATCCACTAAAAAAATAATGGTTAGGGTTGAATGCAGAGGAAAATTAAGTAGCATATATATATATATATATATATATATATATATATATATACACTTTAACATATAGAAAAGAACACAGAAAGACACTACAGAACTCACTTCGATATTTCGACATCCGTCGTCATCGGGAAGAAGTGCGAAGTACTTATATATATATATATATATATATATATATATATATATATATATATATATATATATATATATATATATATAACTATAATTGTGATTATTAAAGTTAAATTGCAAAAAATAGATAACTAAACTGTTAAACTTCATTAAGGTTTATGATATTATTATTATAAAATAATATTGTTTACTATAGAAAAAATATAATTATTTAATATGATTAATGATAATCAATGTTATCATTAATATTGATAATATTATTATCAGCAAAGATAACCATCTTTGCTGTGGTATTTACTACAGATATTATATAAACAAAAGCTCTCCTCATTTCCTTAATTACTATTTTAATTATATTTATGTTAGAAATAAAATAAACTGTGTTTTTATTAAAACAATAGTTTTTAAAAAAAACAAAAATTAAATTTCATAATGACGTTAAAAAATGGGGTTTCGTTTAAAAGAAGAAATATTTTTTTTACAGTCAAATCATTTCTTTTAAGAAAACCAAATTATGGCCTTTGCGTTGCTGCCAACTTTGAAATTGAGAAATGTCATTAAGGCAAGGAAAGAAAATTGGCTTGAAAATATTTTTGATTCCTTTTTTGAAATAAATTTATATAATATGAAGAAGAATATGCATTAAATATCGTAATGAATATAACCGTTATGTTATTTACTTATTCTAAGAAGCATCTCTTTATACATAAAAATTCACTTGTTTTCATATTCTAAAAGAAGTTTGTCTCTTGAAATAAAGGTATTATTTTGTTATTTTGTTATTATTCTGTTATTTTGACAAATTTCTGAAGTCATTACATCTTCTTGATTCTACAATGATTGTTCTTGGTTATTCTATAAAGCTAATTTATCTTTCAGTATTTTTAATTAAGTTTAAAACTAATATCGATAAACACATTTCAGAATAAAACTTTTTTTTTCCTTCTTAGCTGCCGTTTAGAGCAGTTAACTGTTAACTTCAGGTCACATCCCTTATTAAAACAACGGAAAGAAATGAAGTAGTTATAAAACATTTACACTAAATTTTATCTCATTCAACTCTCTGTCAAAATAAAATTTATAGTGACACATAAAATTAAAATAAGCAGTGACACATAAACAGAAACACAACAAAGACTCACTTTTCAATATTTCGACCGTAATGGCGGTCGTCCTCAGGAGAAGAAGTGAATTGACGGAGGGACGACAGTCAACTGAAGAACTCACTGGGTGAGGGCTAAAGCAGTGCTGCCGCAAAGGAGACAAATAAAAAAGGAACTAGGAAGTCGAGAGCAAAAATAAAAAAAAAATAAATAAAAAAAATGCTTTTGAAAGGTAGAAAAAGGTTAAGAAAAGAAAAAATAAAGAAAATATATAGAACAATTAAAAATAAAAAAAATTAAAAAAATAAAAAATAAATAAATAAATAAAAAAAAATAAAAAAATAAATAAATAAATAAATAAAAAACTAACGATTTAAATTCAAGCCAGGTTTCGAGCGTGCCCCCAGGAGCCAAATGTGGGCTTCCTCAGAAGCTTTTAAAGTAACATGTCTGTTATCACTGGGGACTTGTTTAAGAACTTGGACTGTGAAACAATCATTGAAACTGAGATGGTGGGAATTAGCGTGAGTGGCGACAGGGAGACTGCTGCGTTTACCAAACGAAAGCCTGTGATTATTCATCCGAAGGTTCAGCATCGTAGATGCTAAACCAACGCAAAAAGCATCACATTGGGTGCATTTCAAGAGGTAAACGCAGTCAGTGGAGATACAGGAGGAAGGACTGTGAATAGGGTAAGAATTAAGATTAGTTAGAGAATATATATATATATATATATATATACATGTATGTATTCAAGTAACTCAGAAAAAACTACAGGATTAAGTTAATTAGCAATTAAGCTTTTGTGGTTAATTACTTGAATATTTATATTACCTGATATTCTGTTAATTTTGTATATATATAAAACTCGAAGTGGGTATCGTGTTTTTTATGATACTTATTTATTTTATTTCACCTTACTGCTTATTTATAAACTTCTCCTACACGCGCGATGCAATGAGATAAGGAAAATTGGAAGGTTCCACCCAATCCTTTCCTCCAATAGTACTTTAGGAAAGTGGTCTCTTAAATTGCTTTCATGTAAGCGTGATAGTGCTCTGAAAGATTAAAGTGGAAAGATTTGGTAGTGCAATTCACAAATTGGATACCTACCTTTTAGGAGACAAATTGCATATACCTGTAGAGAAAATTCTGAGCATACGGAAAGAGATTTATAACAAATAATAAGTTTGTATTAGTCTAAATATAATATAAATTTATCAAAAAAAATTTAAATATGCTTTTAGTTTTAATTATAGAAACAATGTTTTCATTTCAATTTTTATTACTTACATTTCAACCAAATTTCGTAGTAAATTAAAAAACATTACTACTAATTCTTAGAAAATAAAACAAAACGTAACAGTCCTATATAAATTATGTTGGCCTTAATTGTAAGAGTATATCTCATTCATTTGAGAGAAAAAAGAGATACCTTTACATTCATGCAAGTTTTATGTACTGCTGCATGCCATTTTCTAAAAATGATAAAAAACTGCCCATCTCAAGGTTGTGGAATGTCAGGTGGTCGTTAATTTTGCATACTTTAAACAAATATTAAAAAAGTTACAAATAAAACATGAACAATATTTTTCTTTATTTAGTACATCACAAAGGCATGAACCTTTATGTGTTGGCATTTAAAATGAAATAAACAAATTCGTTATTATAACAAGTAACAAAATAATTGAATATTTAGCTTTGGGATATATGATTTTTTTTTTCAATAAAGACATTTTAAAAACAAAATTATAGGATAAGTTTTTAGTTTTATTTGTTTCAGGAAAAAAAATTAATTTAATTAAATATTTTTGAAAAAATACATTTCCAAATGTTACATTGCAAATGAAGTATAATATGGAATTGAAGTAATTTATTTACATTTTCTATACCGTTTTAATTTATTATTCTGAAATGAAATATTTAATTTGCTAATTCAGAAATGTAGTTTATGAGTTGACAGCATTATGATATTGAGTGATGCGTTCGCAAAACTAATAACTGCAGAGACCTACTGCGGCCTTTCTAGCAACAGGTGTATTTTTATTGTCGTGATCTGTTCCAGTAATTGGCATTACCTTAATTGAAATACTAGTCCACTAATGGTAAAACTTTGCTGATTTGATTTTATGTACTGCTGAAAATTAACTCAAGTTTGTAGATTTCTATGAGTTATTTTCAAAACTTACAGTTTCCATTATCAAAACTGTTTAGTACTCTTGCTAATTTTTGTCATAACTATAATCCTAGATACAGCCACTCCACAGCACAAAAACGTATCTTCAAAAAAAACTTTTTCCTTTTCTTCTATTTTCCTTTAACCGATATTTTAATGAACAGTTTAATAATATAATATCCTTTAATAACGCATATTGTTAGTATCACAGAGGTTAACAAATATATTATTATTATAAACTTTCAACATACCTTGTAACTTGCTGTGCAGTCGTCTAACAGGTTTGGTATAGCTGCATCATCGAAGATTTGAAGATGCGCCTATGCGAAACCGGTAGGACAACTCCAACAACAATTTACCGAGATATGTCGGAAAATTATAATATTATTATTATAATATGTTCAGTTTACAAGTAGAGTAGGAGTAGATAACTTCATAACTAATGCATTTCCAAATCAGTCAAATCTTTGAAATGCAAAGAAATTTGAAAGTAATGTGAAAGAATCTGAAAATAACATTGCCCTTTAACCAATAACCTTTACAATGAATTTATTTACTTTCTTTGATTGTGCGTGTGATTACATTTTGCTTTCAAATATGTGAGGCGTCATTCATTTCATTTTTACGATTTGAAAACATTTCTCAAATTATTAGCATGTGCTATATTTAGTTTACAACTATCGTGAATACGATTCTTTCTCAATTTTAAAATTACACTACTTAATAGTCACCTCTAGTGCTGTCATTCCAAAAACTTATCATATCACGGCTTTATTTTACTGCACTCCTGTATAGAGCCATTAAGTTATTCAAACTGAATTTATGAAACTAAACATATATATTATCAGTTCTAAATATACTTAATGTACGTATCTTAAAATTGTTGTCTGGTTCATTTTATCTTAGTTAATGATGTAAAAGTTATTCAATTAAGCAAATACTTTAATATAAAGAAAATCCCGATTCATTACTTTATATTAATCTGAGACGTTTGAAGTTTGTGAGTTTCATTAAAAAATAATAAGTTGTGAAAGTCTTTTAAGGTTTTTTTCTTATGAAAAATCTAAAAAGATAGTATGGTCTTTCACTCAAGTGGTCTTTGCCACTTTGTGCACCACTGTAACTAAGAACCTCTCGTCTTAAAGGCATTTTTTTCTCTTTTGGATTCTTTTAAGCTTTTTATTCAAAAGGCAATAAACTCTCCTTTCAATAAAATTTACTGGCTTAAAAAAAATATTCCCTATTAATTTAAACTTTTATCAAAATATTAAACATAGTTATTCATTAATCGTTTAATATTACTCAAATTATTTGAGAATAAGTTAATTTTCAATAGTTTTTTTTAACTATTCCAGTGTATGTTCTAGTAGCTACTTCACGCTTATTAGTGAGGATGTTAAGAAATTTAATATTTATGACTCAAAAAAACACAAATTCAAGTTTATGTCTGCAGAGAAGCAGGACAGAGTTTTTTACGATGAATTATCAAGCAGTGAAATTATTAGATTTAAAGGATTGCAAGAATGCACATAGCTAAACATTTTATCCATTAGAACAAAAAACTAGCAGAAATATTTTTTCAAAGTCTGTGATCATCTGATACATTTTGTAAATGAATTATGAAAATTTAATTAAATTAACCAAATGATAGGGTCAATTTATAAAAAACGAGTCATGTGCATTCTGTCATGGCAACATATATATAAAAAGAAGTTTCAGAAAAATGGTGAAGTTTATTACATGAGCGTATTGAGGTTTCTTTATTTCTTTGTTGGTAGTAATAAGTTAAGGTTTTCAATCTAGCACGTGTCAGGATGAGTCAAATGTCAAATTCTGCATACAGGATTGGGAGCAAAGGCTCTGGGATATATAAGTAAAGGCCGTAAAAAGAACGGCTTCAGACAGGAGTTGGCTGAAATATTGACAGGCAGAAGTTGTAAAGTAGGAAAATATAATACCCTAGAAACTCTGAACCCCTTTGAATGAGGTAAACCTATTGAGCTTCAAGTAACTTCAAAATTATCTCCCACCAAATTAGTTTCCAAGCAATATTATTAAAACACAAACTTTCCTTATTAAATGAAACATTCTTGCCTAAACGGATATTTCGGAACAGTTAAGTAGATTATTAAATTGCTCAATTATATTTAATATCTAATTGTAATATTTAAATGAAATATTTGTTAGCAAAACATTCAATGTATCAATAACGAGACAAAACTGTTTTTTTTTAATTTGAGAAACATTCAAAGTATTAATTGCATTAATAGGTTAAATTTTTGATAAAAAAATTATGTCAAAAGTTTTATTGTGAACAAAATTGTGAAACAATTTTGATATAATGTTTCACTTTACCAACCAGTATTTCATCTTATATGTATTAAATAATATATATAAAACTTACTTCCTACATTTTCCTCACAACTGGGCTCTTGTTAAAACTCATTCATTGTCAAAAGAAAACCATATGTTATACTGGCTTACAGTGTTTCAATTAGATTATATTGGTCCTCTTTTTAAGTTGATTGTTCTTATTAAACATTACCAATTTGATATTATATGTCAAAAGAACTATTTAATTGTATTTCCTTTACTTATTTATTTTTAATTAGATATAATTCCGCACTTAAATATAAGAATACATCATATAATTTATATGATTGTATGTTAGTCAATATCTCTCTTTTCCGTCATTAGTGGTACTCTGCGCTTTATCCTACAGTCAATAAAACTATCATTGCTTTAAAGAAAAACAAGTAAAGTAATTTTTTTACAAAGATAAAATCAACAAGTCAGTCAGCAATGTACTCAAGAGATGGGATATTACTGTCTTCCTATAACACTATAATACAGAATATTATAGTATTCTATATTATAGAACTTTCAATTTTTGCTCTTGACGGTGGACGAATTCAGAAACACTCGGAGGAATGAGGAAAACTTACAAGGTGAAATGGTATTCTTCTAAAATAATATACCAAAAACAATCCCTGAGTCACAAATAATAATATATAAACCAGATATGAAAGAATATTTTTCTAAAACTTATTTCTTAGCCTTGGGGCGAATTACAAAGTCGCATGAATAAGAGTAACCCCGTCTGTTACAGAAATCTGCTCCATTTACCAAGATACAAAATACTTACCCTGGCAATAAGGTTTTCAGTTTGTCAACTGGCAGATTTTTAATTAAAAACTGATATCTAATACTCAAGATTTCATTTTCAGTAGAGAACAACATTTTTGACACAATGCTAAACAGAATTAGTTGTAAATAATTTATAATTTAGAAAAACTTCCTACTCGGAAAGCATCCATACAGGAAACTAATTACACAATACAACTACTACATTTAGAGAGGATACATTTATTTTTATACACTTATTTTAAAACAATTTGAGTACCTATCTTATTTTAAAAACCGTTAGAAATATGTTGGTACATTGAATTTCGTGATAAATATTTCAATCTTCAGAATTTAAATTATCGTACAGTCATCATTTTATGAAAAAACATACTTCGGAATCAGTTTTAATAAATTCACAGATACATTAAATTAAGACTTATTTATCAAAATTTCACTTTTAAAAATGACTATTGCAAGAAGCAATGGAAAACATTTTTAAACCAGTTTTAGTGAGTTTATTTTTTATGAAAAACATATATTTTGCTATACCCTTCGAAATATACCATCAAAGGTTGAATCGCAATTGTTTATATGTTTTGGAATAAATTTGTTGATGTTAATAGAAACCGAGGTGTCATTGATATGACGCGTTGATTCTGAAATTCAGCCTGATTTGAATACACAACCTGCTTTTAGTCGGTCGTTAGATCAGAGGCTCCTAGCTCGGAGGAATTGAGCTTGTTACTTATTTAGTGACACGTGTACTGGCAACCACACCCTCAACATCAGACAGACAAAATGGAATGCAACTTCCAAAAGTGTTAAATTTATAACTCAACTCAAAGGAAGCCTTGATTGCTCTCTTAAATAAAAAAAAAAACAGTGCATACAAAATTTATGCACAAAGTATTTTTTAATCCCATGTGAGTCAGTATTGACAGTTTTTATCATTATCATGATACTTTTTCTTTACTAAGAAACACCGACAAATGAAATACTTTGATATAAAACCGCAATTTTGAAGTTCATATTTGACTTCTCCTGTTGCAGCCAGTAATAAAGAAGTGAGCTTTTTTTTTTAACATCAAATTGTAATGTTATAACATGAAAATTATTACGAAGGAATTTGCACAAGTTAATGTAACATAATTTATATGACTAATAAAACCCACAAAACAATTGATTACAATATTAATTATTAACACTATTATAGACGTTCATGTCTTGTGTTTCTTCGTGTTACTTACGATCTCAGTGTCAACTGAAAATCCATCTGATGTTTTATTGATCAATTGGATTAGTAAACGATCCTAGGTTCATTTAAACGGAATAAGTTAACTACTGGCTGACTATTTGAAGGTACTGTGCACAACTACAAGATTTGAAGCAGGAGGTAAGTGCGATAAGGCAATAGATAACGGTGAGTCGTTCAGTTGCTTGCCGGAAGGATATCTGCCACTGCAATGAAGCCAACAGGGTAAGCCAATGAAGCCAATAGGGTAAGAAACAGCCCCTTTTCTCTCCACAATATCCTTCAATGATAACTTCCTTGAAGATGTTTTGACTAGAGAACTGAGGAGTGAAATACCTTGAGTGTTACGCTCACCTACCAGGGTATGGAAATTCATCAGGGATTCTACCTTTGTACACCAAGATCCCTACTAGCATTGCATTATTGAAACTCAACAACAGATATAGCAAACACCCTATACCACCACTCTTTAGAACCTTTTATGTATGAATTGAATAAATTAAAAGCATTCTTTTCCACCTCACAAGAATTTTTGACTTTTGATTAAATCTCAGACCTCTGTCCAAAAATAGGAAGTTTACCTATACTTTCAGCTCTCACATAAAGTCAATAGTCCTTTTTAAAATATAGGATTCCAATCAAAGTTTTTATAACCTGTCGCTACAAATATAACGATAGTACCCCAACAATTCTGGTCGTTTGGCTAAAAATTGGTGATGGATGTGTCTAATCCTGATTAACCAGAGAATACTGCTCCATTACTGACAAAATTTACTAGCATAGATGAATCGTTTATGTCGTAAGGCATAATTATTTATTATTTATTATTGAGCATAATAAAACATGTGGAAGTAGATTGACTGTTACTGCTTGACTTCAAATGGCAAATAGTTCAAAAATGTCTTCACTCTATTAAAATGTTTAAAATAATATTTTTTTAAAGAAAACTGCCATTAATTTCACTTTTAGGTTATTAATGAAGTTAACACTAAGATAATGATCGCACATATAAACTGTTTTTAATAACTATCAATAAAACTATCTTATAAAAATATAACTTTTGGCAACTCGTTCTTTATTGCTCAAGTTTTCTTTCATTTTTGCATTTTTTTGTTACTGATTAAAATGAATTAACACAAAAAGATATAATTATATGAAATAGTAAAACCCTCATCATAACTAAACATATAAAAAAAAATGATTTAAGACAATATTAATATATTTGAAAAGTTAGAGGTGTGATGAATGGAGATACAAGAGAGTTTATTTGGTGCTTCCAAAGCACGGTACTCTGCCATAATTGCTCCCTGCTATTGACTCCTATTCAGAGCTGTTCGAAGTTATGTCACACTGGTCCACCCATATCCCCTTTGGTATTCATACTTATATTTGTACTTGCAAATATATCACCATAGTTGTTGTTTATAGCAATAAATCATAATAGCATTGATCATAAAACATATTACCCCCTTAAAGTTGTTATAAGCTCAAAGGCAACATGTATAAAATAAGCAAGATGGAATCTATAGCAAACAAATAAGTTGACATTCTGAAATCAAATGTTTACCAGTTTAATTGAAAAATTAAATTTGGAGAATTAATGTCAGAAAATTGCTCTTTCTTTAATTTTAAACGATATAACTACTTTTCTAGTCAAAATTTTACATTTGATATTTTATATTTGACAATGTGTAACAATATTTTATATTAAATATTTATATAAATTAAAAATTTTAAAGTTTAATGTTTTATATTTGAAAATTGTAAATACATTTTCGAGTTATTTGTAACTGAAAATTTAACAATTGCAGTGCAAAAACTCTTTACGCTACCATTAATTATTGAAATATATAACTATTTCATAACAACACTTGTTGGGAATAAATTGACAATATTGTTTTCAACCTGTTATTTCAAGTATTGATATGTTTAAGGGATTCACTTGAGAGAAGTACCCTTCAAAAAGCATAACGATATAAAGAAACAACAACAATAATAACAAAGACATGGCAAATGCTAAATAATGAGCGGGACAAACAATATAATTCCGAGTCTTACATAATACATCTTGCCGAGAAAATACAATTTTATTAATATTATACCAGAAAGTAAACAGGAAAATATAAATGTTTCATAGTAGCAATCTCGTTATTACATCCTACATATGTTATAACGGTATCAAATAATAAAAATCGAGTTATTTTGTAAAAAAAAATGCAATCACTCCTTACAACATTCATTCTCATCATTTATTGAGAAAGTACTGGTGATGCTTAAAACCATGAAAAATGAATTTAAATGATATTTAGAGTCTCTGCTACGTGTAATCAAAGACAACACGTGGCTCTTTACACAATCAAGCGCACAAGAATCAGAAAAATCCTTCTTTATTCATTTTTGCTGCTAGAGAAGAATTTTCCAGGAGACAGTTAATGTATTTAATTAAAGCTAATTAAAATAGTTGATTAAATTATTATAAAAAATAATAGTTGTGCATTAATCTTTTAATAAAAGTAGTTAATAAAAACGATTATACAAATTAATGGTTAATATAAAAATTAAAAATTAAAGTAGTTAATAATATAGTTAATAATAGTTAAGAGAATTAGATAATTAGATAAGTTTATTTAAAGTAATTAAACTATATAAGAAATTAACAAAAAATAAATCATTTCAAAATTTAAGTTTCAGTATGTGAAAACATTTAAGGACTGAAGGACTTAGTCGATATTTTAAAACCATAAGGTGAAAATATACTATATCGTAAAAAAAATATTATTTATAATCTTTATTATAAATTCATTAAACTCAAATATACATGGCGATTGCGACATCTTTTGGTCTCCCAAGTATTCTTGATTGTCGTTTAAACTAATGAAAGGTATACATTTCCTTTATGAGTATTGGAGCAACAGGGAACTTAAAACAACTGTACATAATTGGCTTTAATAAAATAACGTAGGAAAGTGAGATACCGTTGGAAAGTGATGCAGACAATTGAACAGATTAGAATTTATTCATATTGTAACAAACAATTGGTAGTTTGAAATCACTTTATGCACAAGATAAACTTTGTACATACAGGATTAGTGTGGGTGTTTGATCGATTTGGGGATATTAGCCATCTTCCAGGATAACTAATATTAACACTAATTAACTGTTTTTTTTTATTTGGTGGCCGGGTTGGAGGGGGGGAGGTAAAATGCACTTACGCACATAGTGCTAGGCTCCCAGGTAAGCCACAATACCAATTAAAACCCCATTTTGTTCTAGAATACAAACCTGAAACTGTTTTTTATATTATCTCAGACTAGACCATTATTTTCCTTAGTTAAGGCAGCCTTACTTTAGAATTACTTATTCCAACTCTTCTAAGTATCTCTTTTTGATTGTTACTGACCAGTCAGTCTACCATAGTCCATACGTCAACACTCGGAATCATAATTAACTTATTTAATAGTTATTTCTTTACACTAATCATAAGAAACGTTTAGGCTAATAATTTCACATATACCGCATGAATTAAACACATCAACATGAAATATATTTTTGTTGCAGATCCTATAGACATTGAAGCTCCATCAGTCCAAAATTTTACCGAGTTCCACAACGCACTAGTCAAATGTGAAGTAACTGGAGACCCAGCACCATCAGTCGTCTGGCACTTCCAGGGACACATCCTTGAAGGTAGGCCTTCATTATTTCATCTAACGTGCTTGCTAAACTAAATTTCAAATGTATTCAAATATATATATATATAGTTAAAAATTAGACCATATTTAGATGAAACTGACGGTTTCAACATACAATGTTTGTGTACGATGAGACATATAACTCTATCTGAAACGTCTGTAAATTTCAATAAAACATATTAAAATTCACGTACAGTAACAATATTTTCAAAAATGTTTATACGTGATAGATTATACATGAACACATTATAATTAAAATAATGTGCAATGTAATGTAACTTATTACGTTCATATATCGCACGAGCTTTTCACTGGTGAAATCAAACTTTTTCAGTTAAATGAAAATTATAATAAGAGTAATAACATGACAATTATTTTTTTTTTTGTAAATATAATATACGTATTTTGTCACTTTCTTATCGTCGTTTGAAATTCGTTAGAATAAAACCATCACATAACTGCTAATATAATTTATACCAATGGATAGAAAATTAACAATGAATATTTGGTCAAATGAATTAATTTAGAAAAGAATATAATAATATAATTTAAGAATTACTAATAAAATATATCTAAAATATTTCAACCAATATAACTTATCATTGTCACAATGACATGATGAATTGTGTTGAGAAATGGACATAGGGTGAGGTATTCAGTGAGGTATATTTAAGGGCGTGAAAAGAAACGGAATGAAATTCTGGTATAACCACGTTAGATATAGAAGATCAAGAACATGTAAGAAAAATTATCTTCAGGTTAATATGAAGTCTAATTTTAAAATATCAATAGTGGTATATGTAATATTTTATCTGTTTAATTTAACTGATGAAGGCTAGATAATATTTTCTTTAGAAAAATCCATCTTTGATATTAATTTATATTAGCATTTATCGAATTTTATATTTGTTAAATTATTATTTATATGCAAAACTAATGCGCAACTTTTTCAGCCTAACTATAGAGTACTGGTGGTTGTTTGTCCTAAAATTTAAACGATTTAGCTTTTTGACAAATGTATATTTTTTAAAATGATTTCCAAAAAATGTTAGCAATATTACTAGGTTATCTAAAACAGCTTTTAATGAGAAAATTATCTACGTTATTAACATTAGAAAAAAAACTATATGAAAGTAAAAATTACGAATTAGTCTAGGGATTGGGTCCTTGGAAGAGTCATGATATGGCATACTATGAGATTTGACATTAATATATTACCATTAAAGAACTGCAGAATGTTTGTTTGGTGTCCTTTAATTTTTTTAAATAATTTTGTTTAACGTAAAGCTTACTTTGTTTAGAGTAATGTTCTTTTCACTCTTATGGTAAATACAAATCGTTAGCTCTATTAACCTAATAGGATGTAATCTGTATGTTATTACAGCCTTCATATGAACTACTTTTTTGCACGAGTAGCTCATTAAATGATATATAATATTCTTCAAACTTTACTCTTCGTACAATGAGTTTTTCAATATGGTATTTATTTAAATCCCAAATAAACATTTTAGCCGTGGATTTAATTGAATACACAAGAATTATAGACAATCAATATCGTTTTATTTTATGAACACAATACATAGTTCATGAACGATGAATTTAAATGATTTGTGACCACAGTATGTATACATTAGGTAAAGAGGAGCACACAATACTTGAATAAAAACGCTTTACGCCAGTTATGGATCCCACTGTAATCTTATATATATAAATTTTTCACAAACTATGTTATTTCTTAAAAAATATAATATATGATGTAAAGGAGTATGTGTCAGAGATGAAATAGAGTTATAAGGCACTAAGTTTATTTTTATATAACATATTAGACAGTTGGAAACTAACCAAAAAACTGAAGACCCATTAAATATATCAATTACAAACCCAAACAACCAAGGGAACAATTGGAGTCATCCCAGTCAAGAACCCAATGACAATAAATCGTGTTCCTAAACGTCTTACTTGGACAATATTTATTACTATAATGAAAATATAAACACCAATATTGTTATTTCACTTTTAAACCAAAAGAAGTGACTAAACTACAGGTCAGAAATAAGTTCCTTAAATATGAGAGCAGTAATTTCTGCCACTATATCTTATAAATAAATATCTCAACCACATATATTGAACACTATTTTTCTTTTTTTTTTCGAGGTTTGGTCCAGCTTTAAACAATACAACACCTTTAAGCCCACGTTTCATGTATATTATTTTATGAAAGAATGTACAGATAGAACCTTTCTTTTATTTATATAGATTTTGAATATTCTTATTCATTTTAACTTCATAACGATTAATAAAAAAATATCAAGAAAATAAAAGCTGTCATTAAAAAGTTATCTTTGTGTTTAATTTAATTCAACTAAAAATTTCATTTGCTTAAACAAATTTTGCTGAAATTACTTATAATTATTTCACGACAATTGTAACAATAAAATTGGATCAACTGCAAAGCAGGCATGATAATTAAAGTTGTTTGCAGTGAAATGACTGTCCTCACCTGTATTGAATTAAAGTCAGTCAACCAGAATTTTATTTTACTTTAGGAAGCCCCAGAAGAGCTTTGAAATATGTTTCAACCTTATAATCATACAGAATGTTAAATGCAATTAATTACCTTTTGCCTTTTACTCCACTGCTTTCATTGTCCATTTTTTAAAGTCTATGCTTCTTAAATATTTGATAAATTTCTCATATTTTTTTCGTTGTGAAAAGGATTATACTGTGTCAAATAATTAAAAATCAAACCGGCTCCACATTTTATTATTTATAGTAAATTAGGCATTGTTCACACTTATTAATGATCAAGTCTTGTAATTCAATTTTGTGATTATAATTTGCAATTAACAAATTCTAAACTTGAACCCTTAAATGTAGATACATATATTACTCAGGAATAGTACACCGAAGTGCATAAATATATCTCAATATTTATTCTCACTAGAGAATAATTATAGAATTAATAATATTATGCCTTTTAATTTTGTAATCATTGTCGTTAAGTTTCCATTACATTTCTCACATTTTTACTATTTGATCGTGAAAAAAAATAGTAAATGTTAAATAAAGTTAATCTGTGGTTCATCAAATTAGCTACAACTTAATTGACTACCAATAAACTTAATAATACCTCGACTTTTAGTAAAGTGAATTATAATTAGCCAGTTTTTCAACTTTATAATGAGAGTCGACACTCTGACAACTACATTCTTGTCTAAAAGTATCTTTTAAATATTCAAATAATCACCCTCTTTCATGAATCACAATGAAATTAAACCCAAAAATAGACACAACAAAATGTATTCGGTTTCTCTAATTTATGAAACGTAAAGATAACTAACTTAAAATGAATCAGTTCTAAGAAATACAGACAAAACCTTCCTTTTATTTATATAGATAATTCACAATTGCAAACATTCTTGTTATTAATAATAATTGGATATATAGAACTAATTGATTCATAGATATTGTTATAGTATAAAAATAAATTTGTAGAATCTCATAATTTTTTAGCAATGATGGCTAACAAACTGTTTGGAAATTTTATAAAATAATGATCTCTTAGAGATATTTTGAAGTAACCGAATAGAATCAATGTGATAGAAGCCATTTATATGGAAAAATAATTACCAATAGTAACTATTTTTATAAGTGACTCCGACTTAACGGGACCTTCTGTCAGCAACCATGTTTCGCGGCCATTTCTTTTAACTTCTTTTACTTTGTTGTTATCAATCGACCTCTATCATCCTTTCTCTCACTTACACATAAAGAAGTAAATTTAAATTTAAAAAAGGAAGGACATGCAAAATGTTCTAACCAGAGTATATCAGACCACGCCCTCTCTCTGTCAGCTCCCTTCAGAATTTTATTAATAGCAATAACTATTTTACGTAATAGAAATAAATATCTACCCACTATATTTTTGAAACGAAAGCCATATATAAAAAGTTACCGATTATCAAAGTGTTCGTAAGTCACCATTTTGTCAGTAAGCAATTTGCAAATCAGTCAAATAATGGAGGGTTCCCGGATTTATTTGTATTTAACTTTACCATTTTATCCTTTAAATAAAGAAAATAATTAAATACATATTAGCATTAGATTAAAAAGTTTGTTATTGTAAGTTTAACAATGAATATAATGCAGTAACTTAGACGTAAGTAAAACTGAAAGCAAACAAGTTGATAATGCATTCAGGACTGCATTCACTCCACTTAAAAAGCATGTTATTTTGTATAAACATTATCTATTTTGACTATATTATATAGTCTGTAATACTATAGACTTATTAACAACTTTTCCGGCGAATAAGTGAATTTATAATTTCGTATTAGCTATTGTTTTAATACAATGATTTTATTTCTTACCAGACTGAAAGAATAATATTTTCCCACTATTTCCCACATAGAAATGCCTCATTGACAAAAAGACTATTCAAGAATTAATTAAATTGATTTAGTTAATAATTTAAATTAACTAATCATTAATGATTTCGCTATTTGTTATGGTTCACAAGATATATGACATCTAATTGATCACAAAAGATCACCAGTATTTGAAGCTTCCTGATTACAAGAAAAAAGTTGTCATCTGGTTTAATAAATTATGAAAAATTAATAATAATAAAACTAATAAAATAAGTGAACTTTTATCTGGGTACCTGGACAAAATGCTCTACTTGTCTTCAACAGAGGACAAGTTCATTGTCAACGAGTATGATATTATTTTTACTTATAGTAAAGTTGAGTGTATGCCTCAACAGAGGACAGGTTGATTGTCAACGATTATAATATTTTTACTTATAGTGAAGTTGAGTGTATGCCACTTGAGATTTTTAATTATGTCTAAAGATATTATGGTTGTATATTAATAAAAATATATATTTTATTTCCATTGCTAACAATTTTTTTGTTTCTTTAAATACTGTTACTTGTATAATAAACTTTGCTTAGTTTAGATATACAGTCAAGGCAGAATCTTTATAAAGGATGCTATAAATAAAACTCCCTTTTTCTTGTTTATTATTAATTTTGATGAGAGAGCGTCACGTAAGCTGTTGAAGATAAATCGAGACTGTTATTTATGGTGTAATATTATGGTGAGAGTTAAGGGAAAATCACCTTTACTGGAACACCAAAAAGGCTTTGAACGTCGGGGTACTTTCCCTTTGTGAACGACCGAACTGCTCACTTGACAGCCGGACGGTTGACAATAGGAGATTTATTACACCTCAGCTCCATATGTTATACCTATTAGAACCAAATTGGATGAAAAGTTGCAAAAAACATTTTATATGGACTACAACACTGGGGGTTAATATAAAATACAACACATTAAATATTTTACTATTACTTTTTAAAATATTCTCCCTTCTGAAATCAATTTATTTTAAAAATAAATTAAATAACAAAGATAATTAAACTATTGAAATTAAACACAACTTAATTGACTGGTAATAAGTTTAATAACGTAAAGTTGAGTGATAATTTGCCAATTCTTAAAGCTGGCTGAGTTGACAAAACGATGAGTACCGTGAACAACTGTATTCTTATCTAAATATTCGAATAATTAAAATCTATGTATTTAAAATCTCTCTGCATTGCAAAAGCCTTGAGCTACTTGAACCCGACTTATTTTTTAAATCTTAGTAATAAAATTTAACCTTAAGTTAGTGGAATTAGTTGGTCCGAGGTATTTACTCAATGTAGGGTAAAAAACTAATAAAATAGTCTCCACATATAGAAGTTTAATTGTCTAAAAAAAGTGATTCGAACACATGGCATAAAATCAAACTTCAGGGTCTGTGGCACAACTCAGAGATTTATTAGCTTTTTAACAAAATTTACCCCGTATCGCATTTTTATTAGTGTATTATTATTAATAGTTCATTTAAAGGATGAAAAAATACCATCTTATCAGTATTTTTATTCCTAGGAATTTCACTATTTTTGATTTAAGTTTTCTTCTTATATACGTTCGAATATTTTATATGCCTTTCTCAGCTAACAAAAAAACATAATACAATATTAATTTTATCCAGTCTGGAACGAGATGATCAGATGAGTTTTGTGGTTCTCATAGAACACTAACACTAATTTTACTTCAGTCACTCGTAAATATTATCATTAGTAGTAATCAGAAAAAATTAGAAAAAAATGTTCTATAACACTTAACTTGTAATGAAAATAAGAAATAAAAATAAAATAAAAGATATATTTAATACTTTAATCTCAGTTTGAATGGTTTATAAATTACTTTTAAAAATCTTTTTTCCTTTAAATTACTTTACATCTTAGAGTCCTTTTATATTTGTTTATAAACATTATAATTCTACATATACTACTCTTATCTTTTTGTTATTTCATATTCTATATATTTTATTGATTTTTCTAATGTCACTTGGAAAGTTGGTTTTTCAGTTCACTCCTAATGGCAGGAACTTGGTTGGTAGTCGCATTCTCCCAAGCGACTCACTGTCAATATTTCCATTAATTTTTTCACCTCACAGAATAAAAGCCACCAGAAAAAATCTGTGGTTGTCTCAAAACTCTGCTAACGTAAGTTTAGAGCTAAAATAATTTCCTTCACTTAAGTCTTTTGGTGACGAAGTGTAACTCCACTCTACTGATGGTGAAGGGCTTCATAACAGACACTCATCCCTCGTCAGTAAGTTCTTTATTAAATCATCGCACTCCTTGTGATAGCGCGTCAAAAGACAACTGCAATGTCATCCCACAGGGTTTGAATTATTCTGTAAAAGTTCGTCATACATAACATATACACAGTTTTTAAAAATACAGTTCTAATTCATTTATTTCGTAGAGTCATTGAGTTTCCTATGAGTGGATACATCAATAAAGAAAAATAATCTTGTTTATACAGATGACTATTGCAAAATTTTGTTTTTGCATAAAAAAAAATTGTTTTAAAAAAAAAGAAAAAAATTAAAGCAAACAAACCAATAATTCTCTATCGAGTTTTGTACTGGACTCGTTGAAGTGAAAGTTTGTAGAGTGTTCGTTAATACCAAGATAGGAACAATGAGTAGCGAAGCAGTAGACGCAGCGAAAGGCTTAAACATTTACTGGTGGCTTAGGGACTCATATTCTAATCTTACTCTCACAGGCACAAATAAATTTCTACTAAAACCTATTTCTCTAATATTAGAGGAGAGAACAGAACCTTCACTAATTTGTATTCCTATGTTTACGTTTATACAAAACTTATTTAATAAATTAACTCTTCTCTAGTTTTGGTTAAATTATGTGCCAAAGAATACAATTTTAAGAAAGAAGTCTAATAAATATTCATCTAACAAATAAAATTATTTTTTTGCCATTTTTTTCAAATATATGGCAGCAAAGACTAACTTAATAATAAGAAAATGTTAAGTTTACAATGAATTTAATTTATTTAGGTATGTTTATTTTACTTTATTATCTGAGTTATGGAGAGCAAAAGTGGTATGGCCGGAAGGCTCAGGCAGGCGTAAAGGTCAACACAGGTATATCGAAATTACTTGGGCACATCTGCGGCTCGACCACGACCCTTCTGTGGGTATGGTAGGTTGTAGTGGGCTTCCAGATGTGACTAAAAGGTTTCACATTAAAAAGCATCCATCTATTGTGCTTTGCTCATGCAATGGCCGAAAGGTTGAGAGACATGAACATAAGTCAAAACAGGTATCTCGAAAATACTAATATTATATATCGAAAAAATAATCGTTAGTTACCTGTCTCAAGAAATAAATGAGGATCCATAATTATTTAAATAAGAAGACCCGGACAAGCGTATGTTTATTCTTATTTGCCCAAATGTCTAGCAAGTAGTGATTACTTCTACCAATGAATACATCGGAACCTGTCATCTTCGCTGAGTTCTTTGATTTTGTGTGTGGAGTGAGAGCAGAGTATATGACATGTAAATCTGTATGACGTAGTCTTCCTTAACCACTCAGAAAAAAACGCACTTGACTCATTCGCTATTATTCAATAGAATGAAGTCTTCTCCTTTGTGTCCTCCATGTTTAGTTATTTGGACAGTACCTCACATTTTGAAAGACTGCAAAACATTTTCTCCTGACAAAACAGCACAACTCTGACAATACCGTTCACTATTGTAGCACTTTGTCAAGAGTAGTTAGTTTCGAATAAAATTAAAGACATTTTTAAAGCATGGTGAAGTTTTTTTGAAAAATCAAAACAGTGAATGAATGAAATAGTCTTTTATTGAGCGCTACAGGCCATAGTTCACATTACGGGGGTAGCCATGCATTTCAGACCGGGTCTTTTCTACCAGGTTCTTTACTCCTTGCACAATATTTGAATGTTATAGATATTTACAACTACAGATGATTCAGTAATAATAATCATCACTTGAATTGCGTTTAAATCACATTTTCTGTGGTATAAACTCTCAGTTACTAAATAAAAAGATTAGTCATTGTGAAATGTGGCTATAAAAAGTAAAAATTTATTTTTCCCCTACAACTGACTAAGCATGTTTTTTTCGTGTTTGGTCGTAAAAAGTCAATAACCCTAGTTGAATTATCATTATGTGTAAACTTTGTCACTATGAATTACATGCTCAGATATTTAATTGTATCCTCACATCCTCACAGCGAATTCATATTTAGATAGATAATTTCAACTTAGTTTCCTCTTATTTGATTCAAAAAGTAGTTTAATGTTCTTAGTGGGTTCTTCAAATAATCATGAAAAACATCAATATATCTATCTATAAATAATTATAAAATCAGTTATAGATTAGATATAGATATATCTAATAGTACAATAGTGTTCAATTCAAGGAATGCCAAGAAAAAATATATGTATTAAACCTTCTTCTTTGTAAATCCAATTTGTAGTGACTCCAAATAAAAAACCTAATTGATAACAATTATTTATAATTCTAACCCAACAATAATTCAGATTTATGTATTAAATTTAACATCCAAGTACATTTTTTAAAAAAAAGCATAATTGAAGTATTCCGTGTTGAAACATTCTTGATTCGAATTTCTTTGACGACAAAAATGTCGCTGATTCGGGATATGTGGCGTATCTCTCTATTCAAATTCACCCTTCATCCATCACTTGAGCATTTCATATTCGATCTCTTAGTGCTGTGCTTGTCCCTTCGGTTATAAATGAACAGTCCTCGCTTTTTACCTCTTTCTCCTCTACCATCATCGCTCCTATCTTCTCCACCCTCATTAGCTCTTTTTTATCATTCAAATGATCTCAGTCCAAATCCCTTTCAGTCTTTATGCCTCATTATATCACAAATAACTATCACGATTCAATGTGATTCATCAGATGCAAATAATATATTCACACTACCTACCCATTACTATCAAAAAATTGAAATATTTACTCATCTTGATACTTGCAAATCTATCTATTTAAAATAAAAAAATGTATTTCTTGACCAAATTCTTATAAGAGATGCATTTTTTAGTACCACTGAGGTTGTTATGACACCGTCATACCTCATAAGATGATCTTGGAGTTTTCCAACTTGGAGTTCCGATCTTCGATCGCAACTAAACTACTGCAGTAGTCGCGATCGAAGATGGACAACGTCCGAAAGCGCTCCAACAGTTTCAAGATCATCTTACGAGGTATGATGGTTCTCATATTACCGTCTTTTTCCGAAAATGAACCCTAGCGTGATTTTCGGGACTTTCTTAAATATAACGTAGCAGTTTAAATAGTGTGACGGGGCAGGGTCAACGTTTGTGCATTTCAGTCATATGAGTTTGATTATTACCCATTACTTATTGTAATTGAAGCCCTAGCACGTATTTTGGACCTAAAAAGAAAGAAGACAGTGTCTTATTTTCAGAAAAAGACAGTAATAATATAAATAACTGTTAATATCCTATGAAGTGTTTCCTTCAAAGTATTTTTATTTAAATCTTTACAACCTGAATAGGTAACACAATTCATTATAATTCAGCTTGCTTTTGTATAAAGTATCAACAAAACTCTGTTCCTAGAAGTTAGAAGAAGAGATAAAAAAATTTAAAAACCACTTAAGCTTCATAATTACATATATTACATATATTTTTATTTAAATCTTTACAACCTGAATAGGTAACACAATTCATTATAATTCAGCTTGCTTTTGTATAAAGTATCAACAAAACTCTGTCCCTAGAAGTTAGAAGAAGAGATAAAAAAATTTAAAAACCACTTAAGCTTCATAATTACATATATATCTGTATTCATTTATATTTTAGGCAACGTTAATTCAAGTTTCTGCAGTTTTTGCTGTGCAAGAATGTAAATTGTTATTTTAAAAAAAACGTTTCCAATAATCAAAAAACATGTTTACTTAAAATGATTTAACTGGCCGTTAAATATCTACTTCAAGTTCTCAAAGACTAATTTTGATAACAAAAATCAGATAAGCGTGAAAACAGTTTTGCAACAGTTTTCACACCTACTCTGCCGGCATCTACTTCTAACACAATGTAAAAATATTTGGCATGCCGCAGTACGTACACATTCTTGATACATAACAAAGTTCTTGATTTCTTCATTTATTTTGTTTAAATTTAATTTTACTCTTTAAACTTGTTTAAAATTGACATTCTACATTTTCTTTTTTAAAAAAAGAAAGAGTAATCAATCTGATAGGGATTAACGAACAGATTCAAAAAAGTGTAATTGAATTGTAAAAAAGTAAGAAATCCCTATTAATTTACATAAATACCTCAAGAAAAAGAACTAACCAAAACAAAATACAAAAAAGAAGTAAACCTAATGGTAAATATACAGTTAATGCTCACTAAAAAGAAGTTCCAGTTCTTCTTCACAATCAGTCGATAGCACTTTCCTTACCATTCGAGCTTCACGAATTCTACTGCGCAAAAACAGCTCTCCTGTAAACAGTTTGCCGAATAACTTCCAGCACCATAACAGTTTCAGAACTATTTGGCCAATCTGGTAGAAATCACCCAACAAAACTCTTCTACTGACTGTTTTCCTAGAGACACCTGTATATATTTTGTTTCGCGGTCACAACTTCTCTTGAATTTTTTTTCAAAAGCCTACTACTTGAGTGCCACAACAACTATTATAACATACGGGTACATATACTGAGAAATTTGTATTACACAATATACTTTTGATTATCATAAATAATTAACACAAAACTGAAGCATAATACTGTAACTTCATTATAATGTTTTTCAGCTTTTTTAAATAAATTATGTAGAAAGATAAGCCTTTGTAAAAGTTGGTTATGACAAGTAAAAATTTATTTTTCCCAACAACTGACAGTATGTTTTTTGGTGTTTGGTCGTGAAAAGTCCATAACCCGAGTTGAATTATCATTATGTGTAAACTTTGCCACTATGAATTACATGCTCAGATATTTAATTGTATCCTCAGCAAATTCACATTTAAATAGATACTTAGTTCAACTTAATTTCAACTTAGTTCCCTCTTTCTTGTTCCATTCAAAAAGTAGTTTAATGTACTTAAAGGGTTCTTCAAATAATCATGAAAATAACATCAATATAATATACACAAAAGTTTCTTGGGTTATATTTTTCAATTATTTTTGCTAATTTTTCCTGCAAAATAACTGACCCGTTTTCTAAGCATTCAGTCTTGTTTATTAAAAGCTAATGTCATTGAAGATACTTAAAGAAGAATTTGTTTCTTCTATTAACTTATTTTTGAATAATTTTGAAACTCGCGATTCATTTTCTTCCAAGATATTTAAATGAACGCTATTGTATGGCTTTCTTTAGCATATTTATCTTCCTTTAGTTTGTCCCTCTACTCTTTCTGCTAAACCAATATTAAATTTGTAAAGTTGTAAACACAATAAATGCTGTCCACTCTCTGTCTATACTGTGAACTGTGGTATAATAATATCAATAATTTATCATTTGTCAACGTCAATCTCTGTCTAGACGTTCTATCTTTCTACTTTCAAAAATATTATCGAAAATAAACTCACTTATTTTACAGTATTCCTCTGTAACATTACTCTACCTTCGTCAACAAGTCTCTTTTTGTTTTGCTATTAAATAAATTTTACTTTCATTCTTAAATATTTTGCATCACTTCATATTTTTATCTTTGTCTGTTACTCTTAAATTTTCATTTTATATATATATATATATTTCTAAATATTATGATAAATTACTGTACCACTGAATCCATTTATATTATTTTTTTTATTTTTTATTTTATTCTTAATTTTAATGTTGGATTAATTGAATTTTTTTTTCTTTTAGCTTTGATGTTTAAATACTCATTATAAATCATAATAAAAATCAGTTTTATTGATTACCACACAACTACAGTTATATTTAATATGTCTCTATTTCTATTATTTGTAAATTTTTATTAAAAAAAAATCCCTCGACTTATAAAGGCCATTTATAAAGATCGACTTAATAAAGATCAGCACTAAAGATGAAATCTTATAAGTGTTGGTATTGGAGAACAACCATTTATCTCATGAGTCATAAAACATCCAGTTGGCTCTCCACTAGACTGGTAGCGGATTCGACTCTCACTCTGGTCCTCGATTTCTTAACGCGGGAGGTTAAATCAGACTGCGTCCTTTCTGGGAGGGGCGTTAAGCCTTCGGTCCCAAGCCTATACTATGTCAGGCATCGTTAAACTTCCCCAGTTTAAATATCCTTGAATAGGCCAAATTTAAAACTCACAATGTAGAATTGACTTGCTAATATAGTTCACCCACTGCTAAAATAAGTTCCAAATAATAAGGTAACCACACTTATTATGTCATTCTTAGAACAGCACTAAAGAAGAAATCTAATAAGTGTTGGCATTGAAAAACAACGATTTATTTGTGAGTCATTAAACTTCTTCAGTTCACAAATTAAATCACCTGTATTTATAGTAGTAGTAATCTTATCTTTCTTTACCTGTCTTCTACAAGTAAGACTAAATTCAATTTGATAAATATAGTTAATGGGTTATTTCCACGGTAATATTTCAGTAATATAACGGTAATATTACGAGTAATATTATAATTAATAGTAATACTATCCCTCATATTTCGTATAATATCTGGAGAGCTCGGCCGGTTTCGGGTCCTTCTGCTCCCCATCTTCAAGAGTTACTCTTGAAGGACACGAAACCGGTCGAGTTCTCCAGATTATACGAACCATGACGGATAATATTACTATTAATTCAATCTGATAATCCCTTATAAATCAGATAGGTTTTTTTTCTTCTTCAAGCAACAAGAACTCTTTATTTTTATAACAAAGGCGATTAAATATATAAATCCCAACTTATGGTAATGAGTTCTAGGAATAGGTGACCAACCTCTTTTACCATGTGCAGATCAAAAAAAATATTTCCATAAATTTAAATCACAAAATATAATTCTTAAAATTCACATTATAACCACTTTCACAAATTCATTTAGAAACAATTCTAAAACTGTCAATTTTATTCTAAAAAAAGGTTTAGCCTTGTTGTAGCCTCCTGTTTATGAATACATTTTTTTCAGTACAAATTGCTCTTTCAGAACAGTTGGGCTTATTATATTTAAAAATAATTTTTTTTTTTAATATTTAATACGTTTTAAGAAGAATACTTCATTTGAAGTTGTATTTCATCCAAAAGCATTGTTTGCAGACAAGTTCTTTTAAGTATTCTTGTAAATAATGGTCGGGAATGTAGCCATTTTTTTCATTGTCTAAGTATGTCTTTTGCAGTTCTGGCTTAAATGCTACAGTTAGTCTCTGTGACCACTTGCTTACCTTTGTAGGTAGAATTAATGTTCTACAAGTTTCAATTACCTTTACTGCAAACAACTCCTCATCCCACTCTTGAGCTTATAATTCATCTTGTGCTTTATATCAGGGTAATAAATCATTAGACCATCCAATGAATTTTATCGTTTTGGCTTTTCATAGCATGGGAATGTCAATTTTTCTGTAAGTTTATTTTGAACTTTTATTTATTATAGAATAAATGGAATTAATTTTATACCAAAAAATAAATAGAATTAATTAAAACAACAATACAAACTTTGCAATATAACTCATAGTAATTAATGATTCATACATACAGACTAGAAACCATTTTCAGGACTTGGGTAGATATTCTGTTTCAAATTAAACTCACATTGCCAACGTTTCAGTTTTTAATTAAAACCTGAAGTTTTAATTAAAAAATAATATAATATAATATATAATATAAAGTTTTTCTGTTTCAAAATTTTATACTCTAGAACTGACCAAGCTTTGATAAAATGTTATTTTGTTTCTACTTCACGGTCAATTCTTGCATCAATATAAATATATATATATATATGATTAAACCACAATAAGAAAATGGGAAAACAAGACTAAGATCTTCCAACCGTAACAAGCGGTCTTCGTCCGAGTCAAAAACCAAACTTTTGGGTAAAACCCAAGTTTTGAGGTAAAACCCTCAAAGTTGGGTTTTTGACTCTGACGAAAACCGCTTGTTACGGTTGAAAGATCTTAGTCTTGTTTTCCCATTTTCTTACTGTGGTTTGATCATTGATTGTTATTTCACGTGTTTATGTGAAATCTTTTTATATATATATATAACAAAAATATCACAATAAACACGTGAAATAGTGAAATAACGATCAATGTTCAAACCACAATAACAAATTGGAAAAAAAAGACTAAGATTTTTCCTTCCAGTTTGGTTATGACTCTGACGAAGTCTACTTGTTAGAGTTCAAAGGTCTTAGTGCCCCCGCCATTTCTTATTGTGGTTTGAACATTGCTACATATATATATATATATATATATATTATATATATATATATATATATATATATAAAAAGATTTCACATAAACACGTGAAACAACAATCAATGATCAAACCACAATAAGAAATGGGAAAACAAGACTAAGATCTTTCAACCGTAACAAGCGGTCTTCGTCAGAGTCAAAACCGAACTGAAAACTGAAAACCCAACAGTCAAAAAACCAGTTGGGTTTTGACTCTGACGAAGACCGCTTGTTACGGTTGAAAGATCTTAGTCTTGTTTTCCCATTTCTTATTGTGGTTTGATCATATAATATATATATATATATATATATATTATATATATATATATATATATATATATATATATATATTAAAACAATCAACAAACAATTCAATAGAAAAAATTCCAAGGGTTTTCTAGGTGATACTAACGTAGAATGAATTCAAGTTATCATTACGAATTAACTACCATTAACAATAGCGTCTGTTCCTTAATAGTTTCTTTGACAGTGTTATATCTCAAAAATCTTTAAAACTTGTTCATATTTCTGTTGAATTTATAGTGATTTCATTAACTGTAGAATCACGAGTGTCTATAGCGTCATCTTTGTTATTCGCTAGCCCACAACCGGCTTTCTAATTCTATCATTGAAAGCAACAGAAGATATTAAATTTCAAAGTGAGTTGTGTCAGTTCATATACAGGAAAAGTAGAGAAGGGCAATGAAAGCATATGGAAAAATTCCTTAGTAAGTGTGGTCAGGCTGTCAGCACTGTTGAAATAAGTAATAATGAGAGAAAATAATATTCACTGCAACTATGATTGACACCATCAGGACTGCTAATCGCGAGAATAACCACGGGCAGTGGTAATTTGTCAATTTGGAATCTACGAGCAATCATATTGCTTAACATTTGGCGAAGGCGTATGGATAAGAGTGCAGAAATGGCTTTCTTTAAATGAGACAGATGACAGCTGCTAAAATGAAGGTACTGCTGAGCATTGGTTGGTTTAATATACACAGAAGTAGAAAAAAAATCCATTATTTTTCTATAAGAAAAAAGAAAAATAATGCCACTGCATTAGCAGCAAATGGTATTAATGAAAGTCATAATTTCGACTTTAATCAAATATAAATAATAGCCAAAAAAATAGATGAACAGAGAAGGAAAACTCTGGAAATGTTATATATTAGACAGGACCAGTCATCCGTTAATTATAGAAGTGGCATTTCAAATTTAAATATATTTATCGGGTGTGTTAAGTTAAACATTGTTGATCGTTGGAAAATTTGTTTTAGTAACTATTTGCTTTTCTGATAAAATTTGGTTGCCTTGATTGATTTCAGTTCAGTGACACGCGTTCAATCAATCTAGACAGTTGTTACTGAAATCCGCGAAGTGTTTTCTTTGTTATAAAAAAAAAAGTATAATGTAACACCTAGTTTTTCTGTCTCAAAAGTTGATACTTTTGTAAGTTCTTTCATTAACTTAATGTCAAAATTTCTATTGTAGTTTCTTCTTTGTAACTTTTTGCCCTCTTATTGTATGTGTTTGATTTTTGAATGATTGTATTATTTCATATATTTCTTCTGTTTTGTAGGCCTATGAAAAGGTTTTAAAAAAAAAAACCGAAACGTTGGCGATGAGAGTTTAATCTAAACTTGAAGAACTGACCGAGCGCGATAAATTTTTATTTTATATATTTATATAGATTCCATATCAATACTTTTTATGGTATAAAATTTTCAGTAATTATAGATTATTTGTAGTAGTACGCCTTATTAACTTGGTTGTATAAACAAAATTGTTTTCTAACCACCATAAACTAGTTCATTTATGTAGAAATAACAGTAATCTATAGTTATAAAAAGCAGAATAATTTATAATGGAATATATTTTAAAAGAGATGAAAGTAATATTACAAACATGCTTATCAAAAATAATTATGACCAGCCCTAGAGTTATTCATTCAGACCTGGCAGAACAACTGATTGTACAAACTTTACAAAAGTTTTTACAAAAAAATATTCACCCTTAATATAGGGTATTATTTTTACTGAAATATTTCAGGTTGTAAACTTTTGATAAACTCTTTCAACGACGCATGAGTTATTGGACCAGAACTTTACTTTTCATTTTAGACACAAACACAGATTCAGATTTAGTAGAATTAAAATGAAGAAATAGTCCATTCCAGTAGTACCGTTTATTTATGGAGGCTAGTTTTATTGCAATTTTCATTATATATTTTGAATTTTCATAAATTTTACTTGTAAGCAAGTTTTTATATAAAAAAAATTATCTATTATTATTTATTATTCAATTTATGTTATTTTATAGGTGTTAATATGTAACATGTTTGAGCTTCCTAAAACCAACTTTAGATTTTTTTGTAATGCCTTTGAGTGTGTCTGTTGATTTTCGTTGATACAAATTTCATTAAACACTTTTTGAACCCTTGTTCTCGTCTCTTTTCTCTTTAACTCTGATTAGGAAATCAGAAAAGTTAAAGAGAAAAGAGACAAGAAGAAGGGTTTAAAAAGTGTTTAATAAAATATATATATATATATATATATATATGTTTAAATATATAAATTATTGAATGAAATACAATCTAACGCTAACCATAGGTTCTATACTGTTTTGTGGCTATTAAAGGTTGCCTTCAGGTGGGCTATCTCCTCTATTGCGGTGAATAATTATTAATAACCTAGCAGATACTTGAAGTAATCAAAGCTTCTATACGCAGATGTAGATAGATGTCTTTGTCATTATAAGAAGTGGAATGATTGCTGCGACTGGCTTTGAGGTTATGCAACATGCTGTTCAAATGGGCATATGATGGCTAAAGGGGAAGTTTGTTTATAAATCCAGCTAAAACAACCCTTATACAGTTCTCAAGTTGAGAAAAAATTGGTCTCAAAGACCCAGTCATTGAAAATACTAAACTAGTACTCTGAGAGGTCCATAAAAACCCTGCAATCTCTTTAAATGACATATGAAACTGGAAAAAGCACATAAATGTTCTGTTGTAAGAGATTCTTTGGTAGAATAACCTAAGGTCCTTAACCTAAAGCAATATTTTTTTTAATATTGTAATTTTTAAATGATAAAGGTACTCAAACTAACCATCGTAAAAACAAGTGTATATATGAATAATAGAGGTAATCACCACCTACTCCACTACTAATTTTGAAAGGATATTAAAAACATCCCTTACTCTCCTTCTCTAGACAGTTAAATCAAAAAAGAGAAAATTTTCAATTAATTGACACTGGAATGATATAAAAATCCTTCAATTAAAGACAAAATATTCCAAAAATATAACAATACGTAACATGAATAGTTTAACATATATAATACTTTACAGAAGAAGAAGTGATTACAAATGGTCACTTCAGTTAACTTCTAAGAAGAGACCTTTTGTCAGGTATACTGATGGTTGAAAAATTATTAATCAAAACACCAGCTTTCTCATGGATTCAATTGATTGATGGATTTAATCGAAAGAATGGGGAAAATGAGTTTCTAGGAAGCAATATTGCCTAAACAATGTAGTTTGATCTTACTATAACGGTATAATAATATATGTATAATATTAATGTATTATAATGTATTAATGTATAATATTATTCTGATATTTGATAGCACTGCATGACCTGTAGCGTTTTTACAAACTTTTGGATACTCACCCACAAATAAACACATATAATGCACACCATCCAGCCACACACATCACACTCTCATACACGGACATAAAAAAAAATGGAAAAAATAACTTAAGCAATTTCAAAATTTTTACATTCAATAAAATGTTAAAAAATTACGTGTTTTCATCATTTTTATTCTTTACTATACTAAAAAAAAATAACATTCGTAAAAAAACGTGTTCTTCAAGGGAATATTGAAAACTCATGAGACGGAGAAGAAAAAAGGTGGCTTTCCCTGGGGTGAGTTTAACTTAGTTGTTCTGATTTATAAGATCATAAAAATCAATTTTTATTGAAAATATTTTTTAAATTATTAAGTGAGAATATTTTTATAAAATTTATTCAAATGTTATAAAAGCCTACATAAATGTTTACCATATTCGTATTCCCTCCAAAAAAAATCTCAACATTTTCCTTAAGATCAATTCTTTGCGTAATTTTTTTATTAATATTAATATATGAATAATGTAATCATACAATAACATAATAACAAAAAAATAAAAGAAAAAAAGCAAGATAATATTTGTTCTTTAGAATAAAATCCAATGCTCATAACTAATATCTTAGTGTTATTAAAAAAATGTTTCACAAATTTAAACAAACACTTTAAAAAAAAATATATGCACTACACAATTTTTTATCAGCTCGAATTGCAATGTTTTATCCAGTTCAAATTTTTATTTCATTATAAACTTCAAATTTTATTATTTTCTAAAACTTTATCATTTGCCCAACCTTGTTCGAAACTTTCACCTTGGTATTTCCATTTGATTTTGGAAAACTAACAACATTTAAAATTCTTATTGTTTATATTTTTTATAAAAAGTTATAAAAAATACTTCATACAATCATACAATGAAAAAGGAACTTTGCTTTTTTTCCTGTGAAGTAATGTGTTTTGTTTATTTCATCACTTCAAATAAAACTAAAAAAATTATCAGAGAAAAACACGGAAAAGATTGGTATCTTTTGGTACATTCCAATTAATGAAGATGCTTGAAAATATAATATGAACTTAAGTGGTTTAATAACTTAATACCAACTTCAGTTATCTGTTTAGTGTCTTGCGTTTTCATGTTCCTTTTTTTTTTTTTTAACCTTTTGAAGTAAAATTATCTCAGACTCAAGACAGTTTATAGGCCGTATCAGAGTTGAACCAAATCTTTGCTATTTGCAGGGCATATGCGACAAAAGGCTACTGATTGTGGGCCTTAGATAAAAAAAAACTCTTTGTATGGAGACTTTCATAAGCGTTTTCCTCCAACAGCAATAAACACCAAACAAATACGGATTGCACAATTAATGAGGTAAAAAAAAGTGCATTATTATTTCGTTCAACACACGGATAACATACTTTATGATATGTGACGGTTTTGAATTTTGATATGACAGGAACACATTAGAATATACATACATAACTAACATCATGTTTTACGATAATTTTTAACGTTTAATCAAAGTTTTCGTACTTTTGACGAATAATTGAGAATTTGATTATAGTTATTAAAAGGTTAAGGGCAATCATATTGTCAGATTGTCCGAAGTATAATAATTACTTTTAAGTAGGGTGGTATGAAAGAGAAGGTTAGGAACCAACTATTCCAGAGATTATAGTGATACTTTGGAATAATTTCACAAATTGGAACAATATATGAAGACCTACCTATTTCAATTTTTAACAATAATCTAAGCCAATAAATAAATCCCAACTATTTCTACAGATTAAGAACATGCTAGTCAAAGATATACCGTCATACTGTATTGATCTGGATACAAATTTACCTTGCTAATTCTTTCCAGTTTAAATGAAAGATAAATAAAAACTAGCATTTATCAAAATAACTGGTGATTTCCAGTAGACTATTCCATCATTAGGATTTCAAAAGACACTGGCTATTTTTCAAAGGATTTGAACAGAACATCATAAATGAAATAATTTTAGTGAATTTAGCAGAACATTTATTGACAAGATACTACTTTTTCACATTTATTTATAAAACAACATCTTTAGACATTATTACTGTATGGACAAGAAATTTGAATTAAATTAATCAACTCTACATTTGATTAGAAAGTAGGCAAGTGCCATTATCATACAGTATAAAGAAAAACAAAGTCATATCATCTATATACTTATGATACTCTGATGTTCGCGTTTAAATATTTGCACACGCTCTAACCTGAATAAAATATTAAAAATTCTGTGGGAATCGAACCCACGCCCTTGCATTGGGTTCACAGCTCGCTACAGTCAACACCACGGGGACTTCTGTAAAACAACCTTCCAAAACCTTTACAAATGACGTCAAAAGATAAATAATAGTCTTTCGACCTAAATTAAAGTGATTTAATTATAATAAATTTAGAAAGAAAAAATTGAATGAATAATCGGCGAGAATATAAAATAATTATTTAATTTATCAACAAAGGTATTAATTATAGTTAAGAGAGTTTTAGAAATTATCATATTAATATAAGTAAAATATTAACAGCACACAACTGTGCCTGTAATCAAAAACACTGTCATAATGCTTATATTTTCTTCTTCTCTCTAAATTAAAGAGTTCAAGACTAATTGATTGGCTCTAGCATCTCAGTAATTGATAAATTCTTCCAGTTGTCAAGAGAGGAATATATATAATGATATATATAAACAGATTAAATAATATATCAACCGTTTAATAGAGTAGGTGTGTTATATAAATATATATATAATGCTTGAATCAGTTTTACTTGTGGCGCAAATTTACAAAATACCATTTAACCAGCAATATAAGACTTCAAGAAGAAGATGAGGAACACTCTAAATTTCTGATAAATATTGGTGAAGACAGAGTTCAAAAGAATTAAAATAAAGTGATTATTACTTATAAAGAGTTAAGAATTTCACATATAAACCAATTTTTTTAAAAATTATAATAAAAAAAATATGAAAATGAATTCCTAAATATTCATGGGTGTATTATTTAATCCAGAAAAGCAACCAGTTTGTAAAAATGTTACTAACCTAGATTAAAAATGTTTATTTAACGTTAAAATTAAACCAGTCTGAAAATATCACATGTTTTCATATCTGCATATGATTTTTGTTCACAACAGGCTACTCGATTGCTGGAGCCTGGGGCAGCAATAATGAGAGATGAAATTAATATTTTAAATAATTATCACTCATCTAAATTAAATATTATTCCTCTAAATAATTATGAAAATAATATATCGATAATTTCCTCAATTAGTATTAAAATTTGTTTTTTTAAAAAGAGTAATTTATAATGTTATGATAACTATTAATTAACAGTTAATTATCTAGAAAAAAACATAAGGCAATTTACTGTAACAAACTGAATAATCTATTTTAATATTATTTTCTAAAATTATTTTAAATTCTAATAATAATTTAACAATAATTTATTGTTTTACTCTAACTGAAGCTTAATGATCATTAATCAATTGGATCACGAGATTTCGACTGATTATATATTTTGATGTAACCCATAATACCCAAGACTTTTCTTGACATATTATGTCATGTTTTTTTCAATGTCAAGTTATTTGTCCATACTATTTGATTATTAAAACATATTTTACACAAAAATGGGTCCTATAATGGAGATGTACTCTAATGTTTTTGGGCAATATTACATCATGCAGACGTTACTTTTTTGGCAAAAGTGAAATTTTAGAAAATATATTTTTTGTTTATAAACCACTAACTCTAAAGTGTTTATATTTCGGGTTTATAGAGAATAGACCCATTTCAGTAGGTTAATTGAAAAAAAGGTCAGTTTTAAAAAGATTTATATTAGTTCTGAAAGCTTGTAGACACGATACAGGTCATACGATTATAAAGATCAGAATGAAATTTTTCTCAAACATCTCTTTATAAGAGGATGAGTTGAATGTTTTTTATTTCAATTACATAAACACTTCAATAATATTTCATATTTATCTTGCACTATTAAATATTTTTGTTTATAATTATTTATTTACTATTAAAAATTATCATATTTCAATAATAATGGTTGGATTGTAAAATGAAGTAGATGTTGTTTAAATAAAGAATGAACAATGAACAATTTTCAGATTTTTTAAATAAACAAATGAAACTTTAAATCTTCTTACGAAGATTTAAAGTTTTAATTCAAAAAGAAAAAATATTCGAAATTATAACTGCTAATAAAGAACACACGACGAGAATTATTGTGGATATTTGAGTTTAATATAGAGAGTTCTGCTGGGAGAGTTCTGATATACGCAAGGCAGAGTTATAGTCGCCGTCCTATAAAAGCCGGTGCCATAGAATTCGAAATATGCAGAGACCATTGACACTGACTACGGTAAACTGAAAAGGAATTGTTTATTTGTCCCATATTTATATGGAGTAAAAGTGCTGGAATAGATTCAGAAACCAAAAAAAAAAGTATTGGTAGTATTTTTGATATACTTCTTCAAGGATAGTACTATACAAGTCAGATAATTGATATGCGACATGGATGCGGCCACTATGTATACTAGGTCCAGTACTTTAGTTAGAACAACAACAACTATCATTTAAGTTCAAATAATGTTTGTGCAATGATTTTGTTAGCTGAAAAAGTAGCTATAGGGCGGTTAAAAATTAATTTTTATTTTAACAACCAACAACCCACGCATACATGCACAAACACACTTATATACATATTTATTGTTTATTTATATACACACACTGTATGTTTATTGAAATAATGTTTCAATTTGTAAACGTTTTTTGTCACCTAGAGAAAAATAGAAGACAAACACCTAGAAAACCTCATTCTCACTCTCTCTCTCTCTCACACACACACCTTCTTTGGTATGTCTCGTACGTCACTTTTTTTCTAATCTTCATCAAATGATGAATAACTGTTCGAAATAACTATAAAACTCAAGTTGGGTTTTTGACTCAGAAGACGACGACCCCTTGTTACGGTCTTGTTTTCTGTTTTCTTATTTACATATTGTGGTTTGATCATTGATTGTTATTTCACGTATTTATGTGTAATTAGTAAAAAAAACAGCTACTTAAAAAAGTTGTGAATGAAGAATCTGCTCTACTTTTCAACAATATTTATTTATAAAGATTTCACATAAACACGTGAAATAACAATCAATGGTCAAACCACAATATGAAATGGGAAAACAAAACCAAGACCTATTAACCATAACAAGCAGTCTTCGTCAGAGTCAAAAACCCGTTGGGTTTTTATATTGTTGAATATATTGTTGAAATGTACCGCAGCTTCGGCATTTACAACTTTCAAACTAAGTTGTTCTAGTCTCCTGACAGTCTTACGAATAGAAAGTGGTGATACCCAAATAAGTTTTCCAAAGGACATTGAGACACTTTTTTGGGATGATCCATCTTCAGGAGAAAATAGAAAGGTCGCCCTTTATATTACGAGTATATTATATATATATATATATATATATATATATATAGAGAGAGAGAGAGAGAGAGAGAGAGAGAGAGAGAGGTAGCAATACCCACCTTTTATTAAATAATTAATAAAATTAATTAATAATTACATAATTATTGCAATAATTATTGATTAATTCAGCAGGTTATCTCGAAGGTCAGGAGTTTACAAAGGGGTCTATATCGACCTCCAGGGATCGCTGAGAGGGGAAGGAGATCTTTAATGTACTAGAAATTGATAAGTTCATATTGATGAAAGAGAAGTCAATAAATATTAAGTATACATAACTCTGAGTTTATAAAAGCACAAATACACGAAAGGGTTGAAAAGCAAAGACATTTCAAAAGGGTGTTGATAAGTAGTAGATAGATGGTAAAGCTGGTTTTTTGCATGAAAACGCAATTCTGACCAAAACACAAGAACAGCCTAAACTTAGAAAAAAAGTGATGATATATTGATAAAACTTACTGAATTTGAAGTCAATATCAACAATCTTATTACTACTTATTAATGACGTTTTTCTAATTAATGTCATTCATTTTAGTAAAAAAAAAAGTATGTTAGCACCTTGTTATTGTGTAATGGTAAACTGACAGGTAAGCATGTTCATTGAATCATTCTTGCTTCATTTTAAATATATTTCTGTACATTTCAGGCATTATGGCAACTATAATATAACAATCCCAAGCAAACTATCATAAACCTATAATTTTATCTGCATCGAATAGTTATTTACAAACTTCACTCTATGTGGAGGAAAAATGCGTTGATGAATTTCTATGCAAATCATCTAATTTCTTGACGTTACTAATAGGAGCAAAATATAAGTTGTTTTCATGAATGTGAAAATATAGCTTTGAATAATTATTTAATGACGTGATGACAAGATTGGGGACTCATGTCTTAGGTTCTTGTCGATGATTAGTTTGTTTTGTAAACATCTTTAATATTTGGTTTTGTTATTGTTTAGTAACTTATGATTTTGATATTCAGATCACAAAACTGATGGCATCATAATTATTTTGATATTGTAATCTTTTTACAAACTATTGGCTATGCAGATTAAGCTGTTAAAACTGATACATCATTTATATTTTAGTTAAGCAATTAATTTGAACCTCAAACCAAATTAGAAAAATTGTTTAAAGTATAATATATAGCGATTTTTCAATAAATCATCGCTCATTATAGAGGCAGTATTTTTATTGTTTCAATCTAAAACGTTTCCACATTTAATTCAGAGATTTTAAATTCTCGTAAATCTGATGAAATAAATTAATTGTGAATAAAGTGGTACTATAGGGTAAAAGGTTTATCACAAATTACCTCTTTCAATTTTAATGACAGCATCAAAAACCTTTTTAGTTCAATATACTCAATGGAATTTTTAAAAGCTATATTGAAACATTTTCTCTGGTATATACGTTTCTGCACTAAAAAGGTAATTTATTGATTACCTATTCCCAAATGTGTAAATAGCAATTGTTTTAAAAATCAATTTAGTATTCATATATTGGGCTTGTATCCTTCTCGGGGAGAGCTGCTCAGGTTTCCATTATCTCATTTTTATCGTGACTGTTCGCACTGATAATAGATGGTGAAATTAAAGGGAACTCAGATATTTACAGCCTTAAGATACCAGAATTCAAAACGTTTCCTTTTCATTCAAAAATTTACCGCAGTCTGGTGAACCTCTCTCCAGGCAAATAAACGAATATAAACTTAGCATCTTCATAAAACCTTCTACTTCAGTTCAAGTCATTATTCATAATAAAACTCTTCAGCTGATATTTAAGATTACTCCACATAGCTCGGTTATTTCCGCTCAGAAAATTAAACAAATAATCAGTTCGACATACCACTTACTTTGGTGTACTATTCATTTAAATGAACTTAACAGATTAACAATTTCATCTCATATTTGAGTTCAAAGATAAACACACAAATTAAATAACTATAAACATGTTAACCATTTATGTATCCAGAAATTCATAATTGAATTTTGATATATTAATAGATTAGTTACCAACAACTATTGTCTCTGGCATTTTCTGAATGATTAAAATCTGATTATTAAAATGCAAAGATACCATTTATAACATGAAAAGAATGTTTTTAATATAGTAAAACTTTTTAATAATCTCTTTTGAATAAATGTGATGTTATGTACAATTATGCAAATCTGTATGAACCATCTCCACGAAACACAGTAAAATATGGATTGTTTTCACAAATTTACTTTAAACTACAATATAATACTTCACTACAAACTACAATACTTCAAACTAAACAAAAAAACACGAAACTTGGTTGTTTTTTTACTTTTATTTACATAATAGTTATCTGTAGTTATAGAGTTGGTTTTCCGACACTAAAGTGATTGAAATAGAGTTCACTGTATCATGTCATCATCTACATCTTGATATCTTGGCTTGAACTTCTTTGGAAAATATCTACAACTCACTGAAAACTAGTTAAAAGACGAGAAAACCTTAGCACAAAGTAGTCAATGCAGCTAACTTCAACAATATATATATATTGGTATACTTTTTCGATGAAAATACGATCCAAAACGGACAAATATAGTTCAATGTAAAAGCATACACTTACAGTCTCTAATTTTTGCACTGGTTTGTGCGCTTGGTTTCCCTCTCTTATGTCTCCTGAAGACGCTTCAAACCAAAACTTAGAGACTGTAAGTGTATGCTTTTAATTTCTCTATGTTTCTTTTTATACATTCATATATATATATATATATATATATATATATATAGATAATGATAATGAATCTATATATAGATAGATAGATACGAGGGTCGTCCAGAAAATAAGTTCCGTTTTGGTCTGTAGGGCAGTAGGAGTGGTTTTTGCCAAATCCGGCAACACCGCTCGAAAGAGGAGAGGTGGGGGAATAGAATGAGAGGTGGGGGACCTCAGTCGGCCAATTACCAACGTCAGGGCAGGTAGTTGAAATGGAGCCCTCCATGTCACGTCCCGCCACCTCGATCCCCGTTCCCTCTCGAGTTGTTTTGCGCGGAGTGATTCAATTTCTTTATGCACAGGGTTTCAAATCAGTTCAAATTCACGAACAGCTCATTTCTGTTTATGGAGAAGGTGTAATGAGTGAATCAATGGTGAGGAGATGGGTACGTGAATTTAAGTCGGGAAGACATTCACTTGAGGATGAAAGTGGGAGAGGCAGACCCTCAGTTGTGACGGACGAAATTGTCGCAGAAATCGACAATGCAATTCGCAAAGATCGTCGTTTAACCCTGGATGAACTCCACCTGAGTTTCCCAGACATCTCACGATCCCTCATCCATGAGATCGTCTCGGAAAAACTTGACTTTCGGAAAGTTTCCGCCCGGTGGGTCCCTAGAGAGCTGAATGTCTTCCCGCCTTAAATTCACGTACCCATCTCCTCACTCATTACACCTTCTCCATAAACAGAAATGAGCTGTTCGTGAATTTGAACTGATTTGAAACCCTGTGCATAAAGAAATTGAATCACTCCGCGCAAAACAACTCGAGAGGGAACGGGATCGAGGTGGCGGGACGTGACATGGAGGGCTCCATTTCAACTACCTGCCCTGACGTTGGTAATTGACCGACTGAGGTCCCCCACCTCTCATTCTATTCCCCCACCTCTCCTCTTTCGAGCGGTGTTGCCGGATTTGGCAAAAACCACTCCTACCGCCCTACAGACCAAAACGGAACTTATTTTCTGGACGACCCTCGTAGATAGATCAAATGTCGAAACCTCAGTAAGAAGTCAGACAGAAGACTAAAATCCTTCAACCGTAACAAGCGGTCTGCGTCAGAGTCAAATCTTAACTGATTATTGTGAAAATTTAATATGAAATGGGAAAACAATATGAAATAGGAAAACGAGACTAATATCTTTCAACCGTAACAAGCAGTCTTCGTCAGAGTCAATAGTCTTGTTTTCGCATTTCATATTGTGGTTTGATAATTTATTATTATTTCACGTGTTTATGTGAAATCTTTATATATATATAATATAAAAAAAATACTCAATTTCCACTATTACAATACTTTTCTAAGCACTATACTTTTCATAGGCATGGTTTTTTTTTATATATATATACTGAGGTTTATAGAAGTTGAAATAAATATGTAATTTAATTTTAGGTCGAAGATATACCGTGATGCCAATGGGACTGAGAATCCAGAACCTAACGAGGAAGGACCAAGGAGAATACTCGTGCAGAGCTTTCCAGACTACTTCAAGAACCAGCAACCTCAAGTCAACTACAATCCGACTCAATGTACTCCGTAAGTAATTCACATATTTACGTAACAGTAGTGTAGTATGACATTACAAAGGCTTGCATAGCGAAATTACCACCGAGTAGGTGGGCCTTAAACATAAAAGAAAAGACCTCGCATAGCATTCCAAACTACTTTGGCAGCTAGAAATCTAACGTCAACACTGTTGTACTGACCTCTCTCATCATGTGACTTACGTTTTGACGGAATTATTGGCTAAGAACTGCGCAGCAAATGATCAGTAATAACTAAGCAACAATGTCAAAATATGCAATAACAACACAGAACAGGAGAGCCAAGGTATTCCAGTGGCTTTCATGCCACTGGACTGGTATATTCGGGCTTCCATTCACAATTTGGTGTTCAATTTTTCACATGGGAAATGAACACATCTTAGCACATCATCCCTTGACATGCTAGATGGTTTAGTGAATAATACTATCTATACAAACGCTAATAACGTTTGTCTAAAAAAGTATTTAAACCCTAATTTTAACCCTATACCTAATGATTAACTTATCCTTATCATTATCTAATCATCTGTATATATCAAATACAAAGTTTGTCTGTCTGTCCGCTATAGAAATATCTGGAAACTTTTAGGTACAAAGAAACATATGGATCTTATACAACTTTTTTCGGGGGAACTAACTACAGTATTTTGGTTTAGATCAGGGTTCTTTTTTGAGATCTACCACCATAACCAAACCGCCGGGGCTTAATCTATCGCCGGATAGATCAGCTAGAATTAAATATGATTCAAATTTAACGAGAAGGTCAATTTAGTTGGTTCCAAGCATGATTCATATGAGATACCCTTTAAAAGACCCTGCTGTAAATACACTTAAGTTAAAACTCCCAATGTTTAATCAATAGGAAGACATAATATTCTAATAAATAATCAATGGCAGAGCTGTTGCTCTCTAGCAAATCATCAATTTCACACCAAAGAATACCATATAACAGAAATGCTCAAAACATTCAATAAATATTAGAAAGTATAGTGAATGTTTAATTAGAATATCCAAAACATGTTAAAAAGCCTGTTTAAAAACTAATCATAACTCTATATCTAGTGATATCCTATCCCCATGATTATCAAATCATCTTTAATATTATTCTAATTATGGTTTAAACTATTTTAAATAATACTTTTGATTTAAAAGGTAGCTTTCAAGTTTGTGTGGAGGGTGAAGTGGAAGCTGTGAAGATTTGAAACAGACTGTTTCAAATAACTGCTGTTATGAATAGTCTTGGGAGTACATAAGACTATTAGGTATCTTGTACATACATAATGAGTCAAACCTACGTATTCGGAAAGTTTATCTCGATGTACAGGATTAAAACCTCTAAAAACCTCAGAATCTACGTCTTCTTAGTGATGGTCTGATGAAACACTGAAAAGTTTTTCCTCTTCATTCAAGAATGAAGGCGATCTATATTCTCTTTTGATATTAATTGAGTAGCATTACTATAAGTAGTCTCCCGCGAATTAGAATCCCGATGACTGTGTGGAGTTTAGTATCCAATGGTCTTAACCTCCAGATATGGAGGTTACTGTCAGAGATCTTCGGTTGCATTGATACTTTGTTTACTTGAATAACTCTGTTTTCATAAAACTGATTTGCAACAAAATACTTTCTATACACTTAAATTGTATTCCCTATTTAATTTAATTTCCTCAGTGTTAAGCATATTTTAATACTCTAGACACAGTAGTATGAGTATGTACTTCAGTAGTATGTGTAGTACTACTCTAGACACAATAGTATGGGAGAAAAAAAGTTGTTCTCAAAAAAACTTAGAACTTTTTCGTTTTAAAGTATACGAAAAAGGAACTCTTCCATGATATAATATTGCATCATTCAAGAGGTTATATCTGCAATACAGTGCCAATTTTGTGGTGAAACATGAAATTAACACATCATAAGATGTGAACTGTAGTATATACAAAATTTTTGAATACACGTTACCCAGTCATATATATACACAGACAACATCAAAAAAAAAAAATTGAAATTAGAGACCTCAAAATATGTAATTACATAGAAATCGTTTAATCGAATTTCTTTAAGATCACTTTACTTTACATATAGAAAAGAATAAAGAAAAATTTGATATAATTAGAGAAGAAACAGAACTATAACCAAAAAAATCAGACCTAAATTAGCTACATATTTTAATTTTAATACTGTCCATTAAGATGAACATATTATTATTATGGCAGTTAAATTCCCTTTCAAAAAAGAAGCAATATTGAAACATGAAATGTGTTTAAAGATTTAAGTAAGAAAGAATGATAATCGAAATTCAATAAAACGTTGATTGCATTTGATACGATTTAATAAACACTGCTTAAAGGAAATTCTAACTTCATTTTTTAAGAAATATTTTATGATCAAGTACAACAGAAAATTAATTTATCTTTATTTGACGGAATTTTAAACGTTGTTAATTAGCTTTATTCTTCTTAATCAGAGTAAATCATCTTTAGACTTAAAACTGTTTTTAGAACTAATCTTTATAAACTAAGTTATTACTCAAGTTTTCAATTTACCGAACCATCTATTATTGAAGGGTTCTTTGTATAGATTCGCAGTAAGGCAATGATTTAATGATACTTTGACGAGTCAGAAATGTGCACAACTTGGGAGAACTCATTAATTATACCTTGTCTGCTCTCAACTCTGTTTATAGTCTTGCATAAGAATTTTCAATTGGCTTCAAACATTGATAAAAGTGATTATTAATTTTCAATTCTTCAGCCAAGTTAGGCCTCATTCATATCATTGTAGTCAAAATATTTCATCTTTTCATTAACTCTTTCTATTAAAAATGGTTGTTTTCTTATTTCAATTACGTGAATTTTTAACAGCAGTCATTTGAAAAAAAAAATTCAACATGTTCTAAATGATATATGTTGTTTAATTATATTTACAACAAAAATTATATGAATCATGTATACATTGAGAAAAAGTTAAAGAAAAAGTTTAGCTATAACAGAAGTTTTATGGAAAATATAGTTCCCTTCTTCAGGTTAAATCTGCCTGCCTGGGGCAAGGCAAAAAGAAAACTCCGAGTTTCACCTCTTCTCCATTGTTTGAAACTCATTGTCTTCTATAAAACACCTTTTATGTTAGGACTTTTCTTTGAATTCCACAAAAAATGAGAAGATTCTCTTTACTACTTTAAACCACCAGCCAGGCCATATTTATCCAGTTTTCTTTAAAAAAATAACTACCAGCCAAAAGCTTACCAACTTACGGATCATGACAGTAATTTCTTATAAAATACTAACATGACTGTCGTTGTACTTTCTACATTATAAAAGTTAGTTTTCTTATTTCAATAAACTAATATAGTTAATACATCAGTTTACAATCTTAAAAAAGTCTACACTCAATTTCACCATAATCAAACTTATAATCAACATCATTTTTAAACTAAATGTAATTCGATGTATTTTAATACATCTACCTCCATATATCTATTAAAAACGAACATGTAACTATCGTCACAGCTCATGAAAGAATTAATCAATCACCGACTTGTGCCATATCAGATTAATAATAAATAACATTTTAACTCAAAATATTAAAGAGAATCATTAACCACAATGACGTGGTTAATTTATTATTCATTTATTTTCCTAATCATTTCAAAAAATTTGGAAAACATAGTAAGTAAATAACTAGAAAATTTAGTTTTATAAATTTTGTTTTAATTAGATATTTTTAGATTTTATTTAAGTGAACCGTTATTTCTATATCTGAAATTTATATTATATCTGAACTCTACTACATTATACTTCAAATTACCTTAATGTTTTTGGAGTGTTTTTTTTTAATTTTTTTAACAATAGCATATTTTTCTAATTTTTGTCAGAAATAATCTTCAAGAGTAACATAATTTAGATCTTACTTATTTAGTAAAATGCCATTCATTTCTTGAAGCAACCATCACACAATGTCTTTCAAAAATATAACATATTCCACTGAAGGGACGCATGGGACTTTGGTGAACTTGTATAATTAAAAGTAGAATGCTTTAATTTGAGTAAAAAATCGTTATCATTCCTTAGTGGAATTTAAATATTTGATTGAATTTATGTAAAAGATACATAATTCATGAATTATGTGTGAATCTAAATGTTTATGTGTAAGAGATAAACATATATATCTGAAATATATTGATAGAAGAAAAAACTCACTACCTACTTTCTTCTTATATCAATATCTCTAATTGAAAAACGTTAGCTTCAATGTTAGAATTGAATCGTTAATGAGCTAATAATATTAAGTGCATAAAACATACCTGAATATTGAATAGTATTTAGGTTTATAAAAAACTGTTGCATAATTTGATTATAAAAACAAAAAATACATTTTTTAACGTTAACTTTAAATGATACAACATTTTTTTAATTGAGTTTATCAAACCAGTACTTATCAAGAATTTAAAACATCCAATAATACAATTCCTCTCATATCATCCAAATATTTATACTTAACTTCATTGGTTCTGGAATGATTCAATTATTGATAGTTTAATTTCTAAAGTGAGAGAGAGTCAAATAATTTTGCTAAGTTGAACTGTTTGTAGGCCCAACCATAGAATAACAGATAACTCTGAACTACAAACATTTCAAGATAAATTTGACTACAAATGGTGCGAAGTTGTCTGAAGAGGTCAGTGAGGATTTATTGACTGGGTAGCTAAACGGTTTTGGTTTCTTGCGGTTTGTCTTGTTGGGAGTAATAAGGCAGCTTGCCGGCTTTAACCGGAGTAAATAAGAGATGCTCCAAAACGAACTTCTGTAAAGGGAGTTATGTCACAAACTTACCTCAAACTAACCAAATCAAGATGACCAGAATAGATTGTTTTCATTACTCTGAAATCACGTAGGTTATGTAAACTATGAAAATTATTAAAAAAAAAGTTACCTCAACTCATCCTCCATATAATGCTCTATTTTTAGGAATAATTTTATTTAAATCTGTCAAACGGTCTGGATTGTACACTCCTCACTGTTGAAATTCATAACTATCAAATTGAATCATAAATCAAAATTTTTATATTTCATTAGAAAAAAAAATATTTTCACTTGTTTTTTTCAGGATTTTTTAGTTGCGTTTGTTGTTTTTATGATAATGCCCAAATTTCAAGGCATTTCTACGAGTTTATGCCAATAAATAGCCTACTGACCAATATTTCTTTTCTGCCAATATTTATTTTTATTTATTTTGTAATGAACTTGTTAATGATACTTAGAGCAGACAGCCATGGAAAACTTTTTATTCAATAAAAAGATTGGTGGTTTGAAAAAGTTTGGAATCCACGGCCTTATTAGGCTGTTGCCTGTTAGAAATCCCCTCGGCCCTAGATTATGTATAGTTCAATAAAACGAACGCGTGTACTGATAGGAGACTCAGATTCCCTGCTGGTGACTCTACTGAGATGGTTGAATGTGATAAGAAGCCTATATGAAAAGATATAAAAGGGATTTTTTTTTGTTCCCATATCAGCGTTTGTGGATGATAGAAGTCTCCACTTTCCAAGAAATAACGGCAGAATTTCTTAAGATCTCACTGTCTCTTATCCTGACACTAAAATATTTAGTGGTTGGGTTTTTTCAGGAGATATTTGTAAACAAGTTACTGGTGGGTTGTTAGTCTAAAGAAGTTAGCCTTTGAGATAAGGTCAGTTTTATGTTTTAAATCAATCGTAGGGGGCTCTCGCAGTCACTACGCTTATCATTTGGATTTAGATGATAGAGGTCATCAGATAGAGGCCTTCTGATTAAATTACGGAAAATTTATATAATTAAACTTGAAACTGGGAAATTCAAATAAAACAAGTTCTCACTGTTCTTAATCACAATTTTCCTCTAAGCCGTTATCAGGAAAAAAACATCACAATTATGATGTGAAAGAGTTTGTAAGCTGTACATAATGCAACTCAATGTAGACAACCTTTCAACTGTAAAACTGTTTAAAATAGATATAATAATAGCCATATAGAAAATAAAATAAAAAGAAAGAAAGAAAAAAATATTAATAAACATAAAAATGTCAAAATATGAGAACAAATGAGAAAATGGTTTAATTATACAAGAAAATTTGAAGTAAACCTCAGTAAATGAAGGGAAATAAAAAATTGAATAATTTAAGAGACAATGCTTAGAAGTGAGAAATACTAAAACGAAAAAAATATTGAAATTTAAAAGCGTTTTCTGATTAAATTAAGGCCGGGGGGATTTCTAACAGGCAACAACCTAATAAGGCCGTGGATCCCAAACTTTTTCAAACCACCAATCTTTTTATTGAATAAAGAGTTTTCCATGGCTGTCTGCTCTAAGTATCATTATCAAGTTCATTACAAAGAAATAAAAATAAATAATTCTCATTTGCCGATATAATTAAAAAAAAAAATTAATATTATAAATAGAACGTTGTTTTTTATTTATATGATTTGCTGAATCTCAGAGCAATTCAATTAAATTATTACCTAATACTAATTAATATTATAAACAAACATACATATCATTGCAAATTTTTGACCGAATGGAATCAAACTGAAAACTTTGACTAATTTAATTTCGATTAATTTTCTCTTTGTCACTAAAATCCAAGTTTATTTTACTTCATAAAATAAAGGAAATCAACAAAATTCCTTTCCTGTACATTCATTAAGTTTTTTCCCCATAGATGAAGTGGACTAAAAAGTCAACGGGCTATTTGTACTGTTTTTTTTTTTTGTCGCTTCTTAGTTACAACAACTACGAACCCTACACCAACAACAAAATATCCACAAAGTGTGACTATCTTATCCCGATTATCTGATTATCTTCAGGTGGATACAAGAATCTGACAGATCTTCAAGGAGCTGTTGTGAGTCATAGAATCCTACATGTCGGGATATTTTGAAACATTTGAAGGTTCATCAGTAATTCTGTAATTACAGTAAAGTAATACAGTAAAGCTGTAATTACTATTTTGTCTTCTTCTCCTTTAGGAAGCTTGGGACAACCAACCCCTCTGGTCACATCATCTCTCATCAATCCAATGCTTTCATTAATTCTGGGTCCCTTTTTCTAACAATGGAGTTAACAAAATTATCAATAGCTGGATATGTTGACTTAAAAGTCACTAAAGATAAATGACTTAGTGCATATCTAAAATATAGTAAATACTCCATAACCAACAACGTTCAACAGATCTAAGTGAATTTTCTCAATTATATAGGCTTTTGAAGTGAAAATAATCTCTAGAGTTTTTTTTTGCACACTATTCTATCTTGGGAAAGGTTTTTATCATGTATTCCATCTAAGTAAATAGTAAGTTTTCCTGCTATTCTGGTTCTTTTAAACACATAACTCATAATTGTTGTATTATTCAAAACAGGACTAAAATAGCAACTGTGGAGTTCCAACTCTAGTCTCATAACTGACGCTTAGTCAGTCCACTCTAGAAGAATAGACCAAGTCGGAAAGCCGCTGAGTGAAAAACAGCAGTAGAAGCTAGATGGGTTCAGGTTTATGTTAATGTCACGAAAAAATCGTTTCATCTAAATAATTGAACAATGCTTCAAACAATATAATATTGTGTTGAACTACCAGAGAGATGAATAGAAGTTATGCAATTGGATTATATAACGTTAATAATTTCGAATCAACGAAGCTTTGTATACGACAATGAAATCTTGTTTCAGAATGAACCTATCGCATTGAGTAACCGACTTGGCTTTGTTTTAAGTTAATGAGGCATGGCACCTTCATACCCTATCTAGAAAGATAGAATATCAGTTATGTGGTAAAATTGGTGCACTTAAATGATTTTTAAGGGTTTGTGACACATTAGCAAATTATACATCAATGAGAAAATATTGAAATAATAGTAATCTACGTCAGTAGACAACAGATATGAAACAGTACTGCTTCTAAGCCACGGAAACGACTACTAGAAGATATTAAACACATTTAAATGAAAACTACGACAGGTAATGTACAAAATATTATTTTACTAATGGAAAAGTTGTTAATGCTTAATTTTAGGTTTGATAGATTATTAAATGAAATGTAGCATTCATTTTAAATATGAAAATATTCCATTCAATGGATGTTGCTGCTATTCCAAATCATTTACAAGGTACTTAACATTTATTGCATCAGTCAGTAGCAGAACTATTTTTTTTTAATTCTCAATTTTTGTTCCATTTTGGATTACACAATTCAATGTTTGCCACATTTTTTTAAAGCAAGTTAAATAAGAGAACCATTTCGTATGCAGTCAGTTTTATAAAAAGTGGGATCCGTAGATTTGGAAGACAAACCGCATCCCGGTACTTGCCCACCAAGTACCTGTACACTCTTGTAGAATATGTTTCTCTATCTTCGCTATACTCTTTCAGACTCCTTCAATCTACAAGATGAACTCCATAACGAAAAACAGGCAGACAGAACGCACCCTTTCTATCACAACTACTTTGTATATACTCACACAGAGAGGAAGAGAGTGAGTGAGTGTGAATGTGTGAGTGCGAGGGGGGAAGAGAGTGTTTGTTTACTTAGGAATAATCGGACCTTGATTGAGCTCATTAAATCCATTTGTTCAATTAAGCTTAATTTAATGAAATATTAAAATAATATTTCATAACTGAGTCATTTTAAGCAATCAGGAAATTTAATTTGACTTCATTTTACTGGTAATTTTGCAAATTTTCCAAACTAATACCATTTGCCATTTGTCGTTATTCATTGATTGTTGGTAAAAATGCATTGGCTGTTTTCAAATGATCATTGAAATGTTTTTGGTTTTCATTGATTTTTGGCCATTCTTCGGTTATCGGTAGTTGTTAGTAGTCGGTAGTCGATAATCCTTGGTAATTCTTATTAAATAAAGAATTAATACAATAACGCGAACAATAAAAGAAATAAAATGAAACAATCTATTAATAATTAGAGAAAAACAAGGAATTGAAAATACGGAATGATGTTTGGAAAAAACATGGAAAGTCGTTATGAAAGGTGGGAAAAATCAAACTACATATTCTGCTGCTGCAAAGTTGAAATGTCCAAAAGTTTATCTAGGCAATAAAGAAACAATAAAAACGTCTGAATAAAATACAGGAGAAAGAGTCGTTTAACTCTGATAAATGACTTCACCTTTTAGCCAATCACTCTTTGACATTTGACTGTTGTTGAAGTAATTTATTGGCTAAATCTTCTAATAATATCAAACAAGAAAAAGTATCTTTTATAAAAGCAACTAAGACTTGCAAAGTAAAAATTATTGAAAGAAAATAATATTTTATTTTAAATTTTGTTGACACTTTACAATTTCTACACATCAGACATCTCCGAACACCCTTCCACATTATTGGCAACGTTTGCTGACGACAAACCATACTATCGTCTCATGATGGCTGCATACAGCTTCAGACCAGCTACACCTACTTCTCATTCAACCTTGGCTTCGCCACTAGCGCATAATAATTAATGAAAAGAAAAGTTCTCAAATAACTTTTACTCTTCGACAAAACTATTGACCCCTAGTGTCCCTAAACAATGAGATCATACCTCCAGCAACCACTGTATGCTACCTAGGACTACACTTTGACACGCGCATGACATGGAACCCACACACAAGACTGAAACGAACAGACGTTACAAACGCCTTATAAGACTCTTAGACAGAAAATCAAAACTCACACTAACAGACAGACTCCACATATACAACAGTATCTTGAAGCCTTCTTGGGCTTATGCCATAGAACTTTGGGGTTCTACCAAACCTTCAAATATTTGTCTTACACAAGTCATTCAATCAAAAATACTTAGAAAACTCTCACATCTCCCATTTCACGTCCCAAACATAATCATTCACCGAGTTCTTAAAGTCCCCTTCGTTCGCAACTATACAAAAGACCGTTATAAACGATTCCACAGTAAACTCTCAACTCATTCCACCCACTCGCTCAAAATCTTTCCCTACTGGTAATCCCCACAAACCCCCAAAGACGACTAAAACGGCAATTGCCACGTGACCTTCTGTCGTCATAAAGATTAAATATAGTTATGGAGTGCCAAAATAGGGTTTCCGGCCTATTTTCGCTACTAAATCAAAAAGGTACAGGAGAAACAACCCTCAAACAAAATTACTTCTAAATACATGAAATTATAGTCAAAGTATCCAATAATACAACAAAAAATTGTTCAGGTCATATCTTAAATATCTAATTTATCAACGAAATGCAAGGGTCTGTGAACATTTATGAATTAATAAATGATTTAATTTGTTTTGATTCGAAAAATTACTCATTTATTGTTGAATTTTAGTTTTAACCAAATCATAACTAAACTCAGATTATAATAACTAACCGATTTCTATGATGTTCTGTCATTAGTTATCTGTAAATTATAGCAGATTACTAGAAAGTTTAGATACAATTAAACTGTTTCAGTGCATTTTTTTATTTTCGTCTACATAAGACAAGATACTTTTACAGTCATTTTTCTTAAATTTATGACTAAATAAAATATATAAAATAATTGAAAACATATAGTTAAGTAACAGTATCTATAATTTTTAATAATAAAAAAACGATAAACAATGTTCCAATGGTTTGTTAATGTATTAAAAACAATGGAAACTAGGTTTAAATTAGAACAATTCAGAATTGAAAGAAAAAAATTGACTAAAAAAGGCCTCTGTTGTCGAATAAATTTTCGGAGGCAAACGGAAAAAGGCTAGAAAGACAATTACACCGTCATTTGAAGGAGGGGAAAAGCCGTTCAGAGCAACAGATATTACTTTTATTATACTTTCTTTTCTGTAGATACTTTTTATGAGAGTTCCCTTGTTTAAATATACGTTTTTCCATGTTATATATACTTTAAACATATATATAACCGTTTGCCTAATGGTGAATAACCCATAACTCTATAGCATTTTTTATGGATATAGAAAATGTAGTTTTAACTATTTTGGAAAAGTTTTGATCAAGGACCCTATTTTAAGCATATGCAAAAGCTTTTGTATTCGTAATACGAACTTTTTAATTTAGTGATAATAATGAAGTTCTTAAAATTGTTTGAGATGAGATGAACTTTAGATGAGATATAAATTCTATATTTATAGATATATCTATATTCAGCTTAAGAATAAATTATCAATAAAACAAGTTCATCCGAATATTAAATACCATCTTTTTCCGAAAATGAGACACTGTCTTACTTTCTTTTTAGGTCCCAAAATGTGCTAGTACTTATTTCTGGGGTTCTAGTACAATAACTAATAGGTAATAATCAGACTTAAAAGGCTGAAATGCACAAACGCTGTACCTGCACCGTCACTCTATGTGCACTGCTGCCTTCAATTATACTATTAATGTAAATTCTATTTTATATATTTCAGGAATTAATTTTGACACGTGCCTCTCCATTGCATGAAACGAACTGTACAGGTAAAGAAGGAATTCTCAGAATATTTTGTTTCAAACATCTCTGAAATATTAGGGCAACTGGAGATACCTACTAAATTCAACAGCATTTTTTAACGAATTATATTTTTCACATTATTTTAAATAGGGATTATTTTTGGGAGAGGGCTTAAAGTCTAAATAGTCCCCAAAATCACTGTTGGGCTTATTTTTGGGGGATGTCTTATTTCCGGTAAAAGACGATAATGAATTTCACTTGCGCAAACGAAAATCATCAGCAAAGTTTTCTTTAGCACTGAACTCAAAATTAGATTCTAGTTGAAGAAGATTATTGATAAATATTCACATAAAGCGCATAGATATTCTCACAAAAGTGAATAACCATTGACATAGCTCACTTGTTCAAACGCAAATGGTCAAAAAAAGTACTTTAATATGCTATTATGTGTCATAAAAACACTTTGAAAATCTTATTAATTTTAATTGTATAGGGATTCAGGTTAGTATAGTGGCAACGTGCTCGTCTATTGAATGTTAAATCCAAGGTTCAATACCCACTCTGGCTCTCAATTTATTCATGCATGAGGTAAATAATTCTGAGCAAGTCATCCCCTAGAGAATGTTAAGCCGTTGGTCTAAATTCAATTGAGTTAGGTAAAATTTAGTAAAAATGTAGAATCAACAGGTAATGTGGCTCACTCATTATTTAAACGACTGCGGAATAATAAATGCTCAAAAATTTATAAGTGTGATCATTGGAAGAAAAAAAAAACAACTTTTTATGATATAGGGCTTATACACAAGGTTCAGGAGATACAGGGGGGGAGTATCAGCACCTATATGAGTTATACAGTTGTCATTTACCTGTTTTACCCCAGCCCACAGTCATAGAGTCAGTGTCATCGTGCTATTTAAGGGACGAAATTTTGGGTCAGTTTAAGTTCAGTACCCGCCATGACAATGGCTCGGGGTGTTACCCAACCGTATAAACCTCAATACTGCTTACATTGCCCTAACGGGAACTGATTTTCAACATGTCTGCAGTCATTAATGAAAAACATCCTGAATTCTTATTTTTTAAAAAAAATTATTTTTGTAAACATTCCTAATATAATTGAAAAAAAATGACATTGTTTGCATTTTAGTTTAAATACATAGAATGTTGCAATTGCTTTTATTTAATTTTGATTAGGGTATCTTGGTTATTTGTTCTGTTTATTTTCATCTTTTAATTAAAATTTTAATAGCAGATCGTATCTCCCTGTTTGATTAGGAGCACTTCAAAAAATAAAAACCTGCCGTTTCAATGGTATGGCAAAAAAAGTTACATATATTACAGTATATTTTATTGTTAAATTAGTGGTTGGTTCTAGAATATTGAACGAACCACTATTAAGGATATTATAATAAGAAATAAATGTCTATAATAAGCATCTATACTGCGCATAATAATTATTACACTACTGCTATTGTATTGTTATCTTGCAAAAATTGATATTTCACTATTTATTTTTCTAAAGTTATCATTTAAATGTCCATATTAATAATTAGATTTATTTTTCAAAGATATATTACTCGAGAATTGTAATGTCTTTGACAACATGACCAAATTGATATTTTCTACAAAAATGGGCCTTATAGTATAGATGTGCTGAATACTTTCGGAGCAATTATGCATGACGGAGTCACTTCTTTTGCCAAAAACCAGTTTTATCCAATATTTTTTTCTCCTAAACTACTTATTCTGATATATAATTGAGACTACAAAAGTAATAAACGAAAAATATTTTCAGATTTTTAAAACAACCGCAAATATTTTATGTGGAAGATGATATGAGATATTTTTTTTCAAAATTACATTATCCAAAGAGGCGTTAGAGTACATTCTCTGTTTCCAGAAAATGTTTTTCTTTTTATGATAAACGGTTCATTAAAACCATGAAATTTTGCCCCAACAAAATTGAACAGACAATTAAAATTTATAATAAAAATTCTTGTAATTTCAATTGCAGCAAGGAGCAATAAAACTATCAACCAGAATATTGATCCTAGACTAATGGTTTATTGCTATACTTGTATTTCTTTACAATTATTTACATTGACTTAAAAATGTTTCGAGTGATTCCATTGAAATAAAATAGATGTTATTATGAATTTTTTTAAATAATTTAAGAACTTAATAAGAAATGTAAAAAATAAAATTCTTACTCGTACTTGCAAAAAATCAACACCAATCAAACATATAATTTCTGTTCCTTTCCTTGGTGTGATGGATTTGTCTAACAAATGGTCTACTTTATCAACATTACTAATTACTACTTTATTAATATTACTTATCAATCTATATGTTGCATTAAGAGTGCATGTGCAAAACTTATGCAACACTTGTATCCGGTTAGAGGGGACATAAAAACGATAAATGCTTGGAAAATATTATCTGAATTTTCCAGATATAAAGTGAAATCCAAGTTTTTATGTGTGTGCTACATAAGGTCTCGTCAAATGATGATCTCCTGCAAGAAATAAAATTGTGAAGACACCTTTGCAGGTTTGAAATAAATATGTCTATTCTAAACCTGGCCTCTTGCTGCCAAAATACTTAGATTATTGTAAGTTAAAACACCAGTCCAGAACTCAAAGGTGAACCAAACTTACATTTTGGTATAAAATTTTGGATTTTGTTTTTATTTTCTATTTTTTAAATTTCATGTCACTACAAAAACCACCTAGGGCAGTCTCTGGGGTTGGAATACCTAGGTTTGTTTGGAATCCCATCAAACGTGAACACTGGTAGCACCAAATGATACAATAAAAACTGGAGCAATGCCGAGGGAATAATAGTCAATTACAAATTGCATCAACTAATACAATTACATTTCAAACCTTTATTTACTCTTTGTTTTAAATTTGCTTAATAAATGCCCAGGAAGATAAAATATTAAATTCTATAACAAAGTACGTTCACACTTAACAGGGAAATTTAATAGTTAATAAGAAACCGTTTTTTAATTAAATATCTTTTAAGTTAAAAAGTTCTTCTTACTCAGTTGAGGATTGCTTCTAAATGGCAAATAAAAAGTTATTGGGCTCTGAATACTCATTTATTAAGTGTAAACTTAATTTTAAATCACTAGAGTACTTAAATTAATTAGAATTTTGTTAAAATGTCAATTTCATTTGAAATTACAAATAGGCTGTTTTCTGATTTATAAATGAACAACGCTCTAAGTTTTTCTGCAGTACCTTGCTTTTACAAATGCATTTAATGCGTATGTGATGTAAACGAGGGATCATTTGGAATAACATTAAATTAAGGCAGGCAACTTCATTTTATTCTGGAGAGTGATTTAAAATGGGGTCTATTTAACGGAATTATATAAAACGGTCTACACAACGGAATTTTCAATATTTGTTTATATAAAAATGTAAAAAAAATTATATATTGTTTTTATTTTAGTTTTAGTCCCCTATAAATTTATTTATAAGTAAGATAGAACAGCATCTGTCAAATCAGCTACTATGGTAATAATAAAATACTAAGATTTGATAAAATTAGTTCAGCCCTAAGATAGCAAATTTTATTTGAAGTGATTAAAAGGACTACTTTCCAATTTCTATTAAATATAATTTGAAATTTCAAACAACATTAGTTCAGTAAAATATAGTTGAATTAAGCATTTTTTTCAACTCAAATAACCTAAAAGAATTAAAATCAATTTATGTTACGGGGATACGAATTTCTTTACTCATATAACCTTTATTAAACTTTAAAAATTTTACAAATTCTTAAAATATCCGAACATCTAAAATCCTATGCCAACATTTCTTATCAATGCATTTGGAAAATGTAATTCAATATTTTAATTGAACACTATTGCAACATGGAGTAAAGATTGCAAATATTTGCAATCAGGGAAGGTTAATTTCAAAATGTAAACAAAGACCTAGTTGATTAGCATACTAGACTTGGAACACACTCAAATATGCAATTATGTTATAAATCTTGTTAACAAGATCAAATTACTGCTGAAATACAATAGTTTCTCTGCTTATTTAGCATTAATAATAAAACTTGAAGTTCTCAACAAATATAATCAAGGAATAAATATACGAATAAGATATAACTTCTGAAAATAATAAAAATAATAGAAAGGGTATTGGAATTGGTGAAAAAAATAAAGAATGTTTAGCAATAAACTGTTAATAAAATATGATATTGCAATACTTAAAAGAAATGAATATAAAGGAAATATAGAATAAATTATTAGTGTCTTGTTGAATATCTTATAAAACAACTGTGATACTATAATACATATATGACCAAACCACAATATGAAATGGGAAAACAAGACTAAGGATCTTTCAACCGTAACAAGCGGTCTTCACTATTGACCGCTTGTTACTGTTGAAAGATCTTAGTCTTGTTTTCCCATTTCATATCGTGGTTTGATTATTGTTTGTTATTTCACGTGTTTATGTGAAATCTTTTTATAATACATATATATGTATATAAAAACTTAAGGGAAGGGTTGGATGCAACCCCTTTAAGGTTTTTGACTTAATAAAACTACACATTATTGTCCTTAGAAAATTCAGATTCTATATCCGAATTGATTTATTTCAAATTATTTCTTTAATACTTATGTATTTATGAATTATGGTGTAAAGTGATTTTCTATATAAATAATAATCTGACATTGCATTTCTTGTAAATCAAAAGGCGCAATCATTTTATTTTATAGTGATTTTAAACTAAGTCTATGAGTTATATGACATTCAACACCCCCTGATACACTCAATGTATGTCTCAGGTCATTAGTTTTATGGCAATACGAGGATAAATTGAACTTGAACACCAATATGCCTGTACAACTACAAAAAAATATGGGCCAAAAATTAGAGCATTCAGTGCACGGGCTATTTTAGCCGCCAAAAATGACAATGTCAATATAATGCATTTCAGTATTCAAAACAGAATTCCAGGCGACACGACAATGAACATGTTCATCGATACAGCCTTAGAATCAACAGTAAGTTGTCAATTCCTTACTTCTAGGCATGATACTGCACGTTATAGCATTGGAAACTGGTGTTACCATTATTCTTCTACGAAATAACAATTAACTACATCTCTGCAAAGGTACTCTGGTACCACGCTTTCAATGAAAAAGTTGATGGGTAATATAAACGTAACAAACATGTTAAACGCTGATTTACTGTTGCCACGCATCCCAGTGATTCTAACAGATATGTCATTCAAATCGAAATATTTGTTGTCGCCGATGCGTCTCGCCTCTTCAACGATGAAGAAAGTTAAATTTTCTTCATTAAACTACAATTAGTTAAATTGTAGTGATTAAATGATTACTACAAGTGTGTGAACTGAATTTGGAAGACCCATGCTTGTATCATAGAGAGCTGTATTTGGCCTGCTCACGTATCGATAAAACCTTCTGATTTATTTTTATAGGCACCAAAAAGAAAAAAAATATTCAATAAATACAATTCAATCAAGGACTTGAATTGTAACACATTTCCCGATAAAACAACAAAAAATACATAATGATCAAATCCAAAATAAATTGAACATGTCATTCAATATGCTTTAGAAAATAGCTTTTTTATTTTAGTAATTAGTCCCTAACAAATTTATTTTTAAGTAAGATAGGACAGCGTCTATCAGATCAGCTATTATGGTAATAATCAAATCCTAAATTATGTTTAGCTAAAGTTAACATGACATTCATTGACTATTAGGTAGAACAAATTCTCCAAGTCAGCGAGTAATCATATAACATGTAGTTAGATGTACACAAAACAACTTCTCGAAGTTGACACATACTAAAAAAAGCAATCTTTAAACCATACTCTAAGTAAAACAGAAGAGCAACTGCCGTTAAGGATCCTTTTTGCAGCACAAAACAAGTAATGGTCAAAGGCAATGAGTAATAAATTATGCAAAAGTTCTTGAATTGAGTTTGTACATTAATCATTTTCAGGAAAACCCCAATCGCTCTATTTTATTATTTTACATTAAATGTAACATATTTTGTATCGAGTTTATGATATGATGCCTAATGGTCCAACAGTCAACCGTGGGTGTAGGCTAGCAAGTAAGTTAATATGCTGTTTTTGAGCACTTCATGATTGTGAGGAGTACTATTACCTTTGCTTGTTCATTTCTAATCTGAAGGTTTGCTGTATACAGACTGAGTGGCTGATATCAATGTTTCAGATAAGCCGATATGGCGAGGAAAGAGTAAGTCGTTAAAAGACCTCTCCTACGGCTACTTAGGCGGCCTGGTCAACCTCACGTGCGAAGCTGAGGCGAGGCCACCTGCAAGCTTCTCCTGGAAACGAAACAACACTACAGTGCTCTCCACCAGTGAATTGACTATCATCAATGAAACCCACCGGAGCGTTCTTCAGGTAAACCTTTAATTGCAATCTATACTACTTAGCCTCTCCCCCGCGATCCAGCACCTTGGTATGCCAGAAATGTGGATATTCAAAGAGACTTCAGGTTAGAATCAATTGACGAATTCACAAATATATTCACAATTGACGGTGGCCAATGAGGACACGAAAATCCCACCCCATCCAAACCCCTATCCCTAAGAACTCCCCAACCATATCCATCATAGACGCTGTTGTTGAAATAGAAAGCCAAACCCTAGACTGACTACATTTCACGTCTCAAGAAGACCAGACGACCACGAAATGTACAATGAATACCAAACAAAAGATTACGGACAGTTACTTACTGACTCCATAAACACGGCAGTAGAAAAATTCAGCAGTAGTAGGTCTGTGACCAGGAACTGCTGCTAATTACAACGCGCACTGCAGTGCGCGGAAAGAATCGTTGGTTGTTGGTTGATCCAGCTAAGCATACCTATCAAATATGTAACTCATCTCCCTATAGCAAAGCACTGAAAAGGTCTGTACACTATACCACAAGTGGTTGAATTTGTATATATGTGAGTGTATTTGTATGTATATTGCCTCTATTTGTATGGGTATTGTACGCTTGAGTGTATGTTAGGATGGGTATTGTGGATAAGAGTATGTGTATATGTACGTAGTGTGTGGCTTAATGAGTATATGTAGGTGTATAAGTATGTGAGATATTAAACACATATAATTTTAATACTTGCTAACAGCACACTTAACTGTATAAACAATATATATAACATGCGAAACCGTAAACATGCTAAGCCCCCACCATTTATGATACATAAGACAGCAAGGTTATATTTGTGTATATTTATGTACATAGTTCATGACTATAAATATGTATGAATATTATATGAGTATGTCTGTACGTGTAAGAATGAGTATATATAAATATACAAGATCCAAATAAATACGTGAAATAAAATCAATGATCAAACCACAATATGAAATGGAAAAAAAGATAAAGACCTTTCAACTATAACAAGAGTATGTGTATGTAAGCATTTATAATTGTATGTGTGTATGTTGGGTCTATGTGTATTAAGTGAGTTCCAAAGTCTCCACACTTATGTTATATGAGACAGTGTACCTGAAAAAAAATATATTTGTAAAATGACACGATTTAAACACGTTACATATCTCGACAGTTTATGTCTAAGTCAGCGCACCTGAAATAAAAATATATTTGCATAACGACATCATTTAACACGGTTATATACCACGACAGTTCATGTTATATCGGACAGTATACCTGAAATAAGAATATATTTGGAAAATCACATCATTTAAACACGTTACATACCTCTACAGTTTATATCTAAGACAGTACTCCTGAAATAAAAATATATTTGTATAACAACATCATTTAACACGTTATATACCACGACCGTTTATGTTATATCGGACAGTACACCAGAAACAAGAATATATTTGTAAAATGACATGATTTAAACACGGTTATATACCTCGACAGTTTAAGTCTGTGACAGTGCACCTGAAATATGAATATATTTGGAAAATCACATCATTTAACACGTTATATACCACGACAGTTTATGTTATATCGGACAGTACACCTGAAATATGAATATATTTGGAAAATCACATGATTTAAACACGTTACATACCTCTACAGTTTATTTCTAAGTCAGCGCACCTGAAATAAAAATATATTTGTATAACAACATCATTTAACACGTTATATACCACGACCGTTTATGTTATATCGGACAGTACACCTGAAATAGGAATATATTTGGAAAATCACATGATTTAAACACGTTACATACCTCTACAGTTTATGTCTAAGTCAGCGCACCTGAAATAAAAATATATTTGTATAACAACATCATTTAACACGGTTATATACC